>OX940802.1:29808395-30408395 GCA_954870605.1 Acer campestre | reverse complement strand
AATCAACAACGGCCTTGGCATCAGATTCGATAACATCCGGTAGAATTGAAGCCCTGCCTCCACAGCAAAAAGGGCACCCTTAAAAAGAGCAGTAGCATCAGCAATCAAAGGGTGAAAGAGAGCATCCATGCAGTGAGTTGAAGACCCCATCACTCTGCCCTCAGAGTCACGAATGATAATGCCGATACCAATCTTTTTTGAACCAGTGCGAATGGCTGCATTCGTATTAACTTTATAGAAGCCTTCATTTGGCTTAAGCCATTTAACCACCGGCAGCCTGTTCAAAATGGGGGAGGGAATTGCACGATCCGTAGGACGGCAAGCAGCATGGTATTCAAGCATAAAGTTGGAGGCCCAATTCACCAAATTTTCCTCACATCTAACAACAAGATGGTGAACAATTTGGTTTCTCCTCCACCACACATGCCATCCCATCGCCAAGCCAACAGCGCTCACAAAGCCATCCCGTCACCTATCGCCAAGCCACAGCACTCGCGAAGCCAACAGCGCACGACGCTGTCGCAAGAGGCACACCGGCGCTCGGCGACGCTCAAATCATGCCGGTGAGAGAGAGATCGGGGAGAGAGAGAGCAGAGGAGAGAGAAAAAAAATAGATAGAGTTGTTTTGGGGATGATTTTTATATGAGGGCTTTCCAGTAATTTCTCAAAAACATGGTTATTAACAATTAAAATTTCGTTTGTGGTTAAAAATGAATTTCCCATAATATATGTGGTCATTTTTAGCAATTTCCACTAAAAAAGAGATTATACATGAGATATTATTAAACATTACTCTCTAGTTTCATTATTATCGGAAATGCAGTTGGAAGATTACTATAAACAATTGATAAATTAAATTGAAGTTCATTTCAGTATAAATCTAACTAAAAATACGAATCCTCTGTAGGTTTGAGCTAAGGTCGGTTTGTGTCGATTACCGTGGATTATGGGACTTTAACTATTTGTAAAATATAAAGAAGTTATATATGATTAGAAATGGAGTTTGAGGATTATTATATGCAATTAATTGAAAACCATAATTGAAGGGAGTTTCATATAAATATCAACAAAAATTAAGAAAACATACAGATTTTTACAGATTTGAGCATGTGTGGTTAAAAGATTTTTCAAATAGCTAAATAGTTGCATAAAGGATGGAAATTGAGTTTACAAGTTACTATAAGCAACTGATAAGCTAAATTGAAGTTCGTTTCAATATAAATGTAACCAAAAATTAGAAACCTCACAAGTTTTAGTTAATGTCAATTAGTGTCGGTTAGCGTCGGTTAGGCACGGTTAGGAGATTTGAACTATTTTTAAAAGAGTAATGCTAGGCTTCCCAAATTTTTTTCACAAAAAACTTCCCAAATAATGTAGTATGTAAGTTGTCGATATCTTGTAAATTATGAGTTTATATAGTGAGAGATGTAATGCTAACATATCACATCATTTGGGAAAAAAATTGGGATGCCTAGCATTACTCAAACCTATGAAATTACATATGTGGTCGGAAATGGAATTGAAATATTACTATAAGTCACTGAAAACCTTAATTGAAGATAGTTTCATCCAAAAAATCACCCAAAAAAAATAATAATAAGAAACTTACACGTTTTGGCAAATGTCAGTCCGTGTCTATTACGGTCGGTTAAATGATTTTCGAATAGCTAAGAAGTTACATAAAAGTTGTAATAAGCTATTGATAACCTTGGCACGGTTAAACTATTACTATATAAGTGGATGACAACCTTGGCTCTCACACTTTCTTGGTTCTTTTGTTGTAATTAGAAACTTTATTATTACGTACCATTAACTAATTTAGTGTTAAACCCATTTTATTTCGGACTTTAAGGAAGGGAACATGACTAGAACCCACAACCTCATGGTGTAAATGTAAGGGGCATACCATTGGGCCTTTAATTTTGGGTAAGATCAAGTGTAGTTTTTTCTCTATTCTGGATATCTAGACTATATATTAGATAAATTTAAACACATAAATTAATTTGATGAATAAGATTAATTTTGATTAAAAGAATCATGTAACATTATTTTATAAAAAAATTCATGATTATCAGCAATTCTTTGGAGATATTATTGATGATGATGGTACATGAACAATCTTGTACGCATTTGTAGTGCTATCGAATCCCATTCCACAATTTTTTATGTATTTACTCGACTGAAAGACACGTCAGCAAAATACGCGGGAAAGACAGAGATAAATATAACCACGTCATCTTTTGACCAGTCAACGAAGGAAACACTGACCGCTTGGCTCGCTAGCCAACCACGTCACCTGAATAAGTAAAGGTCTGAAGTACGCTCGCCAGAATAGGCTGACCTAGAAGATAGAATTGCGCTCGCCGAATAAACTTACTCGACCAAAATCTACGATGGCAAAAGGCAACCTTATTTTAGTATACCTCCTGCAGCAAGGATCCAGCCATATACAAGGCACAAAGACATATCACACTTTAAAGAGGACATAAACTGTTCTCCCTCCAGTAGAGAAGTCCAAACAGGAAACAAACCCTAATCTACTCATCGCACCAAATTCCTTACACAAATCAAAATAGAGACTCCACCATCAACACGGCATAGGCAAGGAGAAACCCTAATTAATCCAATATAAATAGAACCATGCATTCCACGGAGAAGGGGTTCAAAAACCGAGAGAAAAAAGTAATTGTATGAGAGATCTGAGTGTGTAAAGTTTCAATAATCGATAGTATTATTTCTCTGCCATCAGGGGCGCCGTGGTTTTTTTCCATTCAAGGGTTTTCCACGTAAAAATGGTCTCACGTGTATTGATTTATATTTTCTCTTTACTCAATTAAATATTATTGTTGAAATGTGGCAATCCAAAATTCACCGTCAACAATTGGCGCTAGAATGAGGGGGGTTTTCGAACAGCAACTTCGAGGAGCCCTCACGAACAGACATACAACATGAGCAACGTTAGTGATAGGGATGGAATCCCCAGCGGTGATCAGGTCCTCAAGGCAACCGTGGTAGTAGGGGATGGAACTTTGGCAACCGGGGAACATTCGACAGCAACACCAGAAACCAGGATAGTCGATTCGGGGACTTTACTACACTTTCAAACTGCATTGATTAATTTGGTCAGTGAAGCTAGCAAGATAGGGCTCTCGCTCCCTATAGGCCTAGGAGTTTCATCCCCTTATGAATTGACAACAAGCACACCCGAAAACCATCCACCAAGAAGACTGCGGTCGGAAGTCAATATCGTAACCCCTGATACCCAGGTAAAACCAACCATGGAAGAAACACCACGGGATCAACCTGAGGTCCTACAAGAAAGTAAAAGAAGAAGGGGAAGAATCGATTGGATGAGGAATCCTTGGAGAGACGAGGCCGTGGACGAATACGTGGGGCAACCACCAACAATACATATCAAATAAACTGGCAGAGACATCGGTCTATTTCGTCTGAAGACAAAAGTCCTCAGCCAAGAAAGGGATTGCGGTCAAAAAGGGCGCGACAAAAGAGGTCCGAAAGTATAGATAACCCAAGGGCCAGTGGAAGTATAGACAGCAAAGAAGATGATTACCAGAGGATGACAATCAAGAGCCGGCTTAACCCGGAAGGAGAGCCAACCGACCATCGAAGCGTCACCCTCCAACAACTGTCGAAGAAGGTCTCAGCAATGGCTCGGAGATATGGACATAAAATTTCTTCAGATGACGAATCAGACAACCCATTCATCGACCATATTGCTCCCACCCAATTCCCGGAAAGGTTCAAAATGCCGACTATTGAGCAGTACAAAGAAAACAGGGACCCGAAGGAGCATGTCCGACGATTTCGCAATGTCATGGCCTAATATACATCCAATGACGTTCTCTTATGCTTGACATTCCCACAAACTTTCGACGACCTTGCTTCCAGATGGTTTTGTGAGTCTCCCACCCAAAAGCATTAACTGTTTCTCCAGTCTCAGCAAAGCATTTGTAAGAAAATTCATGGGAAGTGTGCAACGAAGAAAATCACTTGCTCACCTATCAAATTTAAAGCAAGAAAATAATGAATCACTTAAAAAATACCTTGCGAGATTCGGAAAAGAAATCGCTCAAATTGAAGGTGCTAGTGACGTAGATTTCATAGCCGCTTTCACCAATGGTTTGTAAAGTGGCTGACTGCCTTTTGACCTGCAGAGAGATCGACCAAAAACTTACGAGGAGATGATGGATATAGCCGGCGACTACGTATTGGCAGAAGAGGAAGAAGTGGCGCAAGGGGGTAGCTATGTACATGGTCACAAACCTGATACAAAGGTCGAATGCAGAGACGACAAGACAAAAACGCAATTGCGTGATCGCTAAAGAGATGAAAAAAGTCGGAAAGGTCAACCCAGGGTGAGCTAGGGAAGCAATCAAACCAGTAGGTTCTGAGGGAAATATAGCAATTACACTCCTTTAACGGGTGAACAAGAAGACATACTTTCTATAGTGGAAAATATGGGGCTTGCTAAGTATCCGCGACAACAGTCAGCCTATACCTGGAGGGACACGACAAAATACTATCGATTTCACAAAGATCACGGGCACGACACCTCTAAATGTTTTCGGTTACGTGATCATATTGAAAGCTTAATCAGAGATGGACACCTTAAAGATTTCACCTTGAAGGGAGACAAACATAGTATTGGCTAAGATAGTCATCGGGGATGCGGATAAGAAAGAATGAGTCTAAGAAAAAGCAGCTCAAGTGCCACAATAAACACCATTTTTGGCGGGCCTCACACCGATAGAAGTAATAAAAAGAGAATGTTAGAAGTCTGGAAAATAATGTACGAAAGCAGAGATATGGAGGTGAATTCCGTACAGAAAAACCACAATAAAGCAAGAGAAGGACACGACCCGATAACCTTCATGGCCAAAGACTTAGAAGGAATTAATGCAAAACCAGCGATGCAATCGTGGTGGGGGTCCAAATAGCCCATAAGGATGTCCTCCGGGTAATGATAGACAACGAAAGCTCAGCCAACAATTTAAGCGCTAGGGTGTATGATGAACTTTGGCAGGACAAAAAAGACTTGAAACCATTCCATGTACCTCTAAAAGGATTCGAGGGTGCATAAGTAAGATCATTGGGAACTGTTAAGCTGCCTGTAAGGTTTGGAACAGTGCCTTGCCAGAGAACAATCCTACTAGATTTGTTGTTGTCGACATCTACAACTGGCCATACAACCCCTTACTTGGTCGACCAATCCGGAACAAAGGCCAGGCGGTCACATCCACTCATGCATTAAAAGTAAAATTCTCAATAGAGTTTGAAATTGGAGAGCTCAAAGGATCGTAGGAAATGGCTCGCCGTGCCAACCTATCAATTTTTAAAGATAAAATCAAAGTGGAAACTTTGAGCATATTTGAACTCAACCAAGAGGCATAGGAAGAGAACCCGAAGACCTTTGAACTGGATCTAAGAGACAAGGCCGACAGAGAAAAAGAAGAACCCACCAAATCTATTGTTCTGGATGAAAGGGAACCTGACAAAACCGTAAAAATCGGAGCATGACTGGCCGAACAAATTAAGATAGGCATAGCAAACTTACTGAAAGAGTACAAGGGGATCTTTACTTGGAGCCATGAAGATATGCCAGGAATCAACACAAATGTAATCTCGCACCATATGGTAATAAACGATAAATCCAAGCCAGTGATACAGACAATGAGGAGCTTTAATCCAGAAAGAAGCGTAGCCATAAGGGAAGAAGTGTCCAAGCTACTCGCACCAGGATCGATCAGAGATGTTAAATATCCTGAATGGGTGGCGAATGTTGTACTCATGAAAAAAGAAGAGCAACCAATGGAGGATGTGTGTAGACTTCACTGACCTAAATAAAACCTGCCCCAAAGACAGTTTCCCACTACCAAGGATTAACCAGTTGGTCAATACTACAGCCAGACACGAGCTGTTAAGTTTCATGGACGCATATTCAAGGTATAACCAGATCAAGATGCACAAACCAGACAAAGACAAAACAGCATTCACCACAAATCAAGAATTGTATTGTTATACCCTAATGTCATTCTGCTTGAACAATACTGGGGCAACATATCAGCAACTAATCAATAGAATGTTCGCCAGCCAGATATGAAGGAATATAGAAGTATATGTTGATGATATGTTAACAAAAAGTGTCACAATCGACAGACATGTAGATGATTTGCGAGAGACTTTTGACGTATTGACCAAGTTCGGAATGAAACTGAATCCTGTAAAATACGTGTTTGGCGTACCATCTAGTAAATTCCTCAGATATCAAGTGCATCAAAGAGGGATACAAGTGAAACCTGACAAGATCCAAGCATTAGCCGAAATGGTTTCCTCAAAAACCTTGAAGGACATCTAGAAGCTTACAGGGTGCTTAGCATTATTAAATAGGTTTATAGCAAAATCAACAGACCAATGCTTATTGCCATTTTTTAAAGCCCTCAAGAAAGGTAAAGGAGTTGAATGGAATGAAGACTGTGAACGAGCTTTTCACGCCCTGAAAAAGTACCTTGGCTGAGCACCGCTGCTATCAAAGTCGATCATGGGAGAAACATTATATATATATATATACATGTCTGTCACAGAAGCAGCCACTAGTTCTGTACTAATAAGACAAGAAGAAGGAATCCAAAAATCGATGTACTATACAAGCAAAACATTATTACCCGCCGAGAAGATGGCGCTCGCACTAATAACTGCAGCAAGAAAACTAAGGTCATATTTTCTAGCACACAAGATTGGAGTGTACACAAACTGCTTACTCAACTTGATCTTACAGAAACCAAAGGTGTCTGACATGCTCACGAAATAGGCGATTGAAATTAGTGAATTCGACATAGAATACATCCCAAGAACATCAATTAAAGGCCAAGCAGTGGCAGACTTTGGGCAGAATTCACTGAGCCGGATACTGAGGTAGTGAAGATGATGATAGAGCAAGCAAAGAAAAATTTTCGCTTGCAGCTTTGCGTCGACGGTTCATCAAATACGCACGGCAGCAGGGCAAGGGTAGTAGTCTCAACCCTAGAAGGAGATTCAGTAGAGTGTGCCCTGCGTTTTGATTTTAAAGCTACCAACAACCAGGCTGAATACGAAGCACTAATAGCAGGGTTGAGGGTGTGCACAGCCTTAGGAGCCAATGAAGTAGAAATTTTCAGTGACTCCCAGGTCATTGTCAACCAGGTGCTAGAAGAATACTAGGCAATAGACGAAAGCATGATCGCTTACCTGAAGTTGGCAAAAGAATTGCTAGGATGATTCAAAGAGTACAAGATCGTGTAGATCCCTAGAGAAGAAAATGAACAGGCTGACACTCTAGCCAAACTGGCCTCCGCCATGATTAATATCTGGCCCGAACCATCCCCATGGCTCACCTACTCTGACTAAGCATAACTGGACAGATCGAAGTCGAAATAATCTTAAGTGAGTGAACAACTGGATGACACCAATAAAAGAGTACCTTATCAATAACACCCTCCCAAGCGACCATTTAAAAGCTAAACGATTGAAATTCAGAGCCACGAGATATTCAGCCCTCAGTGATGAGCTATACAAAAGAGGCTATTCAAGGGTATTACAGAGGTGTGTTGGACCCGAAAAAGCGAAAGGAATCCTAAAGGACATACATAGCGGAAGCTGTGGGAACCACACTATAAGCTTAGCCTACAAGGCACTAAAGCATGTATTTTACAGGCCAATATTGTTCACCGATGCAAAGAGAATAGCAGCAAGGTGCGAAGCATGCTAGAAAATCGTAAACAACATTCGCCAGCCGCCCAAGCACCTACAAAGTATCACCTCCCCATGGTCATTCGCCATGTGAGGAATTGACTTGATCGGCCCAATGCTCACAACAATTAGAGGAGTAAAACACGTCATCGTGGCAGTGGATTATTTCACGAAGTGGGTAGAAGCCGAACCACTGGTGTGCATAACAGAAGCAAATACTACTAGTTTTGTGAAAAAGAACATCTTGTATAGGTTTAGGATACTAAACACCATTATTACTGACAACAAAAAATTCAGAGAGTTGTGTAAAAAATATTGGATCAATAATTACTATGTATCTCCAGCTCATCCACAGATAAATGGACAAAATGAAGTAGTAAATAAGATTATTAAGCATAACTTGAAAGTCAAACTCATTGTCAAGAAAAGAAGTTGGGCAGAAAAGTTACCACGGGTACTATGGGCGTATCGGACAACAGAAAGAAGTTCAATAGGTGAGACACCTTATTCCATGGTCTTTGGAATCGAAGCCGTTATCCCAGTAGAAACAGCATTCTCCTCGCCAAGAGTGTAACTTTTTCAACCTGAACTCAACGTTGATATGCTGAAATATGGTTTGGACAAGCTAAAAGAAAGAAGAGAACACGCTCAAATAAGGAATGTCACATATCAACAAAGGGCAGCCAGGTATTACAACTCACATGTGCGGGGTTAGGAGATTCACACTCGGGGACCTAGTGCTAAAAAGAGTGGCCCTAAGAACCAAAGACAAGACTGCAGGGTCAGTCGCGGACAAATGGGAAGGATCATACCACATCACAGGCATAATTGGCCATGGGACATATCACATCGTCCGAAGAAGAGCTGGCGAGCTCCCCCGACCATGCAATGCGCAATATCTAAAGATTTACTACCTTTGATTTCTTCTTTACCTCAAAAGTTTTTTATTGTTTTCCCTTTTCGATTTCCCTTTTTAATATCTTTTCTTTTCTGTTATCAAGATTGCATGAGATATTCAATAAAGAGTATTTTATTACTGAAATTCATGTCTTCGTTGAATCATACCATAATCAGCCATAACAATCTACTCGTCGGGCGCAACAATGAGTTTTAAACTCAGCAGCATAAAAGAAGGCGAAAAGGGGTACTCCCCCACCATAGGAGGCTGAGGACAAGCATGTCACAACAGCCTTAGCTAGAAAAGATGATATAAAATAAAAATGGCACTCGCCATCATCAGTAAAGCATAACCCCTAAAAATACAAATAAAAGCATTCAACAAACAGCACTTAGGAAAACATTCTAAAAAGAAACGTTGGGGGTCGAACAAACTAGCACAAAAATAATAAACAAAAGAGGGAGACATCCCAACAATATGCTTAAAAACCTAGTGTATGGTAGGACACATCCTGACAAACACTGGGCGAACCAAAAACTAAGCAATAATAGCTAAGTGATAAAAGGCTTTAAGCCTAAGCCAAAAACTCAACAATGGCAACTGAACAAAGAAAAAAGACATCTAAACTTGAACAAAATCCAGTAATGGTAAGCTGAAAGGAATCAATCACAGGAGGCGATCAAAGAAACATTGATATATATATATATATATCGTGTTCATCAAAAGTACATTTACAACGGTGAAAAAATAAATCATCACTACATTGGCAAAGATCAAACACCCGCGGGAGGAACATCCCCTTCATCCCCTTCATCATCTATTTCATCATCTAACAGCCAAACTATCTCTTCATCCCCTTCAGACTTGAAAGGCTCATAGTCACAGTCGAAAACAGGACCTAAGTCAGGCTTGTCGTCAGAATTAGTGAGCCTCCCTTTTTCAACCGGAGTAATAGGTATTGAAGGCACGCTTTTTAGGGACTTCAAGATGCGTCAGATGAGGTTCAGTCCGTGTATAGCGACAATGAGCTTTTCACCGCCTTATCTGATCCTTGATCAAGCCCACAGCGTTGTCCATGTGCAACTTGAGGGATTTATCAAAATGCTTCAGGGCTTTTTCATTAGAATGGTCCTTCATGGCGAAAAACTTTTTTGACTGCCGCATGCCTTGCTCGAACTCGTGAAGGAGAAGTGCATCATATGCAGGAGACCTCTTGAATCGATCTTTGGCCTGGACCTCCAATTTAGACTTCAGGTCACCAAAAATAGCGTCCCTTGAAGCTTGTTGATTCCATAGATCCTCAGATTCCCGCTCGACTTTCTCTCTGGCCTCTTCAGCCAACCTCTTCGCCTCCATAAGAGCTGCGAGTGAGTCCTGGCTCTTAGAAAGCTGTTCTTTCAACATCTTGATTTCTTCCTTAGCTGCAAATAACTTCTCCTCAGCGGCTATTCAAGCAGCCAGAAACCTGTCAACAGATTCCCTCAATTGAGCAAGTTGCTGGATATAAAACTCATTGACTAAAAGCTTGTCAGCCACTGCACAGGAAACCTGATCCCGTAGGTGCCTATTTTCTGTCGAAACCGCATTCCCATGCCTGTAATTGTCCGTCATCTCGGACATCATCTGGATAAAATACTAAGTTAGAAAACAAAAGAATAACTAGGCAGCAAAGAGACCAAAAAAGACTTACCAAAGATTGATAGTTGAAGAAAAACTCCATCTTTTTATTGCATGATTTACTCTTCACATGCTCCCAACCCTTGCCGATATAAACATCGTTATTTATCAAATGAGATAGAATCTCAGTAAAAGAAAAATCTGATAAATAAACAAAATCGGATGCTTCACCCGGACCAACTGAAGTTGCATGGGGTTCTTCTTAGGGACCCTCTGGACCTACGGCATGAGCAAATGGCCTGGGAACATCAGCTGGTGTAGCGGTAACCTGAACCCCGACACTTGCCGAAGGGGCCGATGGCCAAGATTTATCAGCTAAAGCAGCGACATTCTACGCACTGGTACTTGCAGAAAGAGCAGATGAAACACCCGGTTCACCAACTCTCTCCGAGCGAGGAGTTAGATCTGCAACTCGTTCTTCTTCAGTAGGAACCCCTGAACCAACACCACCGATTGGGGGAGCCTCAGCTAGCACAGGCTCATCAGTGCCCTTCTCATCTGATGAAAACACGTACTTTACCACCCTTAAAGCCCACTTTGTTAGGAGAGTAATGTGATCAAGAGTGCTCCCAGCCTGACGTTTCCCCCGACCAGCTCTAGGATTCAAATCACTTGTAGGATCCTCAGGGGTTTTTGGCTCGTTGGCATCAAAAAAGAGAACCTCCTCGTTCGCCCTAAAAGCCTCAACCTTCTCCTTCCCCTTCTGGCTGGGGGTAGGCCTCTGAGCGACCTCACCACTCTCATGGGGCTGGTCAGGCTCCACATTATGAGTAGAATCATCACCTGTATCCTCGCTGTCCTGAGAGTCCTCGCCATCCGAAATAGCAATTCCCTCCTTAGCTAGCCCAGCAGCATACCTTTGGCTAGCAGCTTCAGAATTCTTAACCAAACGAGATTGCTCATCGCAAACTACGTGAAAGTCACTCACTACGAAACAAAACAAGACATTACAAAACATAAACCAATAGGAAATTTACAAGAAGAAATCAAAGAAAAACTTACAACGGTTTTGCCTGGTAGACAAACGAGGAAAGAGTCGCCGAGCAATCATCTTATCTTCATCTAAAAGAAACTCTCGACCTCTCTCAGCCAATTTAATAACAACAGCATCCGCGACATGAGATATCTCATCATTAGTCAAAACGGGGAGGGTCCTCGACCAAGACTCAAGAGATGTAAAATGTCTTGGAACCCTCCTCACCAAAATATTATGACAAATGTTTACAGGGGCATCCCTTCGCCACTCGCCACTCGCCACTCGCCACTCGCCACTCACCACTCACAAAAAACCAGCTATTCTTCCACCTCTTATTTTAAGTAGGGAACCCCAAAATAAAGCCATTCTTCTTATCGTCACCAGAAATATCTACTTGACTAGGGTTGGTTACACCCTCAGGAATCCAATTTTCTACAACAGTGGACTGAAGATAATAAGTACCACCATGGCCCGATTGCCTCAAGATATAGAAATGGTGAATCTCATGAGGAGTAGCCAACCCATGACCCATTGTTTTCCACATCAGGTACAAGCACATCAAAATCATGTAACTGTTCAGCACAAGTTGAGTAGGAGCAAATTTAGCTTCAGCCAAGAACCTGGTTATGAATGGATGAAGAGGAAGAGTAACTTCATAACCCAACGTCGATCCGTAGATCGCAACAGCTTTTTGCGAGAGGGTTCCATGCTGCCCACTAGCCTAAAGGTATCAGATTGACAGAATCAGAAATATCATATCTCCTCTTATACCTTCGAAGCTCTCGCTTACCTACCACATTCACCTCGCTATCAAAAGTGCTCGGGCGATCAAAGGCGAAATGTAGTCTATCACGCTAGTGGTCCTCAACATCCGAATCGACTATCGATTGGGCACCCAATAGAGACTCTCTAGGAACCCTAGGAGCCCGACGCCTGCTGCCACTGGTCTTTGAAGGCCTTGCCATTTTTGAAGAATCACTACTAAAAGATGAGGAAGGAGAAATGTCAGGCACACTGGTCTCAAAAGCAGTGGCGATATAGAGAGAAATTGGAACGGGAAAACTTGGGTCAAAGTTGTGCAAATATAACTTAATTTTATCTGCAATATCTTTGTCACCGAGTTCAAGAGCTTGCATCATTTGATTAAAAAGGAAAGAATGTTGAGAGGGATCCATAAAAACTCACCTGAGGTATTTTCGAAAAAAGAAAGGTGTGGCAGACCCGTAAAAGTTACGCTTCAAACGAACGAGAAGAAGAATCATTGGAATCCTGATACGCAGAGAATCAAGAGATTGCAAACTTAAAGTATCCCAAGATATTGCAATGGAGGAAGAAGAAAAGACGAATCAAAATAACTTAAGAGCAAGGAAAGAGTGATGGGCAGTGGAATAGTCTCTGCCTTAAAAGGAGGAAAAATTCAAA
The DNA here is from genome assembly GCA_954870605.1 of Acer campestre. Lineage (NCBI taxonomy): Eukaryota > Viridiplantae > Streptophyta > Magnoliopsida > Sapindales > Sapindaceae > Acer > Acer campestre. The sequence goes on along the minus strand of OX940802.1, from coordinate 30,395,676 downwards.
TTTCGAAAAAAATAATGGGTGGCGTTGATAGAGTGAACCACCTGTGCATAGGGCAGTGATGAAAACGTCTACCAAATAACGAACACATGGCGTCACAGGGGATACCCAACAAGCGCATTGTCGTTTCACCACATCACGTCAGGTTCAAACATTTGAAATCTCGTGGCTACGAATGAAAGCTTGTTGTGGAAGCATCAAGCACTAAAACCAAGTGCACATTTTGAAAATAAAAATAAAATAAAATAAAAAAAGGAGGGAGATAAAATCTTCAAAGGACCAGTTCAACAAAACCAGAGGCTTAAGTGTAAATATGAATACTGCTCGCAGAAGCAAAGGAATCAGAAGACTCAGTCATTTGTTCGGCTCGAAGTATTCATCGGGGTATTGTTATATGTATTTACTCGACCGAAAGACACGTCAGCAAAATACGTTGGAAAGACGGAGATAAATATAACCACGTCATCTTTTGACCAGTCAACGAAGGAAACACTGACCGCTTGGTGCACCAGCCAGCCACATCACCTGGATCAGTAAAGGTCTGAAGTACGCTCGCCAGAACAAGCCGACCTAGAAGATAGAATTGCTATTGCCGAATAAACTTACTCGACCAAAATCTATGAGGCCAAAAGACAACCTTATTTCAGTATACTTCATGCAGTAAGGATCCAACCATATACAAGGCACAAAGACGTATCACACTTCAAAGAGGACATAAACTGTTCTCCCCCCAGTAGAAAAGTCCAAACAGAAAACAAACCCTAATCTACTCATTGCACCAGATTCCTTACACAAATCAAAATAGAGACTCCATTATCAACACGGCATAGGCAAGGAGAAACCCTAATTAGTCCAATATAAATAGAACCATGCATTCCACGGAGAAGGGGTTCAAAAACCGAGAGAAAAAAAGCAATTGTATGAGAGATCTGAGTGTGTAAAGTTACAATAATCGATAGTATTATTTCTCTGCCCTCACGGGCGCCGTGGTTTTTTCTCATTCAAGGGTTTTCCACGTAAAACTAGTCTCATGTGTATTGATTTATATTTTCTCTTTACTCAATTAAATATTATTGTTGAAACGTGGCAATCCAAAATTCACCGTCAACACACAACATTGTTTAAAGTAACTAATTTGGATTATTGATCAAAGATTGAAGTATAGTACTCTATAATTTCATTAAGAAGATGAGTAATAATACCTAATTTCACCTGTAATAACTGTGTTTATGATGTCAAAAGGGATGTAGGGGATTGGACGCTTCCTGCAGCGGGCACGTCCCATTTTCTGTTTCCAAAATCCAGATCAATCAGCCCAGAATTTAATAACAATAATTAATGGTGAAAATCAGGCAAGAAAATATCACTCAAAGCAATTGCCTAGGAATAGAGAGATTACTTGTAATTCTCGTTTGAAATCAAACTAAACGTACAATATATACATACATATATACACTGTATTTAATAAACATTTATTGTGACGCGTTACTAATCGATACTCAATCAAGAATCCTCTCAAAAATTGATTTATGTATAATGTGTTTACTAAAATTGGTTAGGAATCAAATTTACGTGGGTCTCACACTCTCACTCACAAATCAGGAATTTAAGTCCTACTAGAATGGGAACTTGATTTCTCCTTCCCATCTAAGGAATCCAATTCTTTTTCCTGATTTCCTTTTATATGGAACTTGACACATCATTGATGAAATATGAAATACTAATTCAACTTTAACTTCCATAAGGAATAAATAACAAAGTAATATTTTTTATTAATAATAATATTTTTACCCCTAAAGAGATCATCTGGTGGGTCGTAAAATATTGAGGATTTTAGGTTGATATATATTCATCTAGTATTATTATTAATAAAATACCTTTAAAGTGGTTACTTTATGTATCTTTCCAAATTGCGTTTTTTTTTTTTAATTAAAGAAAGCATAAAAGTAGTCCAATTTACTATCAAAATATTAGCATATTGTAAGTGCTTCGTAGGACACTGGAAAGTGGGTGGGTGCAGATGTAACGGAAGCCAAGGAGGGATCTTGCAGGCACTTTTTTTTTTTTTTTTTGAAGGGAAAAAATGAATTTTATTCAGCCCCCATTAGAGGGAAAAGAAACATCTTTACAAGCAAATCAACTAACGAACTAGGAAAATCAAATGAATGGGAACTGACGTCCCATTTAATAACAAGAAGAAAAACATAAAAAAGAAAAAAACAAGAAGAAGAAGAAGAATTTTTCTCTAATTTTTCTCTTCTTGATCATCTGTGGACAAACATAAACTGAGCAACGATTCTTCAAAAAAGAGAGGTTACGAAAATTTATAACTTTGGTACCAAAGTGTTGGAGCGAAACAAGGCTCTCTGTATGATTGAAGATTGCGCACCGCCTCGGATACCTTCTTGTTTCATAGAGATCAAGGAGAAATTTATGGTCATGCTCTATACCATCAACAAAAATCCAATGGCTACTAAAAGCTACAACATTACAATCGTAATCCCAAAATTTTGGATGATCTGCGTTCATACTTATTTTGTACTCTTTCACCCAAATTTTCTTTTCGTAATCTTTCATCACCCATATCTCTGCTTGTATTTCAGATTCCCATTTCTCGGCTTGTGTTTTAGAAAAACTAAGAACAGCCAAGGATCCTCTCAAAGTGGTCAACAAGAAACTTTTAACAGGGTTGTATCCGAAATCCGGATGAGGAGTGAGCTTGAATTCTTCTTTTTCGAAGTTGAAAGATATGATCTTACATTGATCCGTCCAATGCATGTCTCCATGAGCAGATACTCCAGTGATATGATCGATACTCGGAATATGAAAAGGGAAAGGCGATATCGAAGAGATTTGTCTCCACGGTGATTTTGTGCCCAAAGTGTAAATTTCAGCTGCCAAGCTATCTGTATCCACCGATGATACAAAGTGAACAATCTTATATGCATTTGTAGTACTATCGATTCCCATTCCATACCAATGTGGTTGGCCGATACATGTTGTCATCGGTAGCACTAAAACTTGTCGTCTAAGAGGATTGAACAGATAGGCCTCTTCTGGACGATAGCGATATTGAAAACATGTAAAACCAAAACCAACTTCACCGGCATGAATGTAGTCGAGGCACTTGTTGTTCTCTAAAATCGGAAACCTCCTACTTTCCTTCAAGACATTGCCATTGAATGTAAATGATCTGTAGGACAGTGGAGAGTTGTTGGGTGCAAGCACGACTTGAGGTTGTTGAGATGCTATCGAAACTTGATTTCTAACAAACGAAAAGGAATCAATTAGGTTGCACCAGTCCTTGCAGACACAACGGAAGCGAAGGAGCGATCTTGCAGGCACTCTTACTAGTATATCGCTGATGATTTCAATACGTATGAGCGGGAGTGAACGCTTCCTGCAGCTGACACGTTCCATCTTCTGTTTCAAGAGCAACAATTAATGGTGTAAATCAGACCAAAAACATATTACTCAAATTTTGTATAATTTCAAAACTAGCCCTGTGGAAATTTCTTCTTTTATAACTAAATTTTTTACGAAAAATTCAAATAAGAAAACCACTTCTGTGGCATCCGGGAACGTGCAAGCATGCAAACCCCAAAAGCCTGACAAATTTATGCTCAATTTTCTTTAAGAAAAACAAAACAAAACAAAAGAAATAGAAAGATCAAGCAAGGTAACAATAACAGCAACAAGATAAACATTAATAACAATGATCATAAGAAATAAAAGATGGATCAAATAAGATCGCACAAAAAAAATTACCTTAAACTCACGAATTCTTGACAAGGATTGGGGGATAAGCCGAGAATTGTAATTCTAGTATTTATATAACACGAAAAACAATTCCTATTACCAGTAGAATTGGCGGATTATATTTTGTAATACTAATTTAACTTCTGTAAGGAATAGTTAACAAAATAATTTTACCTTATCTAGATAGGATTTAATTTCAAGTTCACTTAATAAGTAATAACACGAGAAACAATTCCTAGTACTAGTAGAATTGGCGGTTTATATTTTTTAATACTAATTTAACTTCTATAAGGAATAGTTAACAAAACAATTTTACTCTAGCTAGATAGGATATAATTTCAAGTTCACTTAGGATGCGTTTGGTACGCGGGACGGGACAGGACAACCAGGGACAGGTTGTTCTTGTCCCGCGTTTGGTGCGACATTGGCGTGGGACAAGGTGGGACAAGGTGGGACAGAAATCACAAAAAATTGTCCCACCTTAGACCCTCGGCCATCTTGTCCCATGACATGGGACAAGTGCTAAAAAGACATTTTTGCCCTTCATATTTCCAAAAAATTACAAACTATATATATGTAAACACCTGAATCCCAGCTCATTCTCTCTTCTCTCCTCTTCGTCCCCAACACACCGCCTGAAGCCATCTCTATCTCTCTCTCTCTCTCCGGTTCTTCGTTCGTTCATCATCATCATCATCTCAGGAAATCCTCTCTCTCTCCTTCGTTCATCATCATCTCTATCTCCTTCATCACGCCGCTGCCTCGTTCATCATCATCTCTCTCTCGTTCAACACACCATCTCAGGATTTGAGGATTTCGATTTAGGATTCTTGGTTTTGGATTTAGGGGTTTCGATTTTGGGTTTGGGGATTTCGATTTAGGGTTCTTGATTTTGGATTTAGGGATTTCGATTTTGGGTTTGGGGATTTCGATTTTGGGTTTGGGGATTTCAATTTAGGGTTCTTGATTTTGGGTTTGGGGATTTTGATTTAGGGTTCTTGATTTTGGGTTTGGGGATTTCGATTTAGGGTTCTTGATTTTGGGTTTGGGGATTTCGAGTTAGGGTTCTTGATTTTGGATTTAGGGTTCTTGATTTGGGATTTCAATTTAGGGTTCTTGATTTTGGATTTTGATTTATTTCACCAATTTTTGGATAATTAGTTTAGTTTATTTGTGGAATTACTTGTGCTTCTCAGGAAAGTTTTTAATCCAGATCACTTGTTAAAAAAAATATTATGCAATTAAATTTGATTTTAAAACAATAAAAACAATTAAATTTGAGTGGGGAAAGGTTTCTGTTCTTGGAACCTTTACTAGTTTAAGTTTCGGTGATGGTCTTCACTTCTTCTTCCTAACCTTGTCAGTTAATATTGCTTTGCAGTTAAAATAAGAGCCTGTTTGGAGCAAACAAAAAAAAAAAACCAATAAAAATGATAAAATAAGTCTTTCACTAAAAAATGACAATAGGGCAATCTAGTCATTTGAGCATCTTGTCCCGTCCTGTCCCAACCGTACCAAACGCATGACAGTACAGTTCACAGTTCTGTCTCATACATTCCAAACACAATATGGAACAGCTGTCCTGTCCCGTCCTGTCCTGTCCTGTCATGTCCCGTCCCGTTCGCGTACCAAACGCACCCTTAATAATTAATACAATACTTAAATAATTTATTTTGTTAAAATCTAACCATAGCCAAGTTCCTCTCCAATTTGCTGTATACCTTTAAAATAAAGGATTTGGATCCTCTCCTTACCTCATCTTTTTCCTAACCTCGCTTAATCATATGACACATAAGCATTGCAACGAATGTGTGGTTAAGATGTGATTAGTTTTCACAACCACTCTATCAACAAACAATCACATGCTTTAAAAAAGTCATAAAAAAGATGAGGTAAGGAGAGGATCCAAATTCTAAAATAAATTATCAAGACATATAAGTTTTTATGAGTTATACAAAATTAATAGCTTATTTAATTATCATGAAAAAAAAAAAAAGCGCGGAACCCATTTTTCATATGGTGAGACTATTAGTTATTGTAGTTGATCGATTTAGGTGGGTTTTGATAGAACCCTAACACAAAGTAAATTATGTTGTTCTAGACAATGTTTCAAATGATATATATAATGTTATAATAATGTTAATTACTACTTTTCTTTTCTTTTTCTTTCTTTTTTTGTCAAATGATGTTTCAACTTGTTTATAATAATGTTTCAAATGATGTAAACAAAATTTGAAAATTTTTCAAGATTTACAACTATTTTTTTCTAGATTTTATTGAAAATCAATCATCGAAATATGGGACAAAAAATATTATAAAAAAAAATCAGATCAAAATTAATTAAAATTGATGGATTTTAAGACTGTTCTTAATTTATGTTAAAATGATGGATCCATCATGAAAGACTCAATATATATATATATCAGGTGTAGAATTTCATACGAATTTTTCGTGTGAGACCACTGACTCTCACCAATGAGAATTAGTGATCCCACACGTAAAATTCGTACAGTATCTCTAATTTGATAATTCAAATATATATATATATATACCACCTAAGGTGGTGACTACTTAACTGGGATATAGCCGGCCGACTAAATGAGTGTCTTTCATGCCAAGCAACATTGGGCTGTGGATCGTATATTGTTTTTTTTTTTTTTTTTTTAATTAGAAGTCCAATTATACATATTGCTGACGTAATTAACTAATTATTATTATTATCAGAATGACAATTGACACCCTTGGCTCTCAGCCTCTCACACAGTCATACTTTGTTTGTTGTTCAGGTAAATTGTAATTACAGACTCTTTATTACCATTAACTAGTTTAGTGTTAACCCATTTTCATCTCTATTCTGGATATCGAGGGTAGTGGATCATAAAATTAAACACAAAAATTTGATGAATAGAATTAATTATTTTAATTAAAAGAATTATATAATTTTTTTTAATACAAAAAATCATGATTATCAGCAGTTCTTTGGAGAGATTGATGATGGTTTTAGTAAGATAACATACAGATCAAAATTTAGTGAGTTTGCTAATTGTCAATAGTCATTAGTCAATATGACTTTTGGGTCTTTGTTGCTATCTTTTAAAAATAAATTTGCTCATCAACACATCACCTCTTAGCACATGTGGTAATACATTTCCCTTTCCATATTGGTGGTGAGGGGTTCGAGTCCTACCATGCTCGTAGATTTTACAAGCATGTATGGGGAGTTTTGGATATATAAGATGAGTAATTATTTCACCTGTAATAGTTGTGTTTTGTAAGTAGTATATTCATAAATTGTGTTTTGTAATAGTTGTGTTTTGGAAGTAATTAAATTGAAACTCGAAAGATTTACCAAGAGAAAAATAAATAGTAATTCTTACAATCATAAGGGCAGTTAATTACAAGAGTAATTGCACAAACGTTCCTTGAGTTTAGGCCTAATTACATACATATGGACTTTTACTAAATATTACACAAACATCCCCTACCGTCAATTAATTTCCATCCAAACTAATTGTTGACCATGTTTTTAGTATTAAAAGTCCAAAATACCCTTAGTTACTTATTTATACTTTATTTTGTTCCCTTTTAAATAAAATAAATTATATAAAAATGCAAATAAAAAACTTTTAATTATATTTTTTTCAAACAAAATTTAAAAGATAAAAATATATAAAATAAAAAAATTAGAATTTTAAAAAAAAATTAGAAAAAATAATAAAAGAAAATTTTTAAGAAAAGAAATGGAGAACAAATAGATCTCAAATATGTCATTACTAAGACTTGGATCCACAATCATAAAAAACAAAACTAGATTTTAAGTTTAATATTAAAATACAATCATTATTGAGTATTCATAAACCAACAAACCATAATTATATTTAATTTTCAAATATCAATAGGATTCCATTCAAACCACAAGATTTTTAGCAATAAATGGGATTCCACAATTATATTCAATTTTCAATCATCAACAATGATTGGATTTTAATGTCAAAAACTTAAAATCTAGTTTTGTTTTACTTAAAATCTAGTTTTGTTTTACATGATTATGGATTCAAGTCCCAGCAATGGCGTATTTGAGATTTGTTCTCCATTTCTTTTTTAAAAAAAATTCCTTTATTCCTTTTTCTGATTTTTTTTTTTTTTTGGAAGTCTAAATTTTTTATTTTATATATTTTTGTCTTTTAAAATTTGTTTGAAAAAAATATAATTAAAAGTTTTTTATTTGCATTTTTATATAATTTATTTTATTTTAAGGGGAACAAAAAAAGTATAAATAAGTAACTAAGGGTATTTTGGACTTTTAATACAAAAAACATGGTCAATGGTTAGTATGGATGAAAATCAACTGACGGTAGGGAATGTTTGTGTAATATTTAATAAAAAGTCCATATGTGTAATTAGACCTAAACTTAGGAGACGTTTGTGCAATTACTCCGTTAATTATATCCACTAATTGTTCCCATCTTCGAGTCATCTATGGACAAACATAAACCGAGCAACGAGTCTTCAAAAAGGAGAGGTTACGAAAATTTGCAACTTTGGTACCAAATCGTTTGAGCGAAATAACTCTCTATACGATTCAACATTGTGAAAAGACGGATTCCTTGTTAGTTCAAAGAGATCAAGGAGAAATTTAGGATCATGAAGCTCCATACCATCAACAAAATCCAATGACCAAAAGCTGCAACATTAAAATCGAAATTGGGAAGATCGTTCGTTCTTATTTCCTACTCTCTCACCCAAACTTTCTTTTCGTAATCTTTCATCACCTATATCTCGCTCGTACTTATTGCAATAACAATATTGGATCAACCATATTGCAAGTTGACCTTTCGAAATTGTCAGCCTATCCAGTCAAATATTTAAGGTCGTGTTCTCATGTCATGCTCATCCTACTCCTTTACCCGGCAAGTTGCCTCGCGCATTCACACAACGTACATTTAGGGTGCTCTCTGGGTAAGATAAGAAGTCAAAAGCATCCACAAGTGACAACCAAACCTTCATGGAAATTGGGGAAGAATCATTTCCGACCTTAAAATCAGGGTCAACTTTTGAAAATTTAGATCCTGTATAGAATGTAAGTATATATATAAACGTACAAGTTAGAATTAGACAACTAGTTGGCATACAATAAGTATAAGTTCTTCATATTCTTTCAGCATCTTGTGTTCATTAAAAGTTGATCTGATAACTTCCCTTCTTTACATGATGAGTAGTTTTCAGGCAGAGTTAGCAACAGCAGTAGTGGTAGTTTATCTTTTCGCCGATGCTTCTTCTGCTTCTGCATTTCTACTTAATGGTATTACCAAAAGTATTTAGTAATACGCATTAGTTCAACAATTCATCATGCTTGTATTTGTCACTTACTATGGTCTTTATATTCATGAAAGGTGACTCGAAGGGTTTATCACTTGTTTTCGATTGTGGAAGAAGGCATTTCCAGGAAAAGAAGGAAGCAGCTTTGGTCTGGTGGTCATTTCTGGCAAGAAGAAAGTGCCATTCCTGTATGATCTCCACCATCACCCCTTGCGAACCAGCGGTCTTCAATGGGTTCAAAAGCACCTCCTCCATACTTATTAATTTCTTTCTATGAATGTCACTCCCTTGTATTGCCATGATTCAAGTTGCTAGCTGCAACAACCTTGTCAACAATATTTTTGGTTTATGAACATGCTCATAATTGATGCCATCGAATTTGTTTCTTTTCTTTTGGTGCAGCCTCTTCTACCAAACACAGTTTGTGAATTTGAAGTAAGAAAAAAAAATGCTATGTAATAAAATATTGGGTGTATTTGAAAGTATTTTAATAGTATTAGTGTAATTAGATATCACTCAAAAACAAATAATACGTGTATAGATATAAAAAGAATTATATTTGTCATATTTTAAAGTTTGACTGAAATTCTCCAAAAAAATAAATTTAAAGCCTTTGATTATAATTAATTTGAAGTTTATTCCAAGCATAAATTTGGAACTAAACTTGTTCAACTGCCTATCTTGTTAGTTTTTACGTTATTTCACTTAATGTGGCTCACATGTAAATTTAGAATTATAGATAAACTGTAAAAGTTAAAAAGTAATTGTTAAACTATTGAACATCTAATCTGAAAAGATGTTATACACGTTTAAACGTGATTAGGTTGTTGTGAATAACTGACTACCCACTTCTTTGATGGTAGGAACTGATTGGGTAGATATCCAGTATTTGAAGTTTAAATACCAGAGGTCCCTAGTCTAGCTGCGTGTATTTTATTTTTATTTTGCCTGCTTTTATCCATCATATAGCAGCTATAAAGTAGTGGAATAGGCTAGAAGACACTCTATTCTAATCTTCTAACTCATTCTCTTAGTTTTTCAGTTTACAGACAAATTCTATCAATTGCTTGAACAATCATGGCTAGAGTAGGGACGGCAAAAATCCCTGACCCGCCCCAAACCCACGGGGCCCCGGTCCATTTGGGTCGGGTTTGGGGCAGTAAAAACAGGTAATGGGGCGGGTTTGGGGCACATTTCTTGACCCGGCCGGGTTACCGGGTCGGGTATGGGGCGGTCCCTTTTGACCCAACCCGACCCGTTTGACCCGGAATATATATATATATATATTTAAATATATATATATTTTAAATATAAAAGGAAAAGAAAGAAGGAAACCCTATATTAGTCGAAAAGAAAACGATTTGAAAGAAATAAAGTGATATATATATATTTCGAGTTTAAACCCAAGAAGACAATATATATATATATATTTAGATATAAACTCAAGATATATATATATATATATTTTTTAAATATATGTTTGTTTTCAAGAAGACAAAGTGATGGTGAAGATATTAGATGGATTTTGTTATTGAAATTTTTTAAGTTTAAACTATTTTGGTGAAGATGTTGAATGAATTTTATTGATACCGAAAATGTTGTATGTATTTTGTATTTTTGTTCAAGTCATTTTGGGATTTGTATTTTGTACTTTACGGATGAATTTAATATTCATTAAACTTAGTTATCGTGATATATTAAATTTAAATTTACGTAAATGAATCGGGTCATTCGGGTCGAGTTTGGGGGCACCCTTGACCCAAACGGATCGGGTTTGGGGCGGAAATTGAAAACCCGTTCGGGTCACGGGTCGGGTTTAGGGCAACCATTGAAAACCGGGTTTCGGGTTTGGGGCGGCCTTGACCCGCCCCGACCTGCCCCATTGCCATCCCTAGGCTAGAGGTACGCTCAATATTTTACTTTCATTAATTCACTTATATTTGGTATCAGAGCCTACTCTAGGCATATTGTTCAGCTGCATAATTGTCTGGTATTTGTATGTATGTGTTTTCTTCCTTAATACTTATTTTATATGCCGTGTTATGGTTTAATAATATTTTGATTGATGTCATATAATGTTTTCATCATAACTTAAGAATAGCCACAGCATCTTAAGATATATTGACAGTAAAATATTATTAACAGTATGTATAGTTGCAAATGAATCATTAAAATGATTATCGGCCCTACAGGGGATAGTTGTTTTAGTGATGAATTGGAATAAGATGGTAAATAATATAAATAAAATATGCTTATGCCCACAGGTATGGTGTATTCTATTGAGTTTAATTATTCACTAGTCTTACTGATTAAGTTGTAGTAAGTTTTGATGCATGTGCAACCTCTACCCATTGGAAGGTTGGAATTTACTGCATACATTGGTTTATATTTTGTGTTTCATAGTATTGAAATTTAGTTTCCTTGTTTGTAGTTATTTCATCTTCTGTTTTTAATGATACCTCTCGTGTTCCAATGCTTAGTGGTGATAATTATGCTGACTGGAAAGAGAAAATTCTCTTTACTTTGGGGTGTAAGGATCTCGATTTGGCACTCCGTGTGGAAGAACCACCAGCCCTCACGAAATCAAGTACAACTCAAGAGAAAGACATATATGATCGGTGGGAGAGATCCAACCGCTTAAGCTTAATGCTTGTTAAGTCTCAAATATGTAAAAGTATTAGAGGATCCATTCCAGAATGCCCTAAAGTGACTAATTTCATGAAGGCCATAGAAGAACAATTTGTGTCTTCTGATAAGGCATTGGCCAACACTCTCATGAAAAACTTTCAGGTTTAACTTTTAATTACTCTAAAAGTGTGCATGAGCACATTATGGAAACGAGGGACATTGCTGCGCAACTTAAGTCTCTAAAGGTTGAAATCTTTGATTCTTTTCTTGTTCATTTCATTCTCAGTTCACTTCCTGCTGAATATGGACCATTTAAAATATCTTATAACACATATAAGGAAAATTGATCTATCAATAAACTATTGACCATGTGTGTTCAAGAGGAAGAGAGATTGAAACATGAAAAGAAGGAGAGTGCTCATTTTGTTGCTCACCAGAAGGCAATTCCTAAGATTGATAAGGATAGCTCCAAATTCAAGAAGACAGTGAAGAATCATGTGAAAATTGCATGTTTCTTTTGCAAGAAAACTGGTCACCTGAAAAAGGATTGCATCAATTACAAATCGAAAATAAAGGTAAATTTTTATCTTTAGTGAGTCACAAATCGTTTTTTACTGATGCTCCTAACAATACATGGTGGATTCACTCTGGTTCTTCAATCCATATTGTTAATACCATGCAGGGCTTCCTCAACCTCGGAACGCATCCGATTGCCCGAATAGATGCCTTGTTCACAATCGGCCATGTCACCACTGCAGCCTTCGAGTCAAAGTTGGGCTAGCTCACTATAAGTCTATAACTACATTAAATATTTAAATATAATATATCGAAACACTTGTTGCTAAGTTTTGGTTTCTGAAGACTTTGATTTGATTAATTTTTAGAAAAGTTAATGAATTCATCACCATTATATATCACCTTTTTCTGGGAAAGTAGTGATTATAAAGTTGTTTATTTTTTTTCTTCTCCATTTTTTGGGAAACCTACTAGAACCTTCAAGAAATTATTAGGAAATTTGGATAGAAATTCAACATATATAGTTTTGGTCTCTCTACTTGTAATGCTAAGACTTGAAATATCATCAACTCATGAGTTCATGGAATGTTTACCGGTGTCTTATTTTTTTGTTTTGTCTAGACTCTAGAATCTAGATTCATAAAATTAAATTGACTTTAGTTCTTCTCCTTCTAGATCCAAGAATTTGATTTTAAGTTCCTCAAAATAAATTCTACTCTAATAAGGGACCTAAATATTATTAAGACTATAATTATCACGCCGGCCTAGTAATTATTTGATCACTTCACATATTAATGAAAAGTTATTTTTACCAAAATCGTATTCAATATTAATCCAAAAAAGTAGTTCAAAAATCAAACTAAATGATATGAGGAATGATTTATCACCATAAAATTCATAAAAGGATATGGTGTACATCCACCCTCAAACATCGATGAAGCGGCTTTTCCACATCAACCCTTACTCGAACCTGAAGGTACTTGCCTATACACTCTCCGCAAAAACCACCATCCACATATGTCACCTCACCCACCAACCAACCTAAAAACCGGCCAATCTCCTTTGTCAAACATACAAGAGGAACACGATGAATCTAGACCTAGAACTCGTAGAAATTAAATCGTAAATTCTCAACTGCACCTTTTCCATATTTGTTTTATAAAAATTGGTTTTTAAAATACGATGAGTTGTCGAAATGTTAGTGGATGGATGTGCCACGTCACGATTTAAGTCGAGGTATTGACGTTTCTCTCTAGATAAAAACATAGAGTTAAAATGTTGACCAATATGAAACTAAAAAGAATTAAAGCATTTGTCTAAAACTAACTATACAATTTTGTGTGATTTTAGATATTTAGATATTTTAGATATTTTTAATATTATTATAGATATATATATTATATATTATATATTATTATATAATATTTAGAATCTTTTTTTTTTTTTTTTGGAATGGAAACAAAATTCATTAAACCAAATAGAGTTACAACGGCCTTGGGCAATCACCCAAAACAGCCTGAGTCACACTAGGAGGACACTCCTCCAACCAGACCATATCACTCTGAACATTCAAGCTAAGCTTGGCAAGACAATGAGCCACTCAATTGGCTTTCCTAGGAACAAACCCACCCTACACACAAGGGCACTAACCCGCAGTTGATTGATATCCAAGATGATCAACCCAATCTCCAACTGTGGAATATCAACATTATGAATGAGGTCCACTACCACCTTAGCATCTGTCTCTGCACAGCAAGGCCAAAGTCCCACCTCTTGCACTAGACTTAAACCCCACGATAAAGCCAAAGCATCATCAACTTGTGGAGAATAATCAAAATCCATATGATGCGCACTAGCTACTAGGACATTACCAACTCTGTCATGAATAACAATCCCAAAACCAACCCTACCATTAATGTTATCCACTGCTGCATCCGTGTTTAGTTTATAACCTTCTTTGTCCGTGGGCTCCCATCTTGAAATTGAACCACCCATCTCCCACTGCTTGTTAGCTCACCGGAAGTCGATAAGGAAAGCAGCTGCCCAATCCACCACATCCTCCTCATGGATCATGGAATTATCATGAACTTTCTTGTTTCACCTGAACCAAATCCGCCACAAGACAATACAAAGAAGCTCAAATTTCTTGTTTAATAGTTTGTCACGACACATCATCATGAAATCTAAAAAATGGTAGTTGTCCATTGCACCAAAACCTTTCATAAACCTGTAGGTGGACCGAATTTTCTTAATGGTTGGGCACATCCATAAGGCATGCATGATTTTTTTTACTATCTTCCACACAAAAGACAATGAGATTCTATATGTAAACCCCTTTTCTTGCTGGGATCCAATTGAAATAGGCTTTCCAAATGTGCATCTTCACTTTAGTTGGGATTTGGGATATTATTATTTTCCCCCCTGAGGTATACCCTATTGTTAAGATGAGGACAGGGTTTGGGCTTATTGGCCGTTCTTCCCCCTAAAATCAAAATTATGTTAATTGACCCCCTTCTGACACCTTTTTCGTTTCATTTGGACGTTGACTACTAAAATAAAAGGGCATTAATGTCATTTAACTTGTAAAGGCAGAACTTAAAGGTCATTTAAGACAATTCAAAATTTTAATTAAATAATACAACTAATTAAAATAAAAACAAGTGGAGGGGGTGATGCCACCTCATTGTTCCACTAACCAAACATCCTCTCCATTAATTCAAACCATCACCTGCCAATATCTAATCACCTACACTATTCTACCAAACATTTGTTTCATTCACCTTCTTCTCTACATCTTCTCCATTCGACTACTTTGCAACCAATTTTTTTTTTTTTCTCACACTTTGTTTAAAATTTTCTCATTAACTACTCATTCTCCAGGTCTTCTTCTTTCATTCACGAATTCTCTACAACCATTTTTTTTTTCTCACACACTTCTCAACCTCTTAATTTTACATATATTGATGTTCTACCTGTTTGTTCATCAATCCAGTCTATGAAAACCAAATTAGCAGAAGAAGTGTTTGAAAAAAAAAATTGGTTGCGTTTGGATTTGAAGAGTTTTGGATGAGTTTTGATCGAACCCAGTTCTTGATTTTATTTTCTGGGTTTGGGTTCGGTCTGGGTGATGATTTTTTAAAGGATTGGGTTGGGTCTTGGTTTGATTTTAAATTGATTTCGGTTTGATTTTGGCATCTGCTTTGATTTCGGTTTGATTTAATGGACTTCGGTTTGATTTCGAATTGATTTTGGTTTGATTTGGGCATCTGGTGGCTAGGGTTTGGTGATTGTGAATGGTGGATGATTTCTGGTGAAGAAGATGATGATGATTGTTGGGGATGATTTCTGGGGATGATTTTTTTTAAAGCAAAATGAAATTTGTGAGATAATAAATAAATAAAAGATTTATTAAGTAATAAATTTGTGATTGACGGTGGTTTGTTGCTGTTGATGATTTGGTTTTGTTGTTGTTGATGAATTTAGATCGAAGTTTGGGAATGATATCTGGGTTTGGTGATGATGGTGGATGATTGTGGATGATGGTGGAGAAGATGAAGATGATTGTTGGGGATTATTGTTATTATTATTATTATTATTAAATTTAAATTAAAAAAAAAAAAAAAAAAAAAGATCTACGCCGTCCATCTCAAGATGGATGGTAAAGATCCATCTTTTTTTATTTATTTTTGTTTTTTTAAATATATTTTTTATTTTATGAATGTTTTGATTATTATTATTATTATTAAATTTAAATAAAAATAAAAAGATATAAAAAGATTATTATTATTACTGAAGGGTAAATCGGTCATTTCATTCCCATTTAACGGTCAAAGGGGCATAAAATACATTGATTTGATGAAAAGTGTGTCAGAAGGGGTATATTATACATTCTTTCCATTTTAAGGGGAAGAACGGCCAATAAGCCCAAACCCTGTCCTTGTCTTAACAATAGGGTATACCTCAGGGGGGAAAATAATAATATCCCTTGGGATTTTAATCCTCCAAAGGAACTTCCAGCATCATTTCGCTTGACTATGACCTGAAAAACTCGGTGTGGAGACTAGCTCACAACCTAGATGGTATCCACTCTTCATCGAATAAGAGCCTAGTTTGTCATAGTGCCACACTAAAGAATCTGCAGTCGGCAAAGAAACACACGGTAAACTTAGGATCATTTTTGCATCATCCAAAAGAAAAGATTCATGAATCAAATCTTTGTTCCAGCCACCACTTGCCAAAAATTGAAGCAAGCCAAGAGAAGGAAACCTTATCAGCACCAACTCCAAGGCAGGACAAAGTCCGTTGACCGGCTTCGGGCCTTTCAAATGGTCGACCGTAACCGGGAATGGTTTCAACTCTAGAATCTATCTACTCCCACACACGCCACCGCGTCCGACCCCTTCAAGCTCCACCACACCATCCACTGCATCTCCTCTACAGCTGTTACAACAGCCATGGTTCCATTGTCGGTGTTCGATTCGGGAGGAAATGGATCGTTTGAAGATTTAGGGTTGGCTAGGCTACAAGTTTGGTGGAACTTTAGCTAATTTTTGGAAGGATATTTGAAGGGTTTCGATGGTAGATCGGAGAGAGTGGTCATCGGTTTAGTGAGAAAAGAAGAATTGGGAACTTTTTGATGGAAATCAAAGATTTAGAAAAAAGTTAGGGTTTCAAAGAAAATTTAGGGATTTTTATTGTTAGGTTGTGGTTTGGTGAAGAAAGAATTTCGATCAATGGAGTTTTGAGGACTTTTGTGAAGGAGAAGATAGAGTTGAGGAGGAGTGTAGTATGTAGATCAAAAAAAAAAGTTGAGGTTCTGGACTTATGGGCGACGTTGCAGAGATTTTGTGTTTAATGAGTGAAGAAAGCTGTGATGAGAAAATAGGAATTTTGACTTTGGTTTGGTGAAGTGAATTGGCTAATTTATCATCAGAATGGGTTTGGTGAAGTGTTTTGGCTAATTGGGCCAATTGGGCCACTATTGCAATTAATTACCATTTCAATTCTTTGTCTAAATGGGCCATTTGCAATTAGTTTTCCATTTAGACTATTATTCCAAGCTTCCATCCTTGTAGACAAGGATTTTTCAATGTGTGGAGAATGATACGATCATAATTTTCATGCAACCTTGCACATGTGGGACTAAGGACTAAGTTAGAGTTGGTTGTTTTAAATTGA
Organism: Acer campestre; assembly: GCA_954870605.1. Classification (NCBI taxonomy): domain Eukaryota; kingdom Viridiplantae; phylum Streptophyta; class Magnoliopsida; order Sapindales; family Sapindaceae; genus Acer; species Acer campestre. Next base: position 30,378,279 of record OX940802.1, on the reverse strand, counting down.
TAGGACAAATAAGTTAGTTGTTGTTAGTGGAGTACTGGTTCCATTTCTTTTGGCATTATCTTAATGGATGTTAACAGGTTGTTAGTGGGATATTGGTTCCCTATTTTTCAGGATATTATTAGGATCAATTAGTTATAAAGCCTATAAAAGGCTTTTTTCAAATTAATTAAAGTTATCGAATGTTAAGTAAATTTGCCTCTCACTATCTCCTATATTTCTTCTAAATTCTTCTACTGTAAATTTCCAGGATTAGAAATATACAATCTATCCTAAATTCTCTTTATGTATTTTCCAGGATCGAAAAAATATATAATAATGGTATCAAAGCATTGTTAAGTTAATATTCGATTTCTTAGAATTTTGTTATTTGATTGCTCGTTGTAAGGCCTATAAAGAGGTCGGTTTGAATTCAATAAAGGGATATCAATGAATATTAAGCCCAATTATCTCTTCTTCGATCTTCCAAAATATCTTCTAACTCTATACTCTCCCTCTTTCTCCTTCTTCTATTGTTCCACAAATTAAATCGTATCAAATTGGTATCATAGCCATTCTGATTCATGGATACACGCTCGAGATCGAATGCTGAGTTTCGGACTAAAGTCAATGAGGTTTTGGCCCATCACGAGACCAGTTTCGACAAGATGAAACACAATTATGAGACCCATTTTGACAGAAATTTTTTCCAAGTTACCACTACCTTGCAGGGACTCATCGCGGAACTACAGGCCCTACGCCTACAATCTCCTCAACCTCATCAATCCCCTCAACACGGCCAAACCGTCACCGGTCAATTTCGTCCACCAACCATATCACTTCACATCACATAATTAATGACCAAAAAATTGTTAACAAAACTGTTCAACTTCATTCTTACAGGTGGCTGTCCGTGACGTGGATCGGTTCCAACACCGAATCCTGCCCACTCCCTCATGTGCCGCTGCATCCGCCGCCTTCAAGCTCCACCACACCGTCCACTACATCTCTTCAACAGCTGTTACAATAGCCGTGTTTCCATTACTGGTGTTCGATCCAGGAGGAAATTGATCGATTGAAGAAGTAGAAGCGATAGGTTACAATTTGGGTGGGGTTTCTTTTGGATGTATCCATATTTTTTGCCTTGAGAACAAGGCACTCTAAGGAGGGTAGAATGATACGAACACTCTTGCATGGCACACATGGGTTGCACATATGGGTTACACGTATGGGATTGCAAGGAAACCAAGTCTGGGTTGTTGTTAATGCTCATTGGTTATGTTGTTTTGTTTGTTAGTTGATTTAGTCAACAAGTTAGTAGTGAAAGGTAGTGGTTGCTGAAAGCACTCCACGTCTATAGCATCACTTGAGGCTAATGTCTATTTTCTAGATTTGTTATTTGATTTCTCGTTGTAAGGCCTATAAAGAGGTCAGTTTGAATTCAATAAAAGGATATTGATGAATATTAAACCCAATTATCTCTTCTTCGATCTTTTGAAATATCTTCTAACTTTATCTCTCCCTCTTTCTCCTTCTTCTATTGTTCCACAAATTAAATCGCATCAAATTGGTATCAGAGTTGTTCGGTTCCTTGGATGCCCAATTCCGTAACGAGGTTTATGCAACTTTGGCTCTTCATGAGTCCAAATTTAACCTCATCAACAACAAGCTTCACCAAATCCATAGCACCCTTCAAACCATTCTGATTGAACTTCAAACCTTATGAGTTAATCGTAATGGTAACACTGTCAAGGAGGAGCTCAACCCATTTATCCTAGTAGAAACCATCCACAGTCCCACCACCGTTTATACCACTCCAACCGAAATCACCATTCCCAGCCCCAATTTCTACCTAAATCACACCCAACTTAATCCTTCCTTTCCTGAATTAAATAACAATGAGGTTACGATTCTTATTGACGGCGGAAGCAACCACAAGATCACAGACCCATCAATCATGACAAAGTGTAAGCAACCAGTTATTCAAGATAAAACTTTCAAGGATCATTTGGTCCAAGCCGATTTCTGTGTTACCGCTAACCAATTGTCAAGTTATTCTGGGAGTTCCCCAAAGACAGTGATTCTGGTCAAATGGGTAGGCACACCTATAGAAGATGTCATTTGAAGGAACCATTGGCGTATCTTCAGAACATTTCCGAGTTTTATCCTTATGGATAAAGATAGTCAGAGTATAAAGGAATGATATGGCCTATTATTCCGCCATGTAAGCCATGTAAATGCTGGGTGAAGACTTGGTCTTAGGTACTTAGAATTGTCAATAATGTAGCCTTGTGGTGCCACCAATTAGCTAGCTTAACGTGCATGATGTGTGCATGTTATTTCCCTTTTGTTCAGCATGTTCTTTTCTTATGTTCAACATGCATGATGTGTGCATATGTTCCCTTATTTCTTGTTGCATGATTGTTATCATGCTAGTTGAGAGTTATGTTTCAACTAAAATGTAAGACCTATATATATGGTCTGATTTCAATTAAATAAAAACATCAAGAAAATATAAGACAAATTGTCTCCTCCCCTTGTTATCTATGTGTTTCTCTCTTATGCTTATTCTTTGTATTTCGAATCGGAAATACTTCTCTTAAATTCTTTTATGTATTTTCCAGGATCAGAAAAATACATACCATTATCCAATTTGATACGATTTAATTTGTGGAACAATAGAAGAAGGAGAAAAGGGGAGAGAATAGAGTCGGAGGATATTTCAGAATATCGAAGAGGAGATAATTGGGTTTAATATTCATTGATGTCACTTTATTGAATTCAAACTGAGCTCTTTATAGGTCTAACAATGAGCAATTAAATAACAAATCTAGAAAATAGGTGTTCGCCTCAAGTGATGCTAAAAACGTGGAGTGCTTTCAGCAACCACTACCTTCCACTACTAACTTATTAACTAAATCAACTAACAAACAAAACAACATAACCAATGAGCATTAACAACAACCCAGACTTGGTCTTCCTTGCAATCTCATACGTGCAACCCATGCATGCCATGCAAGAGTGTTCGTATCATTCCACCTTTCTTAGAGTGTCTTGTCCTTAAGGCAAAAAATATGGATGCATCCGGAAGAAACCCTACCCAAATTGCAACCTATCGCTCCTACTTCTTCAATAGAACCATTTCCCGGATCGAACACCAATAATGAAAACACAGCTATCGTAACAGCTGTCGAGGAGATGTAATGGACGGTATGATAGAGCTTGAAGGCAACGGATGTGGCAGCACATGTGGGAGTAGGCAGGATTTGGTGTTGGAACTGATCCACGTCACGGACAGCCACCTGTAAGACATGAAGTTGAACAGTTTTGTTAACAATTTTTTAGTCATTAATTATGTGGTGTGGAGTGATATGGTTAGTGGTCGAAATTTGGGTTGGTGGAGGAATGAGGTGGAACTGGGCTCTTTTTGGTGGTAGTGTGGTTGTTATGGTGTGGTTAGTTGGAGTGACTGTTTGTGTGATATGAAGACTATGAGAAGTTGTTGCCGGGGCAAATAGATTGATCTCTTCCTCAGTGTTGGTGCGAAATTGACCAATGACGGTTTGGCTATGTTAAGGAGATTGATGAGATTGATAAGGTTAAGGAGATTGTAGGCGCAGGGCTTGCAGTTCGGCAATGACTCCCTTCAAGGTAGTTGTAACCTAGGAAAATTCATGTTTCATCTCGTCAAAACGGGTCTCATAATTGTGTTTCATCTCATCAAAACTGATCTCGTGACATGCTAAAACCTTATTGACCTCAGTCTGAAGTTTGGCATTCGATTTTGAACATTTATTCAAGTCAGGTGGGTTTTCTGTTAACCGCCAAAAAGGGCAGGGGTCCAAAGAAGAATTTTCCATTCAGACCAAGACTATTTGAAGTAGGAAGACACTATAGGAAATATCCTGCTACCCCGGGAAGGAGCTAGACCGATACGTCTAGACAGACTTGCTACAAATCCAAATCAAGATTACGGGCACCTAGATCCCCATGTACTTGGAAACAAAGAAGTCAAGTTCCTAAGGACCTCGCTACTTCAACATCAAGGTTCCCCTCTACTGCCTTATCCGGTGTCCTAGTACCCCAATACTCCTATACACAAGGAATACGGGTACCACGACCCAGCAAGATACAGGGTATCCAGGTATCTCGACCAATCCTTGAATTGGTCTACCAAGCAATGGAAGAACGAGATAAGAGGGAGACTATCAAGGAAGAAATGGACCGGTACACCAGAATCAAGATCCAAATAAGATGGTATACGCCAACATTTAAGCACGACGAAAGTTGACTTCTCCCACCACCTTTAAAGCTCCACTTTGAATGAGATTAGTCAACCTTGTCATGATCGCAAAAGAAGGAAACGAAATCACTCAATTATGGGAATCATTCTCATGCCTAAAATAAGGCCACCATTAACGTCCAGTTGATTGTTTAATTGATTGATTGATTATCAGAATAATGAGCAAGAAATGGGATCCATAAATAAGAGAAAACTCTTGACTGAGAGGGGATCGAAAAATAAACTTTCAACCTACACCTTACAGCCTTTTTTCCACTTATCGACTAGCATGAGATCGCCATCGCCAATCGTGTCTCGAAACTCCATACCTAAACTTCCCAGAAACCTCCATTTTTTTTGTACTGTATCATTATATCATGTAAATTGCGTATCTTTATCAATAAAACAATGTCATTTCTTTATTTGGATAAATACTCTGTGTTAATAGAAATTTGACCCAGTTAACATTTTCCTACTAACAACTATATCATGAAACTTTCTCTTGTCGTCCTAACGGCCGTGGTTTTTTCTCTAATTTGGGTTTCCATGTAAATTTTTATGTTGTGTGTGATTGGATTTGATTACTTCTATTCATCTTATCTTTTTTTATTATTGTATTTGTTTGTGTTCTATCCGGCAATGCTTCCGCGTAGTGACTTATTTGCTAACACTTTACTGATGGAATGAGAAGAGCTAAAACATATATATGGGGCAAACACAGATGCAAGTTGCTCAATTCAGACTATGATATCCGACACACAGAAAAGATGTTAATACATAATTGAAAGAGAAAGAACAGATTTATGAGAATCAAGAAGCATCACCAAATGATCCATTGTATGTTCCAGTTGGGCCAATTACAAGGGCTAAGAGGATTAAAGAAGCATTTAATGGGGGCTGATTCTAAGTTACTAAAGTCCAAGTTCGGCCCACATGAAGACCAAATCCGGGTTGAACTTCATGGACCTCTATAGAGGGCATAGGGGTCGGATCGTCTATTATAATATGTTTCTAGAAAGCTCAAGACGAGCCCTACAGATGTTATGAAGACTCCGTCATTCGTAAAAGATCAAAACAAGCCCAAATTTGGCCATTTATTTTGTTGTGCGAAGACTTGAGTTAAACGAGAGCTGGACGTGGGCGAAACTTCGTGGGCCTCTACAGAGGGCATATGAAGTCGAATTGTCTAATATGTTTCCAAAAATCCCAAGAAGAGCCCTACAGATGTTATAATGACTTCGTCCTCCGTAACGGATCATAACAGGCCCAAATTCGGCCATTTAGCTTGTTGCACGAAGACTTGAGCTGAGGAGTCCGAATTTCAGCTTAATTTTGTGTGGTTAGAGGAGTCCTAATTTCAGCATATTTGCGTATGGTTGGAGGAGTTCCAGTTTTAGCATATTTCCTATTTTTAATTATTTACCAAATAAATAGCTTATTTGTTTTCCCAAACAAACTCAACTACTTGCTAGTTTTATTCTTTTTACTTTCCTAATTGTAAAGCAATTAATTGCTGAGTATTTTATTTCTTTTTATCTTTCTTTTTTAGGGTTTAGATATTTTAGTATTTAAGGGATTCATTGGTGTATTATTTAGGAGACTTTTAGAATGAAACAATATTATTGGAGAGAACGTTTTTCTCTTGGTTTTTCATTGAACTATGAACTTATCAAGGTTCTACCTTGTAGTGTTCAAACCTTGACTTATCACTCATCTTCTTTCTTGTTCTTGGGTGTGGCGTCTACAATCTTCTTGATACCGTTGGTTCTTATCTCCATATAGATAACGGGTCGCGATCCTTTTTATTTTCTTAATTTATAAACTTAAATTAGAAAATGATCATTTGTTACCATATATTGGTTCCGGGTCTCACTACTCTTGGTGAGGTTCATATCAGTTGGTATCAGAGCTTAAGCTTATAAATCAAGTTTGATCTATCCTCTTTTTTTTCTTTTTTTTCATTTGATCAAAAAAAAAATGGTTTGATCAGATTCCGATTCAAAAAAAAAAAAAAAAAAAGTAGTGAGATCTAAAAGACCTTGTTTTCAAATCAACCAATTTATTGGCCTAGTGTTCTTGTTTCTCTTTTGCAGGACTATGATGAAGTGTCGCAGGCAATCAACAGCATTACAGTGAAGATTCGAGGACGAATCTTTTTGAAGAGAGGGGGAATGATGAGAATCAAGAAGCATCACCAAATGATCCATTTTATGTTCCAGTTGGGCCAATTACAATGGCCAAGAGAATCAAAGAAGCATTTAATGGGGGCTGATTCTAAGTTGATGAAGTCCAAGTTCGGCCCACATGAAGACCAAATCTGAGCTGAACTTTGTGGACCTCTACAGAAGGCATATGGAATCGGATCATCTATTATAATATATTTATGGAAAGCTCAAGACAAGCCCTACAGATTTTATAAGGCTCTATCATCCGTAACAGATCAAAACAGGCCCAAATTCGGCCATTTATCTTGTTGTGCGAAGATTTGAGCTGGACGAGAGCTGGACGCCAAGCGGAACTTTGTGGGCCTCTACATGGCATATGAAGTCGGATCGTCTATTATAATATGTTTCTGAAAAGCCCAAGAAGATCCCTACAGATGTTATGAAGATTTTTTCCTCCATAACAGACCCAAATTCGGCCATCTAGCTTGTTGCGCGAAGACTTAAGCTGAGGAGTCCGAATTTCAGCTTAATTCCGTGTGGTTGGAGGAGTCCTAATTTCAGCATATTTGCGTATGGTTGGAGGAGATCCAGTTTTAGCATATTTCCTATTTTTAATTATTTCCCAAATAAATAGCTGATTTGTTTTCCCAAACAAACTCAACTACTAACTAGTTTTATTCTTTTTTACTTTCCTAATTGTAAAGCAATTAATTGCTGAGTAGTTTATTTCCTTTTATCTTTCTTTTTTAGGGTTTAGATATTTTAGTATTTAAGGGATTCATTGATGTATTATTTAGGAGACTTTTAGAATGAAATAATATTATTGGAGAGAATGTTTTTCTCTTGGTTTTCATTGAACTTTGAACTTATCAAGGTTCTACCTTGTGGCGTTCAAACCTTGACTTATCACTCACCTTCTTTCTTGTTCTTGAGTGTGGCGCCTACAACCTTCTTGATACCGTTGGTTCTTATCTCCATATAGATAACGGGTGGCGGTTCTTTTTATTTTCTTTATTTATAAATTTGAATTAGAAAACAATATTTCGTTACCATATATTGGTTTTGGTCTCACTACTCTTGGTGAGGTTCATATCAGTTGGTATCAGAGCTTAGGCTTCTAAATCAGGTTTGATCTATCCTTTTTTTTTTCTTTTTTTTTTTCGTTTGATCAAAAAAAAAGTTGATCAAATCCGTTACCAAAAAAAAAAAGTTTGATCATATCAGTTAATTGATATGAACCTCACCAAGAGTAATGAGACCCGGAACCAATATATGGTAATAAAGGATCATTTTCTAATTCAAGTGTATAAATAAAGAAAATAAAAATGACCATGACCCGTTATCTATATGGAGATAAGAACCAATAGTATCAAGAAGGTTGTAGACGCCACACTTAAGAACAAGAAAGAAGGAGAGTGATAAGTCAATGTTTGAACGCCACAAGGTAGAACTTTGATAAGTTCATAGTTGAATGAAAAACCAAGAGAAAAACATTCTCTCCAATAATATTATTTCATTCTAAAAGTCTCATAAATAATACATCAATGAGTCCCTTAAATACTAAAATATCTAAACCCTAAAAAAGAAAGATAAAAGGAAATAAACTACTCAGCAATTAATTGCTTTACAATTAGGAAAGTAAAAAAGAATAAAACTAGTTAGTAGTTGAGTTTGTTTGGGAAAACAAATCAGCTATTTATTTGGGAAATAATTAAAAATAGGAAATATGCTAAAACTGGATCTCCTCCAACCATACGCAAATATGCTGAAATTAGGACTCCTCCAACCACACGGAATTAAGCTGAAATTCGGACTCCTCAGCTTAAGTCTTCGCGCAACAAGCTAGATGGCCGAATTTGGGTCTGTTATGATCTGTTACAGAGGACGGAGTCTTCATAACATCTATATGGCTCTTCTTGGGCTTTCCAAAAACATATTATAATAGATGATCCGAATTCATATGCCCTCTGTAAAGGCCCACGAAGTTCCGCCCGGCGTCCAGCTCTTGTTCAGCTCAAGTCTTCACGTAACAAGATAGATGGCCAAATTTGGGCCTGTTGTAATCTGTTACGGATGATGGAGTCTTCATAACATCTGTTAGGCTCGTCTTGAGCTTTCCAGAAACATATTATAATAGATGATCCAACCCCATATGCCTTCTGTAGAGGTCCACGAAGTTCATCCCAGATTTGGTCTTCATGTGGGCCGAACTTGGACTTCAGCAACTCAGAATCAGCCCCCATTAAATGCTTCTTTGATCCTCTTGACCCTTGTAATTGGCCCAAATGGAACATACAATTGATCCTTTGGTGATGCTTGTTGATTCTCATCACAAATATTATATAAGAAATATTTGATATTTTCTTGCAGATATTTCCTCCCCTTTTTAAGGAATAATGCTCAAAACTTTGTTGTTGAATGTTTGGGAATGTAATGATGATTAGATGTCACATAGTTATCACTGCTCCTATATCCCCTCATGCGGATGAAAATGTTCATTTTAGACATTCATTTTAACAGATTTCTGTTCTTCGCCTCCTGTGTGTGTGCAAGGGCTACTTGTCTATAGGCATCCATTAGTCAATGAAAGTAATTCACATTTTTCATCTGGATATCATTTCTATTCTCTACTACCTTGAGATTTTATGATACATCATCTTGTGCTAATTTATGTTGAATGGTTAGTTGAAGTTGAAAGAAACACTTAGATTTGAGAACACTTGCAAAATCAAAGCAAATCATTCTCTTGTACACGTACATATATAAATTGTCAGTGCAAACCCCCAGATATAACTCATGTATATATAACTTTGATATATATATATAAATCACTTTGATTTATATATATAAATATATATATATATATATAAATTTTCAAGTCAGTGTATCCTGATATAACTTCGTGAGGATATTGAATGTGAGCCACTCGTTTTACATACTTTGACTCAACTGTATATGCACTTGTCAAAACTAGTGGCAAACATTCAATATCCTGATGCACTGACCAAATCGAGACTATATATATATATATGTAAGTCACTTTGATTAAAAAAAAAAAAAAAAAAAAAGTGTCTCTAAACACATTATTTTGTGAACCGAACAAACCCATATTTTTATTGTTTCTATAATCAATCAGATTTCTACTTTCATAATTAGAAAAAGTCGATTCCCAACACAATCAGAAGAAGTGAGTTCCCAGTAACGGGGCGAGACCTCCTACATTTATCGTGGTTATATAATATGTCAAGGTTTAAACCTTCGTGAATTAATGAATATCGTGAAGTCTAGCTACTACCCACCAAGGTCTGGGTCTTTGATCATAACAACTTCTATCTTGTGAATTTACAAACTTTTTTTTTTCTTTTATACGTACGGTTCTCAAAGTTTTGAAATTATTATTTTTTTATTATTATTATTTCAAACAAATTGTATTTGGAGTGTTATTAGCACGATAGAATCCACTAATTTGTTTGATAAAATATGCAAAAATTGTTTTCAAATTTAAAATACTCATAAAGTTATTTCATGTTGTTTTTAGATGTTGACTTATGTTTTTGTATTGTATAAGAGAGTGAAAATCAACAAATATAGATATCCAAATTATGCAAAGGATAATATTATACGATCCAAATAATTAATTCAAAATTCGATCCAATTGATGTGACAAATGAATTATCGTTACCAGACAAATCATGAGATGATATAATTAATGAAAAAATCACTTGCCACATCATTTGAATTCATCAAAACTTAATAAATTTCATCAAAGGCAATTAAAATTGTGCATATAATATATTTCGAAAAAAAAAAAAAAAGATAATTAATATATTTGAAAATTGATATCTTTCAAAGGATACCAGAATTTGATTTATTTTTATTCACAGTTGGCTGGTGGTTCATCAATTTATAGTAATTGTTCTACAATGGTTCATCAATTTATAGTAATCATGCATGCAGGTTATGGGTTTCAGCTACTATATAGATTCGGTATAGTTACTGTGTTAGTTGTAGATTTCAATCAAAGGATCTACAAAAATCAAATATTTGAACATTAAAAAAAATATAAGAATATAACTTTCTCATAGCTACCGCCGCAAGTATTTTACGGTAGCTAAATCCTGACGTCATAACTTATAAAGTTCACTTATTTTATTGTGTTTCTCATCCAATGAAAGCACACTAATGCACCTGTAAACGAAAACCATTATCTCTTTGCCGTTGGACAGGAGGTCAAGCGAAAACCAAAGAAAACTTTGTTTAAATTTTGATGGCTTAGTAGTCTAAAATTTGCCAGATTGTGTACCCTACAAGTTCATGGAAGAGAATTCATAGGCATTGTGGCCAGTGTCCACACAAACATGGGTGGTCTAAATAAAGCACGCATACTGGCAACAAAATTGTAAAAAATACGAGTTAGATCGATTAATTAGTTTTAATTAACATCATCGCAATGGGTTATAATAAAAATGCAACTTCCTGAAAAGAAAAGAAGACCTTATGAAAGTACATGGCAAATACTACAATGTCGGAATTACCTTCTCATTCGAAATCAATATCTTGCGATTACCTTCTTGATCCTTTGAGACAATGCTAGCTACTCATTTATGAAGATGTTGCTCTTCTGAACAGAGGTCAATGGTAATACCAATTCAGCTAGGAGTATAAACTATTTGCTTTGTCAAACATCAGATTTCCTTCTGCTTCTCAAAACACGACCACTTGTCGGTGTTTCTTGAGGTTTTGATGAATCAGCTGCAGCTGGGAGAATCTTTGCCACCTTAATTCCTGATTTGGAGTCTGATGCCTGATTACCCAATTCACTTTTTCTCTTTCTCGTTCTAGTTGTTGACATTGTAGATTCTTTTCTATTGCTTTCCTCTGTTGCCATTTCACTATCCCTTACATCAGCCCTTGCCTCGGATGATTCCACATTTTCAGTTCCATTGCAAGTCGAAACTCTTGTGACCGTTTCTGGTCCTGGCTGGGGGAGTTGCTTATTTGATCGGGGCACGCTGGTGCCCTTTTCTGGACCACTTTTGCCCATTCTTGTGTCCATATGCATAGATGATGAATGGTTGAAGCTCCATCGAGCATTCTCAAACCATTTGCTAACCTGCAAATAGGAAACAACATTGATATAAAAAAAAAGACATGAACATTTACTAAATTTTGACAGTGTTAAAATGGAATTTTTAGACCCATAAAATGTTTATCATAAAACAATGAGATAAGGTGTGACCTGCCGAAAAGTTAGTTCAAGCTCCTTCGCCAAACTTTCTTTTGTGGTTCTGTCAGGAAATTGATCTTGCTGAAAGGAATTGTAGAGTCTCTGCATGGCAAAAAGACCATGATATATTAGCGCTATAGTTTCAAGGACTTTGCAAGCTTGCCTTAGGGAGAAAAGAAAGAAACTTCAACTGGAAAAAAATAAAGGCAGAACTATGCACAATAAAACAAAATGATTTTCCTTGTAATGACATACGACCTGACAGAGAATGAGCAACAGCATGACACCATACTATTCTTTGTTATTTTATATAACTCAAATAATGCAATCATGCAAAATTTAGGCAAAGTAAAATTTTGTGTCTGTCAGAAAAGATTAATCCCCCTTAAAGCCAAAGCCGGTAAGGTTCTCTAAATTGAAGGTATTCCTAACTCTACAAAACGAAGTTAAGTAGATCTTGGCTTCTTGTTAAACTAAACTGCTTTGCAAATGCCAGTTCAATAAAGACAAAAAACTAACACTACCTCAGATATAACTACAGAAATATCTAGAGTTGAAGTAATTTCATAGTTCTTCAAAACTAAAACTTTGATATACAAGGAAAACAGTTGTAAAAGAAAAAGAAAATAAAACCATAAAATTCGGGAACAAGAAAAGAAAAAAAGTTGGCATCAAACTACAGATTTCTTTATAGTTTCTTAAAAGAGGTTCAACAAAAAACAATCAAAAGTACCAGAAAATGAGACATCATCTTGGGAAAAAAATAAGATTTGAAGATGACAAAAATCAATAAGATCACATACTCAAATCAAATTACCTGAGTTACATGATCTCCGAGTCTTTTATAGGATGGCCTTGATCTTTTATTACTAGAACCAGGCGTAGAGCAGTCCTCATGTGATTTAGCTGGTAATATATTTGTATCATCAGGGTTCAAATTTTGACAGGCTTTTCTCTTACGAGGACCTTCAGTCTTTTTTCGGTTTTGATTTATATCCTTTCTAGTCTTTTGATTCCTAACAACAGAAGCTTTTCCATTTGCCGAAACCGGTGACCCTTCTCCAATCCTGGATGGAACATTATCAGTCCAATCTTCATCATCACTTGAATCGGAAGAAAGATTTCCATATGTCTCCTATACATTACCAGGGCATTGAAACAGAGATCAGCAAACTAAAGAGAGAAAATGCGAAAATGAAATTGACAAGAGACAAAAACGCAGTAATGCCACAGACACTGATAAAAAAAACTGAAAAAATAAGAGAAATACAATATTTCAAGCACAGTAAAGTTTGATCCCTACCAAATTAGTACAATTGTACAGCTGTAATATTTCAGACATTGACACAGTATAATACATGATAAAAAAAATGCTTTAAACACGGTGATACTTAGAGTCCGCACGATTAGTAATAGCCTATAAAATGATTCATCATTGATTGTTGAACTACAAAATATATAATATAGTTTTTGCGATACAGCCTATGCATGTTCCACAATGAAATCTCCAAGAATCTATACTTTGGTATCGTCAACCACAATTAATAGATGGAGATTGGTCCATGCCTAGGTTCTCTCTTGTCCACACATACACACTTAACAATTACACAACTGCACAGGTCTACCAAAATTATAAAACTGACTGAATGGAATGTGCAATGAAAACACAATCTGTTACCAAAGGAAGAAATGAGGCCATCTAAGGATGGACATAAAAACAACAGTGGTAGATCAGAAATGAGAAAGAAGAAAATACAAAAGAAAAAATCATCAGACATAAAGGAATAGTCCAAAAATCTTGAATGTATGAAATAAGAAGAATAATAACAATCCTCCACTGAAACGCCAATTTAAGGTGAAACAGAAAAAAATAATAAAATAAAAAAATAATAAAAAAATAAAGGATTATAATTTAAAGAAGAGGACTTGAAATTCCTCACTTGCCAATAAGCATGCGAAAGACCTGGAGTGTATAGAAATCTAACAGGAAAGCTAGAATAATCCACAATGCTGGAAATAGCTAGTACGTTAATACAATGTATCACGCCATGCATAAATACTGTCATAATATTTTGAATAAAGAGCAGATGCAGCATGTGACAGGAGCAGAAAATCACGACATTAAAATAAAACTTTGAAGTGACACTCACGTCATATAACTTTTTGTAGTCCATCTTTTCAATGCTTCTTTTCTCATAAACAGATGTAACACCATCTTGCCCAGATTCTAAGATGTTTAACTGCTCGTTATTTAAAGACACATTTTCTTTAAATCTCTGTCCATCTCTGAGAGGACTGGCAGATGTGGTGCCTTCTTCACTTCCAGGAGACTTGTCATCTTCTAGAACAGCTGCTAGATCGTCAGAATCAGATGTAAAATCGGAACTTGAACTGTCCTGCATAAGCTTCTCATCAGGTTCTGGAGCATCTGGATTATAATCATCATCATCTGAATCATCCGAAGGAAGCCCCAGGTACACATTGTCATTAGCTGAGGCCTTCAGTTCATCAGAGTCTCTGGGACGACTGGCAGATGTGTCTTCTTCATTTCCAAGAGACTTGTCATCCTTAAGAACAGCTGCTAGATCCTCAGAATCAGATGTAAAATCGGAACTTGAACTGTCCTGTGTAACCTTCTCCTCAGTTTCTGGAGCATCTGGATTATAATCATCATCCTCTGAATCATCCGAAGGAAGCCCCAGGTACACATTGTCATTAGCTGGGGCCTTCAGTTCATCAGATGCAGAAACATAGTCAGATTCATCAGAACTTGATTCATCTCCCTGATCCTTCTCATCAGTTGCTGAACCATTAGGGTTATAATCATTATCATCAGAGTCATCTGAAGGAAGTCCAAAGTTGGGATCCTGATTATGTCCAGCTGCTGCTGCCGCCTCAGGAAAAACCTTCTGCACATGGGATAGTAGCATGATGAGGAACAGGAAATCCAATTGAATGAAATACTCAAATAGAAAAAACAGTAGGTTTTGTCATTGACTCATTGACCTTCCAGTTGTCAGTGATAAAAAGATTTGTTCCTTCAGAGTCATTAAGCACATCAATGCAGTCAACTTTGCAATCACATCCAGGGCACAACCAACCCTCGTCATCAGGAGGAACTGTCAGGAAAAATAAATAAGTATAAATGAATAAGAAATATGTAACCCAGGAACCCCCAATCCTACTTATTGCCATCAATTAGGTAGTCAGGATATTACTGTCTTCTTTCAATAAAGGTGGCTCCAGGCAGTACTGGTGGAATCCACGATCGCAGGCACCATCACAGAGTATGATATCATTATTAAGAGGCAAGTCTTTGGACCCACATTTTGCGCAGAATATCTGCCATAAGAGAATATCTAAGCCTCACAATTTCGATATACAAACTATTTATCATCAAAAAATCATATTTAAGAATTTCATCAATGAACATTAGTTATAACAAGTATTCCTACATCTTCACTGTCAATCTGTCCTTCAGAATCAAATAAAGATGTTGGAAATGTTCCTTCAGCACATAGTGAATCAAGATGTCGAAATAAATCTCTAATTTTCAATTTGCGACGAAGAATTTCAGATGTGGCCCGTTGAAGCTCCTTCTCCGGCTTTAATTTTTCAAGGCTGCGAGATTACACAATCGCGAGCATAATTAAAAAGAATGCATATCACACTAGGCATCATGATATATGTGTGCATGTGTGTGTGTATATATATACATATATATATTATTTAATGCAATTCAAGCATTATTAAGGAATTCACGTTAAGCAACAACATTCTATCTTTGAACTTACAAACTCTTCTCAACTAAGCTTTAACTAAACTTTTGAAAAATCTTGTGACACGTTATCATTAAGTAGTTAGGGTTTATTTCTTTTGCTTTATTAACAATCAATCATAAGTTATAAAAAAACTTAGGTCAAGTTTAGATGAGGGAGGATCTTGGCCCACTATCTTCAGAGTTCAGAGTACCAAAAGTATAAGCTTAGTGCTTTACTTCTTTCCTAAAAACTGAATGCATAAAATTGAAGTTCTTGATAAAAGCATTCAAGTGATGTTATAACTACAATGCTCTAAAATAAAATTGTCAGAAAAGTATGCAATGCACTTACTTTAGTCCTTTCCAGCCTTCTCCAGAATAAGCAGCAATCAGACTTTTCTCATAGTTTATTCGGTTTAATAAGTATCTTAGTTGTGTTTTGATTCTTGAATAATCATCTGCAACTGTCTTCCCTCTTATCTTATTGTTCTTCTTCTTCCTTTTTTTCTCTCCATGGGAACTAACATCAGCCAAATTATTATTTGACTCAGGAGCTTTAGGTTTCTCTTGTGATCTTGAGCGAAGGACTCTGTCACTGCCTACCGACAAATGTTTTTTGTTTAATGATTTTGGAGTTTTTTTGCCCTTGCAACCCATGTGTTTAAAATTTGTCTCTGCATACTTAGTCTGTGTTTCTGACTCTTCAAGACAATTTCTAGCCATGTCATCGGAAGGCGGTGCAGAATGTTCAGCACTAGGAATCATAGTAGAAACTTCAGGAGGTGGTTTTAAATGTTCAATAGGAGAGCTTTTATTCACAAGATCAGGAGATGGCCCCAATTGTTCTGTGGAGATACAGCAAGATGCTGCAGTGCTGGTTTCCATGGGTTTATCTTGTAGAAGTTCAGAGCCAACCTTATGATTTACTTCCAGTGGTTCACAGCTCCTGATTCTGACAGTGAACTCAGGTGTCAGCTCCGACATGGGATGTTGAGTGCATGAATTTTCACTGGTCTGCATACTCTTGATTCCTTCTTCAGGAGGTGACTCCAAAGGTTCTGAGGGACAAATCTCAGTCAAGTCTTCAGAATATGGTTGCAAGTTTCCCTCAGCACCATTAGTGAGTTCACAGTTTCTGATTCTGACAGTGAACTCAGGTGTCTGCACTGATATAGGATGTTGAAGGCATGAATTTTCACCGATCTCCGTACTCTTGATTCCATCTTCAGGATGTGGCTCCAAAGGTTCTGAGGGACAAATCTCAGTCAAGTCTTCAGAATATGGTTGCAAGTTTCCCTTAACACCATTAGTGGGTATCATGTCATCAACTTCTGCTGGTTCATTTTGAATGATTCCAGAACCAAGCTGATCTTTCTGCTCTGATGGTTCACTATGTGTACATTCAGCATCAAGTTCATTACACTCGTGTCCAGAACCAAAATCAAGGGTCTGTTCAGTATCTCTCAGACTATAATTGCACATATCTTCAGCTACTGGCCCCAACTTATCATCATAAACAAAAGCGCACATCACCGTATTGGCTTCTCCACGTTCATTAAGTATTATGCGATCCACTTGTTCTGATTGTTCGCTATGTATACGTTCAGTGCCGAATTCATGTTTCTGCTCTGATATAGTTTGTAGAGGGCATGAAATTTCACTTGTTTCAATACCTTTGCTCACCTTTTCAGCTGGCTGTCCCAAACAGTTATTAAAAGCAATGTCCAGCGCTTCTCCAAAAATTAATTGTTGTTTCTCATTAATTACACAGCTATTTGGTGCAGAACTTATTTCTTGTGGCTCATTTTCTACAGCTGCAGAACCAAGCAGATGTTTTACTTCTGATGGTTCACTGTGCATACATTTGGCACCAAGTTCAGATGTACTTTGTTTGGGGAATGAACTATCTCCAGTCTGACTACTCCCGGATGGAGAAACACTTATATGCTCAGCCTTTGACATATCAGTTAAAAGGCTAAAATGATATATATCAGCACTTCTATGTGTAGTATATTTTACTATAACCAATTCTTGAATTAAACAAATGAATATTGACAGATGGATGTAAATTAGTTGGACTGGTAGAGGCACTAATAACTAAAATTTTACAACTCCAATATGCTGCTCCCTTTGTATTTACAACCAAAAACTTGAAAGATACAATTCAAAACCAGGTTTTTCCTCAAAATTTGCAATGAAAAGAAAGAACTCACCCATTACAAGAATGTGGATCTTGTCACATATACAGCTCATACATCTGCAGGTGAAATCACAATATTAGACAGCTATAATCTAACTTAACTAGCAAAACTGACACACAAATAATAAATTTTCAGGAACGCCACCAAACCAAATGAAATGAAACTAAATTATGTACATTTTCCTGCAACAAAACAACCTAAAATAAGTAAATTATGGACAATGCAAGCTGTCTACATAAAGTTGACTATAAAGATGGCATTTCAATAACCATACTCAGGATATAAAATTATAAAAATAGCATGACAGGTCAACACGTCTTCTTCGCATAGAAACTCGCATAAATCTCCAAGAAAAATCAACATGTAGCTAATTGTGCTCCAAGGTTTTCCAGCATGCATCTATTAATTAAATGACAATGTCATCCAAACTTGAAATAAACAGTCTACTAGACAAAGTAAATTAAACCAACAATAACATTGGAGAATGGTATGTAGTTAAATCAATCATATACGGTAAACCTATATAAAGTAATATGGTTGGTGGACCAGAGAGTGAATATTGCTCTAGACAGGTCACTGCATTAAATAAATTTTCAGTCATCCCTGGCACCGTTTGAATGTGTCCCGTATGTGTAACAAAATGCATAAGTCCTTCCATCCAAATCAGAAAAAGCACTTGATAACCATACACAATTGGCAAAACACCACAACAGATTGCTAATAGCACACAGTATATAATCGTGACAAACAATATCACACTACATTAGACAAGTTGTATTTGTACTAACCTTATACTTTGAGGACCGAGATCAAATGATCAACTAAGTTTATTACTTTATATATGTTGATATTACTTTAGACAAGTTATTACTCGAGAAAATATAATTTTAGACTGGTTTTCTCGTATTTATTCAGGTTAAGCCCATACGACAGGTATCTTAAGCAAAAGCAAGGTTCATTTAATTTGCACAACAAATGCTGATCAAGAACTACCTCAAAATGAATGAACAACATAAAAAATCCACAGTAGACTGAATCAGTTAGCTCCTGTTATATTGGTAGTAGTTATCTTCATTCTAAAGTACATGCCATTGAAACATATTTTTCCCAACAAAGATAAACAAAGCAATGATTTCACAAAAGAATAGGCTACCCAAAAAAAAGGCCATCTACATCTAACAACAATGTTTTAAGAATCAGCTGAGACAGCCGCCTCAGCCATCCACCGCTTTGGGGAGCCAGCTTCAAGGTTTTATTAACCTAATGCTGCCTTAAGGCAATGAGGCAGCCAAGGCCGATTCACCTTGAGGCGGTGGCATAAGTTTTGGGCCGTGTTTTGCCCAAAACTAGACCAGGCAATGGGTCGAATCAAATCGTATACGTGTCAAATGGTAAATAGGACGAATCAAATTTTACACAACCCAAACCCACCCAAAACTGATCCATTTAATCTGTTTTTTTTTTTTTCTTTTAGTAATTAATAATTTAAGTTGTAAAAATAAGAAAGAAAAATATAAAAATATTTGAATACTCATAAGTCATAAGATAAATATAAACAAGCATATTATAATGCAATAATAACTCATGTCTAAAATTAAATTAAATTAAAAATAAAGGTATGTCAATCCATCTTCTTATGTGACAAAAATTGACTTTTAATTATAATAAATTGATTATTAAAAAATAATATTAATCACGTAAACAAAAATATGTCAAAAGTTCATATAAAAATTGGGGATGTTGACCAAACTAACAAAAGAAATTTGAATTTCATCTCAACTTTAAAGAAAAAATATATATAAATAGAAAAAAGTGAATAAATAAAATTGTTTTGCACCATGAATAAACCAACAAACCAACATGAATGGTTAATGAATTAATGATTAAATATTTATATCAATCGCATAAACAATCATACCTTAATGAATGGTGATAATCGATGGATGAAGCTCGCCAAAATATCAATATTTATCATTATGGCATAATAGAAGAATTGAAGAAAAAATATTGGTTTATAGGTTAGTTGTTTAGGTTTACAAACATTTTTATTAATCAATTTAGAAAATTTAGGGTTTTGTTTTGTAGGTACAAAATTGGATGTAAAATAAATATAATGGGTTTTAATGGATTCTGAGAGAGAAACTCAAACCCAAACTATTATTTTTTGGGTTTTAGTAACCATCCCATTAATGACCCAACCCAATAAAGTTAGACCCATCAACCATTTTTGGCGAGTGGATTTGGGTCGAATTAGTGAGTTGGGTGAAATTGCCAGATCTACCCAAAACGGTGTGTTTTGGGCTGTGGAAGCATGATTAATTTGATAACTAAAAACTAGTGTTTAAAAAATCGAATTAAGGTGCGCCTCAGCCGCCTCAAGGCGACCACCTTGGCCCTCTGCTGGGGCTAGTCCGCCTTGGCCCTCTACTAGGGCTAGTCCGCCTCTTCTGCTTGAGGCGGCACTGAGGCAACTCATCAGACTCACCACAACCTCCATGCATAATGACATTCATTTATCGATTAATATTGAGAATACAAATTCCTATCATATAGGAATTAATGTTTTTTGAAATAGACCAAAAGCTCCATGCAGAAACAATTCATTTATTGATAAATATTGAGAAGACAAATTCTCAGTTATGAGCCACATTGGAAACGTACAGAAATTAAGAATTTCAAATATTCTTTGACTTTGCATGATTGTATCTGCAAAATATTAGAGTTTATATAAATAGGGTTTTATCATTGGCGACCACCTCGCCTCACGAGGGCATGACCACCTCGTATCGCCTTTAGCTTTTTAAAACATTGCTAAAACGGTGAGTTTTGGGATGTGACTTTAAGGGCATTTTGTCCAAATCAAAATTAATTTAAAGAAACGATAACACCCCCCTCAAGCTCGACAAAGGCTGAACCAAAACCCTACCATGTCATCATATTTACCATGTAATTTAAGTTTTCCTTTATCTAATCGGGAGTAGTAACTTCATGTTTTTTTTATGTTTAAGAAAATATTGAATGCCATTAACATGACACGATTCTCTTCTTTTTTTCACAAATATAGTTTTCAAAATACTCTTTTTCAAATTAATTTCTCATAATTCAAGTCTATATATGAATCATATATATTTACTAATTGTTCCTGTTTTAGAATTGTGTTTTTAATATTTTTTTTGCAATATTTAACATTTCTAAATTAAGGCGACCGCCTCGAGGCGCTTGCCTTGCCTCACTAGGAAAAAATGCCTCAACCCGCCTCACTCTTTTTAAAACATTGTCTAACAAAGATCATATAAATGGAAGTGTGAAAGGAGTATTAAGTTACCAAAAATGACATAATAAGTGATATGAAAATGAATAATTGAATAAACTAATCAAAGATTCACAGCATAATATATGATACAAGTATACAACACCGGATACCAGAAAAAATTGAGAAATATTGCAGAAACAAAAAAGCCCTCATCCTACAGTTCAACAGCATACAAGACAAGCATTTCTACTGCAACACCGTAATTCATAGCTCAATCACTATTATCAACTGCAATTTGCAACCACAGACTTTGCCTAGCCTACATTATTTGTCTCGACTATCGATACATGTTATCATAGACAGACAAACAATTATAAAATCCACAAGTCTCCAATTCCTGCTTCCAAAACCCTAATTAAACTATTACATTGCTAATATGATATATTTTGAAGTGTCACCTAAGTAAAACCTATACGTTAGCCCAACCATTCTCTACAGCTGTTATCTTTTTGAACCAGAGCTGCTTAAAGTTCATTTAGGTAATTCATATGTCAAAACAAGTATCCATCCAACCTTTGTTTGGTCACTGAGAAAATGTACGAGAAAAACGAAACAAGTATCTCTTCTTAGCTGAAACAAATGCAGCAATCTACTAACTAAGTTAAGCTCAGATTATAACTCGTTTAAAATTTCAACAACATAACAGGTAAAAATTATGTTCACATCTTTCTCAAAAAAACCAAACAAACAAACAAACAAAAAATATCACAGCAGCTCCAAAAGAAAAAAAAGAAACAACACGAACAAAATCAACAGCTAACAAGAATCTTCAATATAAGCAACAATAGAACATGAGATTCAGGAAACTAGTAACTTTTGATAAAACTATATAAAAATAAATAAATAAATAAAATGAAATGACATCATATATTTCTAGAAAAAGGAAAAAAAAAAAAACGGACCTTAATATGTCTTGAATCTGGTAGTCTGTGACAATGTTACAGAGAAAAATTGAGGGAGAGAGGGAGAGAGAAAGAGTTTTATTGAGCGCCGATGAAGAAGGATAAATTTGAGAAAAAAAAGCGGTTCTTGCAGTGTAAAAGCCTCTAAATCTGGGCCACCGTCGAGCAGCTAAGAGAGAGAGAGAGACTTGTTTGATCAGTTTCTACTGTTTTGCGCTTGCGGCGTGTGTAGCTTTGCCTTCCTTTTTTTTTTCTTAAAATGGGCCGGGCCTGCTCTGTTATTGTTTAAAATGAGCCTGGGCCCAGTCCAATTAATTGCCTGCTAATGAAGTGAACTGCTAATTAAATTTAACAATATCTATTAATCCGGGACCAGATTTATTTTTTTTTTTTTAAGGATGGCAATGGGGCAGGTTCGGGGTAGGTGGCCTTCCCCACACCCCACCCCATTTATTTTTTGAAAACCCATCCCCTCATAAAATCCCACCAAAGATGGAGCGGGTTGGGGGGTACAACGGGGAGTGCTTCCCCATCCCCACCCATTTAACCCATTTATATATTTTTTTTTATTTAAATAATAAATATATAACAATTGAATATGATATAATATATAAAGTAGTAAATAATTCCAAGAAACTATTAAAAAAACATCTTATAAACATAATTCTCACAAGTAATTCAATCATTTTCAAACATAAACATAAAGTATGAAATCAAAATGTTCGAAAATCATAACGCTAATCATCTGCATTTTTTTCTCTAGTTCTCTCTTCATACGATCAACTCCATTTCGGTTTTTTTAATAGTATTTTGTTTTGTCACTTTATGTTAAATAACGGTGAAAATATGTAAAGTTAGGATTAATGTGTGTGTATATATATATTAGATATATTTATTTTCTTTGAAACTTCGTAGTTTAACTAAATATTATTTTAAACGAGGCGGGGTGGAGCGGGAAGTATAAAACTCATCCCCACCCCATACCCATTGCGGGTTATACTATCTATCCCCATCCTTACCCTATCCCCACCCCAAAAGTGCAAGTCCCCACGGGGAATTTTTCCATCCCTAATATTTTTGAACGTTTTTACCATTGGTAGGATTCGACTATTCGAGCCGCTGACCTAGAAGTCATTTGTTTAAGCCTCATGCTCGTCTATCTACCAGCTGAGCTACGCCCATGTTGGCTTAACCCTCATTGAATTTCAATACTCCTAAATTAATATAAAATTAGCCATATGTTAAGAATTACATGGACTTTGAACTGTATTGCGGAGGATGCATTAGGAGACTTATATATATGTAACATTTACGATGGTAGTAACTAGAATGTGGAACATTGTCGGGCTAAATGAAGTGCATGCATGGAGATCGAAGAATGAGTCAAGTATGGTTGGGTTTCATGCAGTTGGTGAGTTGGTGACTAACTCACGATAGGAGACCAATTTTGAGTTTTTTTTTTTTTTTTTTTTTTTGGAAATTGCTAAAAATGATCACATACAACATGGAAATTTTGTTTTTAACCACAAACAAAATTTTAATTGTTAATAACCATGTTTTTGTAAAATTACTTGAATGCCCCCATATAAAAACCATCACAAACACACACTCTCTCTTTTTCTCTCTTTTCTTTCTCTCTCCTCTACTCTCTCTCTCCCCGTCCAACCCGACGCCTGAAAATCAACACTGGCGTCATCGCCGTCGAAATCGAACCACTGCAAATCGTCGGCGGCGTCTTCCCCGTCAAAACCTAACCAAGCAAATCGTTGCTAGCGCCCTCTCTCTCTCCCCGAACCTCTCTTTCTCTCTTCGCGACAGCACCGTTGTGCGTCGCTGCTTGGCGCCGTGCATTGTGCTTCACCTGGGCTTCACTGCCGTCGGAGCTCCTCCTCTGCCAACAAGGTGATCTATAGGAAAAAGGGAAACCAAAAAAAAAAAAAAAAAAAAAAAAAACCTAATTTGGGAATTTGGGGAAGATGGGAAATTTGGCATGATTTCAAGTTTCATATTTTTCATTTTAGTCATGATTTCAATTTTCAACATTCAAGTTTTTAGTAATAAAAAATAAAAATAAAAAATAATAAAAAAACTAATTTCAGGGGTACTCTTGAAATTTATGGACATACATTTAATTTTTTTTTTAAAAAAAAAAGTGGTTATTAACAATTAAAGTTTCAAAAGTGGTTACTACCAAAAGTTTAATGTTTCCAATGGTTCCTTTTGGTTTTTTTTTTTTTTTTTCCTTGTTTATATAAAACTAGAACCTGTTTGGAAATAAAAGCATGAAAGTTTTTATGTCTCAATATTGAGAATAAAAGAGGGCTACTTTATTGGCCCACAGGCCACAGCCCACTCAAACCATGAGAATTGACTTATTATAGTCCAGACCAGCCCAAAAACATTTTCTGGGTTCCAACCAAACAGATTTTGGTAAATTCTTACAAGTAATAAAATAATA
The DNA here is from genome assembly GCA_954870605.1 of Acer campestre. NCBI lineage: Eukaryota > Viridiplantae > Streptophyta > Magnoliopsida > Sapindales > Sapindaceae > Acer > Acer campestre. The sequence goes on along the minus strand of OX940802.1, from coordinate 30,353,995 downwards.
ATAATAAGCAAAAGATAATTACTGATGTTGTTTGTTTCTACAAGTTTCAGTGAATTGAGTGTAGGGAAATTTCAAGGCAACACACAAAGCACATGAAGTTGCACTGGCAAAGAGTCGAGTCATATTCCACTAGACGTTGTCAACTATGTATTGGACATTTGGACCATGTCAAAAAAGGAGTCAGTAAAAAGAGTCAAAAAAAAAAAAAAAAAAAACCAACAACTTTGACTGGAAAAAGTTATTTTACTGCATCTGATATTCTCTCAGTTGCTTTTTCTTTTTTGGTTTGGTTTGTTTTGTTTTATATATCACATGAAATTTGCCTTGAACAACCGAAGACTAGAGGATGGTTCCGACTGCTTTCCTATCACGTGCAACTCAACCTCCTCCCATGTTTTTTTTCATTTTTTAAACCTTACATTGATTGGCACATCACCTCCCTTACACGGTGATGGGTGAGAAATTTAAATCTCACCATACGTATCTTATAAACATGTATAAAGAGTTTTTTCTCAATTTATGGAGTAATTATCCAGACCGCACATATATTATCTAATCTGATCTTGGCAAGTCGCGACGGTGATATTGTAATAGCTGTAACTTGTAATAATTTTAAAAAAAAAGTCTGACATTGACCAGGATCAAGGGTTAGTTAAAATCAAGTACTACATACTAGACCTGGCTCGGTTCCGGTTCGAACCGGAGGAACCGGTCGGAACCGGAACCGAGAAAACCGGAACCGGAACCGGTTTTTCGGTTCCGGTTCAAGAACCGAAACCGGAACCGGTCTAACCCGATTCCGGTTCCGGTTCCAATTTTTTCGGAACCGGCCGGTTCGAACCGAATTCCGGTTCCGGTTCTGAACCGGCCGGTTCCAAATTTTTTTTTTTTTTTTTTTTTTTTTTTTTTAAACATTACAAAATATTATTACATTCCATTTATAAAAAAATAAAATGTTAGAAAGGACATTGTAGAGTATTGAGCCATGGCCCATAACCCTTGTCCAAGTAATTATATTTTCCATTCCATTCTCCTCATATTTATATAGGTTAGGCATCTCATTCACTTCTCTATTTTTCCAATGTGGGATGTGGGCATCTCATTCACTTCTCTATTTTTCCAATGTGGGATGTGGGAATAATTTCCCACATCCCACATTGGAAAAATAGAGAAGTGAATGAGATGCCTAACCTATATAAATATGAGGAGAATGGAATGGAAAATATAATTACTTGGACAAGGGTTATGGGCCATGGCTCAATACTCTACAATGTCCTTTCTAACATTTTATTTTTTTATAAATGAAATGTAATATTTTGTAATGTTAAAAAAAAAAAAAAAAAAAAAAAATTTCGGTTCAGAACCGCCGGTTCCACTGGAACCGGCGGTTCCGGAACCGGAACCGGTATAAATCGGTTCCGGTTCCGGTTCCGGTTCCACCCATCCAAGGAACCGGAACCGCCGGTTCGGAACCGGAACCGCGTCAGGTCTACTACATACACAGTCCGAGTACTCAATACACATGAACTAACCCTTCTGGTAAATAAAAAGCATGTTAGTAGCATCCATCAGTCATCATGAACTTTTCTCTCTTTGAAGTTTTAAGTATATAATTATTAATTATCAAACGTGTGGCAATAAATTGTTGGTCTTCAGTCTTCACTTTCCTTAAACTTTCCTCGGCCACTACATGTTTGTTCCACTTTGAAACCATAAATTCTTTCTTTGGATTTCAAAGAGAATAATTATCTTTCGTCAATTAGAAAAATGGAAAGAGATAACCATTTTTTTAAGAGATTACTGTTTGATTTGTAATCTAATAATTCGTATTTTAAAACACACACATGATATAACAATTCATTAAAAAAAATAGTGTTTGGTTAGTATTTTCTTAAATATATTTCATATTCAATCCTTACAATAATAATAAATAAATAAATAAAAAACAATTTTTTTTAAGTTTGGTTTATAATCTAAACTAATGAAAGAAACCAACTAAAAAAAATGAAAGAATCTTGATTAAATATATTGTTTTTTGAATAATTTTTAGTTTTTTTTTTTTTTTTTTTAATACCACTAATGGGTAATTCAAACCTGAAACATTATCGATTGAACTGAATGCTCTTACCACCAAACCATATTACGTACAAATAACATTGAAAAAGGATAAATCCAACGAATCTGAGGTCTTATAAAAATAACTATAACTTATATGCAAATAAATAAAATTGCATTATAATTTCTAAATATTATTTAATTTTCAAAGTAGGGATCAAAATCATGGTTCGTGTGCACATTTTTGTAGGGACTCTGTTGGATTTTTAGTGGCCTAAAAAATTGAAATAATTGTTTCAAGTATTTTTGGCAACAATTCAAGGTGACTTGACTTACCTACCATTTTGTTTCATAGTCTGTTTAATATTATCATGTAATCTTACAATAAAAACAAAATCCCAGATCTTCTCATTTTGTGTTTGATTCTACGGTTTTCAATGAGGTTACATTTTACAAACAACGGGACATAATAAAATTGTTTGAAAAATTAATCATACAACACTATGATCTATGTATATATTGTATATCTTTAAATTACAAAAACTTGAGCAAACATCATATATTCATATGTATGATTTATATATAGTTCATGATACGAGAACAAAAACATTCTGTTAACAAAATTCCATAATATAAATAAGATATTCACAAACATTTTTTTTTATATATATAATTATTACGATTAATTCAGGGATCGAGGGGATACGACGTGAACTCACAGTTTCACAGCTTTAATGATGTAAGTTTGAAAGATATATCATTTGAGCCACCATCATCTTGTAGTCATTAGATGCTCTCTGTGTGTTAGAAATTCAAGTCCAATTATACATTTATGTTAAAATATGATCATCAACCTCTTCGAATTTGTATGAGATCACGATATGCAAAGACTATTGGGCACATTTACTAATTAAGAATGAAAATGAGCCGGACTCATATATAACTTATTCTTTAGGTGGGAATGGCAACAAGAACTTATAAGCCGGCCATAATCAAGATCTAGCTTTTTTATTTAGTTATCCATAATCACAATCTTAAACCAAGTCCAAACATGATATATAACTATATAAGATATGTTTTATTTATTTTTACATAATCATGATCACCTGATTAACTGATTTTTAGCATGATCTTTTTTATATATAAAAATAAAAATAAAAAAAATATGATATTGATCGGAAAAGATATCTATCCAGACTTAACGAGATCACTACAAACTCCCGCTTATAAGGGCCTAAGGGGGAACAAGATTGTCCACCAAAGTAAAGATTATTACTTTGTCTAGAAGGCTAGTTGAGTTTATAATAAAACCAGGGCCATTTGCAAATGCAAAGCTTCCTGATTAGGAACACGGAGCACCTTAAAGACGGTGTTATGGAATTATTAATGTAATTAATTTGCATGCTTAATACAGTTGTACAAAATTTGTACTCTTGTACGGTCGGTCATCAACTTGCACTTATAAACAATAATTTTGTTCTTAAAATTCTCCATGTTTTTGAGCTTCATTAACCAATTGTTGTTCTCGTTGAGGTTGGAAGTGTATCCCAAGAATCCATCAATTTTTACAACTTGAAGATTGAGTTTTGACCACCTTAATATAATTAATTGAGTCAAAAAAATGTTTAAAAATTAAGATAGAATGTAAACACAATCTTATCGAGAACCGTAAAACTAAATCTATTATTTTAAATTTTAAATTGCATGTTAAAAATTTACATTTTATCACTATTTTTAAGGAAAAATGTTAAGGCACGTGTTAAAATAAAATAAAAATAATAAAAATATTATATATTATCTAATAACGGATTTTTATTTTAACTCAGTTAGGAATTTGATTAAATCACATCGATTTTTATGAATTTTGATTTTAATTTTTTTTTAGGATAATAAGTTCAATAAAATGTACATATATATATATAAAATTAATTACTTAAATTGTTTATCCCGGTTTTTTTTTTTTTTTTAGTATGAAGACATGGAAAAAAATAGACGAAATATAGGAAAATATAAGAAAAAAAGTTTTAGTGCTTGAAAATTTATTTTGGTAATTAATAGTTATAAGAAAAAAATAGACGAAATATAGGAAAATATAAGAAAAAAAATAGACGGATTTTTATAACAATAACATACCTTCAAATTTAACACACACTAGCTAATTAATAGTTAACAACAGCTTAATTAATTAATTTTGTATTCTTTTACATAAATTGCAGGCACTGTATATTTTTTGTTTTTTCACTAAGGAAATAAAGTTACCTTTAATTTATTCGGTAAAAAAAAAAACAAGAATTTGGTATGAAAATTGAAATGACTAAATATGATTACCTCATGCATGACTTATTTTATGTGCTTGAACAAACCAAAACCAAAAGCTCTTTATTATGTCCGCCATTTTTGTTTGGTCTCCCACACTAATTTTTTCCACAAAAACCTAATTTACCTTGACGAGGAGACAAAGGAAGTTATATATATCTTTCACTCCCTTATCTCTAAAAACTTTTTACTTTATTTTTTAAATCAAAATTTGGACTTTTGCAAGATGAAAGTATGAAATTTTCACATGCCTCCAAAATGTGGACACCCGTCCTCACACGGACTCTTTAACAACGACAAGAAGTCTTTACTCATCTATATACTTCTAAGATTAATTATTTTTTAAGAATTAATATTAGTATATCACCAATATTTTTCTTATTTGGGTCAAAATTATTGATGGACGAGCTTGGAGTTTGGACAGATAACCCTCAAGTCAATGGCTTGAGTCTTATTAATGGCAAAAGTTTTAAAAATATACATGATCTATATAATTTGATAGATAGGTACCGTAAAAAAAAAAAAAAACATATGGAAGCTTCAACGAAGGGGTGAATGATGTATTATACTGTTTTTTTTTTTTTTAAAGTATTACACTATTATTACATAAATTCGAAATTTTTTTTTGAAAACGAATAACTCGAACCCACAACCTTATGATACAAGTGCGGGGGGGTTTTACATACGGTTGGAATCGTTTGGATGATCCCTACATCTGTCATCAAAATACTTTGTGATGGTCTATAGTTTTCTCAAAATTTGATCGTTTTATTCTTTGTTTTCAATGTTTTTTTTAGTCATATTTTGGGGTTATTAGTAGAAATTTTCGTTTTGGATTAGTCAAAAGCCAAATTTGCTTCTTCTGTTTTTTTTTTCCCCTTTTTGGTGAATTTTGAAATCTTCTATTTGTTGGGTCAGTTTAGGAATCTGAGTCAATAGTATAATGGGTTTTGTTTTTCTATTTAAGTAATTAACTATATAAGATTTACTATTATAATTGATTATTATTAATAAAAAATTAAAAACCATTTATTTTGAGAAAAAATTTGGTTGTAAATTTGACTGTTTTTATAGCTTTCGATAAATTTTGATATTGCTAAGAAACCAAACAAATTTTTAGAATATTTTTTCTTATAAAATTAAAAAAAAAAATTGAATTTTAAAATCATCTGAATTCATCTATTTTTTTTTTATTGGATGGCATAATAAAATTGACCCTTGAATTAATTATACAAGTATGTTCATAATTGGGAATTACCTCAGCAACTTCCAGTTTCTTCAAATATTTTAAACTTTGTGTCCTTTTAACCAAACATTATTCCACAATTTGGTGCCCTATTATTATTATTATATTAACACCAACAAGTGGCAGTTCTAAGTAGTTTTATAACAACAGGGTTCCTTAATTAAATACAATTTAATTCAACTGAAAGAAGACCCAAAATTATATTAAAAAATTGTAGCATTTAATTAATAGTACAAGCAAATAAATGAATAAATAAATGTGATGTAAGGATGACTTCACCACAAGCATGAAATAATTTTAATTGTGGAGGGATAATGTAATGTCGGTTAAGTCATTATATTATTATAAGCTTGATTTTTTAATGATAAAAAAAAAACTATATATTATATGATTGTGAATTTGTGACAGTTACTAGCAGCTTTTTTTTTTTTTTTTTTTTTTTTTTTTTTTTTTAATTTAAGACAACTATTACACAGAAGGAAAAAGCGAAGAAGGGCTGGAATCCAGCTAAAGGCTCTCCCTAGCAGAGGAAAAAGCTACCATAGTAAATTTATAAGCTAAGGAATTTCCAAATTTAGAAATCGCTTGGCTCTTACAAATGCTGGTGTCATCAATAAATTTAGATCCCTACAGTAGTAGTTGTGCTTATTAAGTAATAACAACACTTTTTTAAAAAAAAAAAAAAAAAAAAGATTTTTTTAATCTGAATTTAAATATATATATATATATATTATTTTTTTGTGATGGTAACATGTATAATTATTATGCTCTAAACCTGTCTAAAATTAATTCATAATCCTATTAGTTGGTTTAGTAGGTGAGTAGTTAATTGTCATTTTTTTTTTTTTTTTGATTTATAAGGAAAAGAAACATTACAAAGGAAAATTACAAATAGGATAACAATTGTTCAACCACAATTGCTCTCTACAAGAAACCAAAGCTGTTACAGCTAGCTTAGATACAAAGGAGTTCCCAAAACTTGAAACAGCCAAGCATCTACTAATGCCAACCTCAACAAACAACAATTTGATATCATTTACCAAGAACTTAGATTCCCCTACAAGAGGTTTAGAATCATTCAGCAAAGCAACAACAGAAGAAGAGTTCAACTCAGCAATATCCACCTGCAAAATGTAGAACTGAGCTAAAAGAAGACCCTCTCTAAGAGCCAACAACTCCCTAATTTCTGCATTAAAATTACCTGGAATCTGATGTGCCCGAGCTGCAACCACCAAACCCTTATCATCACAAACCGCAGCCCCTACACCAAAATGCATACCTGATTTACAATCCACCATAGCAGTATTTAACTTAAGTTTACCCGGAGGAGGAGCTAACCAATCCCTAACACCAGCCGAATGAACCAGTTGAGGAGCACTTGGAGGAGCTACAACCAATTTAGAATTCTGGAATTCTAACAAAAAGGCCTTAGCTGCCGAACAAACCAGTAGAGGAGGCTTGCCTTTCCCATTAAAGACACGAAAGTTTCTGTTATTCCAAATTGCCCAGGCTGTTATGCAAAATTGGCACAAATCTTCAACAGACAAACAGGAGGCAAAAAACACAAAAACATCTAAGGAGGACAGCTGATTTACTGCTTCAAAAGGACAAACAAAATCCACATTTCTCCAACATTTCTTGGCCTCTTTACACCAAAAAATGACATGAGCTGCAGTTTCCAAAGGATGAGAGCAGCTTTCACATCTAGGAGAATCCACTACCTTCCTTTTCCATAAATTAAACAATGACGGAAAAGCATTTAAACAAGCTCGCCAAATAAAAATCTTAACCTTAGGAGGCAAATTCAGACTCCACATTTTGGTCCACCACCCCTGCAGCAAATCCGAATTAGAGCTAGAAACACTAATTTTCTGGTCCAATGCTAACTGATAACCACTACGAACAGAATATTCTCCACTCCTTTCATAATGCCAAGCCAGAAAATCATTCCCCCCTGTCCAACTAACCGGAATAGAGAGTACTAACTCCTTATCCCCTGCCAACAAAAACCGATTCAGCTTATCGATATCCCACCAACGACGATTACAATCCATCAAATCAGCCACTCTAATATCCAAACCCGGATCCGACGAAATGGTCTTAAAAGAAAAGGGGCGAGGAATCCACCTATCTCTAAAAACACTAATCGTTTCCCCATCCCCTACCACCCATTTCAACCCTTTATCAAGTAATTCTCTAATGGAAAATTGCTTCAACCAATAAATAATCTTCTTTTAAAATTATAATTAAAAAAACTTAATGACGAATGGTTAGGGGTTTGTTGAGAAATACCAGGATCAATTAATCCGAACACCTATACTCTCACAATACAAGAAGTATACTCCCACACATCATGTGACACTTCCTATTAAAATGCCTAAATGGGGAGGTATACAAGAAAAATGTTTTTTTTTTTGTTTACACCATCCGGTTTCCAGGTGGGGCAGATCCACCATACGGTGCAATCAGCCCAGACCATACCCCGACTAATCCGGACTCGCATCGGGTCGGCCCACTAAAGGGTAAAGTGCTCCCAATATGTGTAGCTCCATTCACAAGGGGAGTTGAACCCACGACCTTGCTTAAGGGATGAGAGCGCCGAACCACTCACACCAACACATGATTGGTATTTGATGTTTTTCAAAAATAAAAATAAAAATAAAAACAATATTTTTGGTTTCAGTTTCGAAATCTAAAAACGTATCTAGTAGCATATACGGAAAACAATATTCTGGAAATAAAAACACTAAAAACGCATACGGTAGATTAATTGAAAATATAAAAAAAATTATGTAATATCAACATTGTAATAACAACTAATTAAGTTAAAATAAATTTCATTATTAAATAATTAATAATATAATACTAATAAATAATATAATATAATATAATAAAGTGCAATGTTCTGCAATGGGCATCATAGATCAACCACAACAAATAAACAAATCCTCACCGGTTCCTTCAAATCTCAAGCATTCATTATGCACGTAACATATTCGACCAAATTCTCCATCTAAATATCTGACTCGGAGTAGAAGTAGAAGTAGAAGTAGAAGGAGGAGAAGACTGTTTTTTTTTTTCTTTTTCTATCAATTTGAATATGTTTTTTTTTTTTTTTTTTTTTTCAATTTGAATATATATATATTTTTAATTTGAAGACGAAAGAAGGAAGAGGAAGAAGGAAGAAGCAGAAAGAAGGAAGAAGAAGAAGAATGAAGAAGATGAAAGAAGGCAAAGGAAAAAAAAGATTTTATTAAAATAAAATATATGTTAATGATATGTTGTCCACTTATTTGATGATATGCCACTTTAGGTAGAAAACAAAAACAAATTAAAGAAAAACAACTTTTTCAATATAAGAGTTAAAGTAAAAAACAGTGTTTTATATTTTTTGAATTGCTTTAAAAAAAAAAGGGTACCGAACATGTATTTTGAAATGATTTTAAAAATTAAAAACGAAACCTATTGTTTTTTTTTTTTTTTTTTTTTTTTTGAATATACAACAACTGTCGGGACCCGACGAGATTGAACTCTACAAGTGCAGCCCGGACTACAGCTCCCACAAACGGGAGAGAGAATCCACAATTGGTGGGACACCACCCACCATTGGGATTAAAGGCTAAGGGGGACAAATAATAGAAATATATACATGTGCACAATGAGCTTTGAACATTGGTAGTGGAGGCTCCCAGGGGAAGGTCCAACCACATTGGCAAGAGACCCAAGTGTAAAACAAAACCTACTGTTAAAATGGGTACAACCTCTTAATTATGTAATATTACAAAGCTAATTCTGTGATGTTATGAATTTAATCTTTTTTTTAAAAAAAAATCTCTAAGTTCTGATTTACCTGTTTGCATCTTTATGTGGTCAGGGGTGTAGGCCGAGGTTTTCTATCTGTCATACTCCATAACATCCAACAAATAGACCGTCAGAGTCAACAAGTTAGCTATAGGTATGTCACGCAATTGGGGAAGACATACGAATGGGTGCCTAGACAAAATCTTGGATTCTCGATTAAAAAATAAATAAAAATAAAAAGAATTTCAAAAGTGAATTATTTTTAAATACATGTGAACGTACTTTTTTTAATATTTAATGAGAAAACTGTTCATTTAATTGATTATGTAATTTTATTTATTTATTTATTTATTTATTTTTTGATGTAAACACCGGAGAAACAACTAAAGACCAGGACATGGCATAAATTTCTTTTACAAAGAAAAGTAATTCTACATGGAGAAAAGGTCAAAAAGCAGGCACGTGAGAGACTGAGAGCCACAATTATGGTAGAAAGTTTTGAATGCATGGCAGCTACTTTCTGCTGCTCTCTCTTGTATTATATATCTTCACTATGGTCACGAGAATTTACAAATTCTGTGTTGTACAGGAAACATGTAGTAGACACAAAAGAAGTAGCATAATAATTTTATTTTGAATTACGTATTGTCATTTTCTTTTTAATAAAAGACTTCTAAATATTTGGAGACACTTTCTATTGTAAAATGTGTCCATTCCGTTGTAGCTAAAGATATTAAATTTACCGGTTCAAGTGTATTTATATACGGTCTTTCTACCGTCAGTTTGTCATAATATAAAATATATTAGGACGAAGAATGTGAACCAAAAATTATGGAAAAGTTTTGACAAGTGCATACACTTTGAGTCAAAGTATGTAAATCTAATGATCCATATTCTTCGTCCTGATATATTTTATATCAGTACGAGCTAACAATAGAAAAATTGATATATATATATAGTAATTTTCTAATGAGGACTTTTTACAATGCATACATTAAACACATTTGATGAAATTACATGAAATATATTGAATTTTGATTTGATTTTTTTGTATGTATGGTGAAAACATTGAAATACATTTATGGAAAAAAATAAAATAAAAATTCGAATGCAAGAACTATTTTTTTCTGATTTTTTTGAAAATAAAACATTTAAAAATAGGAAAATATAAGAAAAAAATAGTTATCAAATCCAAAAAATTTCCAAATTTTTACCAAATGTGTATTTTAATTTTCTTAGGATCCATACAAAAAATCTCATCGAAAAACATTTGATTACATACAATTTCATCAAAAGTGCTTAAAGTGTACATTGTAAAAGTCATCATTGGAAAATTATAATATATATATATATATATATCACTAGGGGTGGTCAAGATACGAACTTGAATCATTATTAGTCTAAATGAAAAAAAAAATGTATATTCATTATTACTTTTTTGAATTTATAAATAACAATGTTTGACTATGATTTATTTTATATGTATTATATATATTTTTTTTATTGAAGACTAATTGCAAGCTGTGTTCAATTAAAAACCAATGTAGATATGACTACATTCATATAAAAATGTTAATGAAATATTGATTAAGAGCATTTTTATAGATATAATTCCAATTGAAATGATCAAAGAACGCTTTTTATTCTGCAATATTTGAAAATCATCGATGTTACCTCCAAGGAAAGGAGACATTGTTTATAAAATAAAGATCAACCCAATGTTTTGCCCTAAAAAAAGGAACAATATATTATACGATATATGTTTTATTCTAGAAATTTTCTACATATAGATGCGAGAGACATGTCACTCAACCGATCTCCTCATTTAGAATTTAAAATCATAAGTTTCGGTCAAAATTTCAAATTAAAATTGTTGAACTACCAAATGATGTTATTAAAATAAATACATAAATAGTCATGGATCAAAAAAGAAGAAATATCTTAATGTTACTTTGTCCAAATTCGGTGTCTAAATCTGGTATTCAAATGATGTGGTAACACACTATAAACCCTTCATTTAAATTGTATTAGATTTGCATGATTTAAATGAATGGATTATAGTGTTATCACATCGTTTGAACACTAAATTCGAACAAAGTAGCATTACTCTATCTTAAAATGAGTTAGTCCAAAAATGTTTCTCATCACATGCATCAAAAAATCAAAATGGATATAATTTGGAAGTTGGAAGCAAACATTAGTCAAAGAACAAACCATGTCAAACTTGAACTGTTGAGAAGAAATCTTATTAATCAGTTAGGTCAGAAACATTTGTGAAACTAACACATTTTTTATATGTTCACGAAATTTGCATGATGCGTATACTATTCTTCTTTTCTTTGTATTCTAATACTACAAATTTCGTCTTTGTCTTTGTCTTTGTCTCATAACAATAACAGTGACAATTCAACAAATTTTCTTTCCTTTTTAATTTTGTTAGGCAACTGTCTGACGTGGCACAACACTGTAACAGTAGCAGCTGCCTCACACGCCGGCAAACCATCGCTGTCAAGCCCCAACACTCTCACCCCAAAAAACACAGCCGCGTGGTTGCCCGTTACGTTATCTGTAATCTATATTTATATTTACAGTCGTGAAAATACCATATTGCCCTTAAGCTGACATGGCCATCACCTAACCCCACATGCCTGCCTCATTTCGTGCCATGTCTACCTGTTGTGGGCCACCACTTGTCCCCCTTTTCACCCGACATCGTCCGAGACCAAAAGTATTGTCTTTTTTTTTTCCTTCCCATCTCTCTCTCATATCCTTTGACCGTCCATATGGGTCCCGCAAGTGTCAAACGTGGAGTCCGACTTGGCACTCCCTCTCCCTCCCCTATATATAACCGCGCATTTGCACTCAAAGTTCCACACAACACAACACAGCACAACTCTATCTCTCTTTAAAAAAAAGAAAAGAAAAAAAAAAAAAAAAACCTCATCAACTCTCTCTCTCTCTTGTTAATTTTCCCTCTAAAACTGTCTCTAAATGGCGGTTGATTCAGCTCTCTCATCACCTCTAGGCCCTCCAGCTTGTGAAAAAGACGCGAAAGCGTTACGATTCATCGAAGAAATCACTCGAAACGCTGACCTGGTTCAAGAGAGAGTCTTGGACGAAATTTTGAGCCGAAACGCCGAGGTTGAGTACCTGAAACGGTACAAGCTCGATGGAGCCACTGATCGGGAGACATTTAAGTCAAAACTCCCTGTAATCAAATACGAAGATCTCCAGCCTGAAATTCAACGTATCGCTAATGGCGATCGTTCTAACATTTTGTCCGCTCACCCCATCTCTGAATTCCTTACCAGGTTCGTGTATTTTTTTTAATAAAAAAAAAATATTAAAGTTTTTTTTTTTTTTTTTTTTAAATTTGCGATAAAGTGAATTAAAGTTTTGTGTGTTGTATTTGGAAATTTTACAGTTCTGGGACTTCTGCCGGTGAGAGAAAGCTCATGCCAACAATTAAAGAAGAACTGGATCGTCGTCAGTTGCTCTATAGTCTTCTCATGCCAGTTATGAATCTGTAAGTATATATAAACAAAAGTAATTAAATAAGTTTGGCTAATCAATGAAAACAAGTTATTAATTGAATTATTGATGTAATGTAACAGTTATGTGCCTGGATTGGAGAAAGGCAAAGGACTATACTTCTTGTTCGTGAAATCCGAAACGAAAACACCAGGTGGGTTGTTGGCCCGACCCGTTCTCACCAGTTACTACAAAAGTGAGCATTTCAAGACCCGACCCTACGACCCGTACAATGTTTACACAAGCCCCAACGCCGCCATCCTCTGCGCCGACTCCTTCCAAAGCATGTACACCCAGATGCTCTGTGGCCTGTTAGAGCGCCAACAAGTCCTCCGTCTCGGCGCCGTCTTCGCCTCCGGTCTCCTCCGTGCCATCCGGTTCCTCCAGCTCCACTGGCAGTTACTAGCCAACGACATCGAAACCGGAACTTTGAACAACAAAATCACCGACCCATCAATCAGAGACTCCATTGATGAGATTCTGAAACCCAACCAGGAACTTGCAAATTTCATCAAAAATGAATGTTCAAACGAAAACTGGGAGGGGATTATTACAAGAATTTGGCCCAACACAAAATATCTTGACGTGATCGTCACCGGAGCGATGGCTCAGTATATTCCAACGCTTGATTATTACAGTGGTGGACTTCCATTGGCATGCACCATGTACGCTTCATCGGAGTGTTATTTTGGACTCAATTTGAACCCAATGTGCAAGCCATCTGAAGTCTCTTACACTATCATGCCAAACATGGCCTATTTTGAGTTCTTACCACACGAACCGGCCGGTTCGGTTTCCGGGTCGACCCAAAAACTGGTTGACCTGGTCAATGTCGAAGTGGGTAAAGAGTACGAGCTTGTCATCACCACATACGCCGGACTTTACCGTTACCGAGTTGGTGACATCCTCCGAGTCACTGGTTTCCACAACTCAGCTCCACAGTTCCATTTCGTTAGGAGGAAGAACGTGTTACTCAGTATTGACTCGGACAAGACCGATGAAGCCGAGTTACAGTCCGCGGTCGAGAACGCGACTCAGTTGATTTTACAAGAATTCAACACTAGTGTTGTTGAGTACACTAGCTATGCAGACACGAACACCATTCCTGGTCACTATGTGATATATTGGGAGCTACTCGTGAAGGACTCGGCGAACTCGCCAAGTGACGTGGCACTGAGTCAGTGTTGTTTGGCAATGGAAAACTCGCTCAACTCAGTGTATCGACAAGGTCGAGTCAGTGACAACTCTATCGGTCCTCTTGAAATCAGAGTGGTCCGAAACGGTACGTTTGAAGAGCTGATGGATTACGCGATATCGAGAGGCGCATCGATCAACCAATACAAAGTGCCACGGTGTGTTAATTTTACTCCAATTGTGGAGTTACTCGATTCTAGAGTAGTGTCGGCGCATTTTAGCCCAGCTCTGCCACGTTGGACACCAGAAAGGAGACGGTGATTTGTTTGTGTTAGTGTTTCTGCACCGACCACACCAAGTCAAATGTTTGAGTCTTTGAGATCAACATGTGGGGGTTTTGTTTTTTATTTGTAGAATTAGAGATTCTTCTATCTTTGTATTTTTTTTTAAAAAAAAAATTTGGTGAGTAGGTTGTGTTGATGATGTTGATTAGGATTATGTTTAGTCAGGTTATTGTATTTTGGTTTAATCAGTTAATTAATTTAGTGGAAAAATATTGCACTCTTTTAATGTTTTGTCCCATAAATTGTTGTTTTCATGTCTTATTTATTTATTATAAATTTGAGATTAGGGTAGAGAAACACTTAGGGGTGGCCAAACAAGTGAAACAACCATTAAACTGAACCTATTGATTCGATATCCTTATCATCTTTGGTTGGTATACTTCAAAAACTAATAATTTTGGTTCGGTTTCTTAAAACTAGAACCAAAATGACTATCCAATATCTATATTTTTATAAAATAAAACAGTCTCAACACGTGGTTGTGAATTGCGTTGCATACCACCGACGAGAAATGAATTTTTATGAGGTTTTATGTAATGTTGGATGGAACATGATAAAAGTTTTCTTTCGGGCATACTTTTTTATTTTTATTTTTTTAAAGGTAAGATAACTAATAATAAACGCTCCCTAACTGAAGCGAAGGCTAGCGAAGCTAACTTATTCTTTTTTAGTTTATCTATTTATGTGTAAAAGTTCTACTTTTTATTTTATAATATTTAATTTAGGACCGGGTATTTTTTTTGAAAACTTTCACCATTGATAGGATTCGAGCCATTGATCATTTGGGAATCATTTGCTCAAGCCCCAATCTCGTCCATCTACCACCTAAGCTATGCCCCTGTTGGCTGTGTAAAAGTTCTACTTGTTCGAAGACAAATAATTAAATAGTAGAGTACACTAATGGAAGAAAAAAAAGTATATATATCTTAATAATGAAAATGTTATTTAATTAAAAAAAATGGTGAATTTAATTTATCAATAAAATGCACTTTTTTATCCCAAAAAAGATAGCCTAACATATTAGATTTATAATAAAATATGGAGTAAGAGCTCTAATGATCATTTTCTGCACAATAAAGTATTAAGTGAAATTTCAGTTTAACTAGTATTTGAGATGAGTTGAGGTCTGCATGAAAGAATTTAAAGTATTTATGAAATTTCAATTTTTAGAGTGCAGGAAAGCTTGAGATTAAACGCTACATCTATAACTCGATATATATTATATAGTAATATAATTTCATAAAAATAGAATTCAAATTCACTTTATGTGTTTTTTAATATGTCACTTCATGTGTTTTTTAATTTCGAATTCAAATTTATTTAATAAATTAAAATTAAAATCGGATATAAGAATAATTTTGATTAGTTTGAACACTTTTAATTGTATAATTTTTTTTTTTTTAATTTTTTGCCATATTCATTATTTTCATATTGGAAAGAAGACAATTCTTTACTATCAAAATTTGATAAAGTTTTCATAATAATTCCTGCAATATCATAATTCTCTTTCAACCAATTCAAATACATTCATACAAATGTGATTTATTTATTCATTTTTTTTTATTTTTTTTTATTTTTTATTTTTTGGAAGTAGAGTACTGCAAACCTCTTTAAGTTAAACAGTGATTTGAATGCATCTTATTGTTTAGCTTACTAGTTATTGTTGTTATTATTATTATTATTATTTTATTATTGAAGAGAATTATTCTTGAAAATCTAATAATTGGTATATTCATTTAAAATGTCTGAATTATTTCAGGTGACAGCTTAATTATTACAAACTAACACCTGAGTTAAATTACTCAGTTAAAAAAAAAAAAACAGAGAATAATTAAAAGGCAGCGTCGTCGTCGTCATTTAATTAAGATTAAAATCTGAAAAGCTAGGTGATGCTTTTTCAAAAGCACTTGTGGGATTTTGGATGACATGAAAAGTTGATGGCGGCCGCTACTATATCAGTGGAGGCAAACACAGCGACATATACAGTTGTTTAGCAATTAATTTGTTGTGCTTTTTTCGCGAACAATCTCGATAGTCGATAACAACACTGCCAAACATGGCCCAAGTTATTCACTCTGCAACTCCAACTTTGCTGTTCTATTGATGAGCAACTTCAATTATTTGTTGCTTTAATTAAATTCTTTGGTTCAATGGTTGGTATGGTTGTGTACTTGTGTATGTCTTAAAGGTGAAATATTCCGACATAATTACATCTACTTGCACCTTTTTCTATAGTAGAAAATCTTAAGATAAATGAGAAACCTTTTTATTTATTTATTTATTTTTCTTTTTTCAAATTTCAAAGGATGAAAGGGTGAAATTCATTTTCATCTCTCTATTTTGATCTATTAGCTAAATTGGTCCTCCGATTTTTAGAACTGTCTCGTATAGTCTTTCTGTTAAGATTTTCGTTAGAAAAGTGGAATCTGACAAGGTTAGAGGGTCAAATGACCCTACTGCCTCTTATAACCGTTGAAATGAATTGAAAACCAAAATGACCCGCTATAATTAAAATAAATAATAAAAATTTAAAACAATTTAAAAATAAAATAAATGATTAAAAATATTAACAAACCATAATCTCCATTCTCTCTCTCTCACTCTCTTCTCCTTCATCTCCCATCTTCTTCAACCCAGAAAATCAAACTCATTCAACCACCCATTCAAACTCAGAAAACCAAAACCATTCAAAATCAAATTCATTCAACCACACCATCTTCTAACAATAACAGCAAAAAAAATTAAAATTAAAAATACATATGAAATTTGATGTAGAATAGGTGGCAAAGTCCTTCATGGCTTCGATAGACCGACGAAATTTTCAAGCATAAATGATTTATGGTGACAGAGTCGGAATGGCGTGAAACTTTCACGGTTGAAGCGAATCGATGAGGTCTACAATAGTCACGGCCTTTGGTGATAAGGCACGACCTTTTTCGGTCAAATTCCATCGTTTAAGCCTCGTAATTGCTGATTTTGCTATTTTTGGTAATTTTCCCTAAATTTGGCTTGTTTCCTTGCTCAACAAGGATTATGGTTCGTTTATTTTAAATATACTTGTAAGTTGAAAGGCAAATTAACTTTTATATAATAAAATTCATAATTTCTCTTAAGAGTTTTCCTCTTTTCTGGTGGATTCCAGTTTATCTTGGAGTATAAACGTTGGTCTTATTCTTTTATTGTTTCACGTTGCATCAATTGGTATCAGAGCAAGGATTTGCCTAGCTCGATGGCAAATAAAAAAGTAGTTGACATAAACCTTATTGATGGTGATCGTGGGGTAGAAGTCTTATGGGTAGTGGTGGAGGAGCAACGACAACAGGTGAGGGAGATTCGTGAACTGCTTGTCGGGTTGAACCTTTACGCTAACAACAAGCAACCAGTTGACTGGGCGCATGCCGAAGGGTTTGCCCGAGGCCAACCTGTTAACAGAAGGCATCCTCCTCCTCCTCCTCATCATCATCATCATCAACTCGATAGCGAGAATGCGTCTGAAAACGAAAATGAGTATGAAAACGAAGATGATGAGGGGTATAGTGTATTTCAACTGACAAGACAACAAAGGGAGAATGATGACTATCGGTTGAAGGCAGATATTCCAAGCTTGAATGGAAATCTACTATAGAAGATTTCCTTGATTTGATCACAGAGATGGAGCGATTTTTTGAGATGATGGAGATACCGGAGGCAAAGATGTTGAGGTTTATCGCCTTTAGATTGAAAGGTGGGGCTGTAGTCTGATGGGATCAGTTGTAGAAGAACTGACAGCGACAAGGAAAAGCACTTGTAAGGACATGGTGTAGAACGAAGCAGCTTAAGTTGGGTAGATTTCTACCATCAAATTATGAGTAATATTTATTCCAATTATATCAGAATTGCTCACAGGGGTCCAAATCAGAGTTTGATTACACGGTTGAATTTTCTAGACTCTCAGATCGTAATAATCTGAGTGTAACACAAAAGGTCAGCGCGTAGCTAGATACCTCATCGGATTAAAGCCATCGTTTCAAGATAAAATTGGGTTGCAAGTGTTGTGGATAGTGGATAAAGCTCATAACATGACATTGAAAGCCGAGTTGTTGGAACGCAGGGTTAGAAATCCTGGATTTTAAAGGAGCATTCCTAATTCACCATTTCCTAACAGGGACAAGGGTATTCAATCATCGGTTTCGTCAAGTCAATCTATAGGCCTTGTTGGGGAAAAGAGCAACAATACCAATCAAGCAATAGGTCCATCCAACAGGAACACACCAATGAACCCAAATCCAAATCCTTATACTAGGCCTACACCGGGAAATTGTTACAGGTGTGGAAAACCTGGCCATCGTTCAAATACATGTCCTGAACGCTGGCCTGTAAATTAGGTAGAAGAAGGCGAAGAAGATACAGATGCTTCTAATGGTGTAGAGGGAGAAGATAACTTATATAAGGGAGCTGCATTTATAGAAAAGGATGGAGAACGGGTTAATTGTATGGTGCAATGAGTGCTGTACGCGCCAAAACAAGAAGACTCCAGCCGGCGTATTGTAGAACAGGTGACAGAGTCCTTCATGGCTTTGATGGACCGACAAAAATTCAAGCATAAATGATTTCTGGCGACGGAGTTAGAATGGTGTGAAACTTTCACGATTGAAGCAAATCGACGAGGTCTACAATAGTCATGGCCTCTGGCGGTGAGGCATGACCTTTTTTGGTCAAATTCCATTGTTTAAGCCCCGTAATTTCCGATTTTGCTATTTTTGGAAACTTTTATTTTAGTAATAAGTTGAGTTTTACAAGTCAGAATCATCTATCATCAATTCTACCTTGATTTAGGACTTTAGTATTATTTGTTTCCTCTATTATCTCAATTTTGCTATTTTTGGTCATTTTCCCTAAATTTGGTTTGTTTCCTTGCTCAACAAGGATTATGGTTCGTTTATTTTAAATAGGTTTGTAAGTTGAAAGGCAAATCAACTTTTATCTAATAAAATTCATAATTTCTCTTAAGAGTTTTCCTCTTTTCTGGTGGATTCCAATTTATCTTGAAGTATAGACGTTGGTCTTATTCTTTCATTGTTTCACGCTGCATCAAAATTTCTCTTTAAAAATACATATGAAATTAAAAATATAAACTCATGTCTTCCGGTAAATTTATTTATTTTTTTTTATTTATTTTTTTTTTTTAATAAATAAAAAAAAAAAGAGCAGACCTTCACGAAGCTCTTGAGCTAAGGTGAGATTTGTTAATGACGAATTTGCCAATTAGTCCACGGAGCTCATTTTAGAGGTCAAATCGCCTCCCCAAGTTCAACCTCCGTTCGCCACTATCGCTACTGTCGGCGAGTTGGTTGTCACCACCCTGACCAAAATCTTCAGGAGGTGTGGGAGACCAAACCCCAAATGTTTGGTGTCTAGATGTGACACCATTAAAGGTCGAACAGAAGAGTTTCAGTTTCGCGACTTTCTTCATTCTTAATCTCTGTCTCTTTGTTCTCGAACTCCCTCTTCTATTTCGATCTCTCTCACCAGTGCCGATTGGGTTCTTTTGGGTTTGGGATAGGGTTTGGGATTGAGTTTGGGTTTGAGTTGGACAATGTCATTGAAACTGGAGTGGTGGTGATAAAATGGTGTGTTGGGTGTGTGTGTGGTGTTAGTGTGTAGTGTTGGCTATGATTTGTGATTTTTTTTAAAGTTAATTTTTTTCTGGATTGGATTTAAGTTTTTGATGGGTTGATGGGTTGAATAAGTTATTTTAGTGGGTATTATTAGTTTTTTTTTATTATTGTTTTATTTAAAAATCCAATTACGTAATTACCCTTCGTAAAACTGTTTCTAGAAGCTCGCCAGGTAATTTTACGATTTTACCCTCTTAGATTGGACGAAATCTTTACAAACACTGACGGAATTGGATGGCATGGACCAAGATACATATTTGTGGAAACCATATGGACCTTTCAACATAATACTGAAAACCAGGGGACTAGTTTAACTAATAGGTCAAACTAAAGGGACTAAAATGAATTTAACCTAATTTGAAAAACTATTTAAAATTAGTATTTTAACGCATTCTAATTATACTAAAACAACACAGAGAGAGTCGGTGAGATATTTTTCTCTCTTTCTGGTACTGTTCTTGTTCTCCATTTCTCCAGCCAGTTTCTCTTCGTTTCTTCTTCTCCTTCTCTAGCGAGTTTCTCTCTTTCCGGCGCCGGTTTCTAGCTGTGGTAGCGGGAGCCGGCGGCGATTTTCTTTTCCTTTCCCATGCTTGGCCTTTCCGGTCAGATGGGGGACGCCGGCGCTGCTATGATGGCCCTGTCCGTCGCCTGGAAATCTTTCTTGCGTCACAGGGAGGGATGTTTTGTCCAAGTGACGACGGCAGCCGTTAGATCGGCCGATCCTATGGGTTCCGGCCAGATCTGGTGTGGTTCGGTGTGAGTTGTCTTGATCGGTGGTTTAGGAGTCCGTCCGACCCCATCCTCTCCGCCGGGACACCGCCGGCAGCTTCGATGTCTTCCTATCACTGATCTTGGTTTTGGCTTGGTTGGTTTTTGCTTTGCGGAGTCAGGCTTTGTTACTGATGGAGGTTTGATTGGCATGGTGGTTTGGAGGTTTTGATCGGCATCTCCGACGGCGACGTCTTGGGTGGGTCTTCTCCGGCGGCTTGGGTCTCTCCTCCGGATCAGTTTCAGCTTGTGTGTTTTTTTGTGTTTAGTTTTGTTTTGATTGTAATCCCACTCTTGTGTGGGCGTTTTTCTCCCGTTGTGGGACTCTGATCTGGGCTTGTGCTCAAATTAGTTTTATTTGTGGAGTCCCAGTTTGGTTGTAACCTTGCCTTGGATCTGGTTTTCCAGATTTTCAGGTGCTATTTCCATCAAAAAAAAAAAAATTATACTAAAACATTTCCAAGTACACCTTAAAAATTACAAGATCCAAAGAGTTTCAATTTTTCAAAGATTAAAAGTGGACGGTTGTTCAATAATAGATGACAAACCCTGTAACTATATAGAATCTGTAAACATCATGACTATTTTATTATATTTCAGGAGGAAGATAAAAACATTAAAAAATTTAGTGTCTCTTCAAAGAAAGAAAGAAAAAAAATAAAAAAAATAAACCTTTTAAAGCAATATAAAAACAACTTCACTCAAACATGTTTCTTAAAGAACAATCTAATGTTAGGTTTTGACTTGTATTTTCAAATGAATCCATTGTTAACCAAATGAGACTCAACTGATGTGCTACTTACTGGAAATGTGGGAAAACGTTTAGAAGTTGGAGTTAGTGTTTGAGGGAAGTTTGAAGACCAAGAAGGACTGAAGAAGCAACGGCTTGACAACGGTTTCGGGTTCATTTCAACTAGGGATGGCAATTAAACCCAAACCCGTGGGACCCGCCCAAACCCAACCCGCTTAAAGAGGGTTTGGATTGGGATAAGTGTACCCGTGGGCGGGTTTGGGTTTGAAAATTGTACCCGTCACGGGTTCGGGTTCGGGTTCGGGTTCGGGTATGGATTTAGAAAAAAATCCATACCCGAACCCGCGTACCCGCGAACAATAAAAATTATATAATATTTTATTATTTAAAATGTTATAAATTTAAGCTACAATAAAAACTTTTTAATTATATTGAGTATAAAATGTAAACATTTCAATTTATTAAGTGTTTTTATTTTTAAAATTATACTATTTCATGTTTTAAATAATATAGAAATAATTTTCAAAAAAAAAAAAATTGGCGGGTTCGCGGGTTCACGGGTTTTACCCGTGGACCCGCTTGTTTCACGAGTTCGTGGACGGGTTTGGGTGTCCTCCAAACCCGCGGGTAAAACCCGAACCCGAACCCGTTTATTTTCGCGGGTTCGTGGGCGGGTTTGGTAGACACAAAGCTTCGCGGGTTTGGGTTTGGATTTTGCCAAACCCGCCCGAACCCGCCACATTGCCATTCCTAATTTCAACGTATAGATCGCAGCTTTCTGAGCGATGTAATTTCAGGTGACTTGTAACGGTTTAGAAAGCGGGTGCGCAACCGTGACCCGAATTGTATACAATCATAAGCATACGTGGAATGAAAAATCTTCAACAGAAAAGGAAGTAATTTGTTTACGGAAGTTCTTGTGTTCAAAGGAAAATGATTTCTCTTTACAAGAAGACGTGTCATAAAAGGAAATAGTATTTATGTGTAACAAGTAAGTCTTGTACGTATAAAAGATAGATTTCCTTGTTTGTCTTAGTTCTCTGTTACTAGTATAAATAGAACCTTGTAATTATATTATTGGTGTATAGCAAAAAAGAATACCATGTAATATCAGAGGGTGGGTGAGATCTGGGGGAGACCTCAAGGAATATCTAGGGAGGGATCCGGGGAATATTAGTGGATCAAGTTAGAGAACCGTGAGTGATATTTAGAGAAATTCGTGGGTGATATTCATGGGAGACCTAGGGGATATTTAGGGGTTCTTGTTGAGGATCTTGTGAGCGTTGTGAGCTAAGAGTTATGATGTAAAGCTCGGTTGTGAGCTTGGGGACTTGGTAAGGCTTTGTGGTTTGGGGTTGAGGTATGAGAGAGAATCTTGGAGTATATGATTGTAATAATTTATTATATAGTGGAACTGTCCCTATCGTCCTGATGACCTGTAATTTTTTCCCTGATATAGGGTTTTCCATGTAGATCTTGTTTTGTGTGATTGTTTATTTTCTATCATCTTATTTTTCTGCTATAGACGTTAATTGCTATGAGTTATAAACGAATATTAGGCATGTCGTTTCTACGTTCATCGGTTCAAATTCCCAACATTTAAATCATAAAAACCCAAAAAGAAAAAAATCATCATTAGAAAAATAATAGTTGAACTTTTTTTCATTTCAAGAAGAAATGAAGTGACCAGATTCAGTTCAAGGGAGGTGTAAGAAGTTTTTATTTTGGTGATGCATTAAGTAGGTAAGTCACGTCTCTATACAAAGCAGCAGCATGCCCATGACCAACTCATTGTTTGTACTAAAATATGGTAACACAATACCTTTATTAAAATGATCTGTTTGGCTTTTATTTTCCTTTTATCTACTATTTTTGTTTTTTTTTTTTTGAACTTTTGGCTCTATCAAAGTCTCTTCAATTAACGTTTTTTGCAATCCAATCAGCAGCCATTAGCCAAGCCAACCAAGTTTGAAATCATTGTCAAATTAGCCGAGAATTATTTGATTAGATGGTTGGAGACTTTAAAATGAAACTCTACTACGTACCATGGTTCAAATTAAATTATGTTATATATTGTAAATATAATCTTACATTTGCCTGTTAAGTCGTAAATACTAAAATTATATTACAAACCATGTTTATAGAGTATAATCTTGCCCGATTCCGATAGACATTATCCCACCATCATTTTTCAAAAGGAAAAAAAAAAAAGCCTTCAAGGAATTGAATGCTTGTTATTCTAGATCATTGGTTTATCTACTGTCATTTTCATCCCCTTTTGCTTTAAAGCAATGTTTTATTGTTTTTGACTTGGGTGTAAATTCCATTCACTTTCCACTTCCATACATGCATCAACCCTTTTAATGCTCCATTGAATTATTTTTTTTATTTTTTTTTTTGAAGAGAACCATTGAATTGTGTTGAATGCTCATTTAAGTGTTCTTTTTGGACATTGTCGGTCTCTTTAGTCTTTAGTATCCCTTTCTTTCATTGTCCAACTCTTTTAAGAAAATTTATATATTTTATAAGTTAATCAAGACGTTTGTTAGAGAATTATGTGAAAAAAAAAAAAAAAATGAATCCCACATTAAAAACATAGAAAGACGATATCAAATGGATATCGTAGCCTGATAAATTAACTGTGAACTCGTTTGCTATTACTTAACAATCAAGTTGAGTTACGGTTACCTATTCTAACATAGAAATTTGTAATATATTTTTTTTGGTATATTTAAAGATTTTGATATGTTTTATAGTATTAACATATATAGAAATCTGTTAAAATATTTTTGTATATTTAAAGATTTTGATAGGTTTGATCGTATTATTTATTAGTTGTTACAAAATGTTTAAAGAAAGTTCTTATGACTTTCTTCTTATTCTACTTCCAACAAAATGCTTGCTTTTGACTGGAACTCTGGAAGAGTGGTAGTCTTCGCATCAAGAAGAAATAAGGAATTAGAAAAACGTGGATTTCATTGTGGGGGTTTCGACGCTCATTAAGTCCTTTCTTTGACTAATTATTTCTTTGGTGGAAACTGGAAAGGTGTCTTCCATTTTCCTTATCTCAACAAAGATAAGATTTTATAAGAGAATCTCAATATCGAAATCATTATCCTTTTTTGAGAAGGTGAATTTAGAGATGTCAAACGTATAGGGCCGGTTTATATTTTCTTAGGCCCAATCAAATATGTAGATTGGACATGCTCGAGCCCAACATGTTTTTGTTGCTCTCAACCAAACCAATAAGCCCACTTTGAAATAATGAGGATACTTGCCCCTACATCTCAATGGCCATCATTGCAACACAAATCAAGTTTGAGGTTGGTTGATTGGTTCGGTCTAGGGAATCTAATGAACATCTTCGTTACGATCAATTTCCACTAGAAAATATTTATAAGGTTGGGGAACCCTCTGATGCTATAAGGTTTTATTTTCTCGAAAGTTTAATTTAAAAGACCTTTTTTTTTTTTTTTTTTTGATGGAAAGGGCACCTGAAAACCTGAAAAACCAGATCCAGGGCAAGGGAATTTAATTTAAAAGACTTACAATCGTCCACTGTCCACTGTCAACATAAATGAAGTTTTTACTCTAAAGTCTAAAAGCTTACTACTATTAAATGCCCATTGCTTGAAGATTTTTTTTTTATTCGATTGTTAGGGTTTTAGAATTATTTATTTCTCTGCAAACTCAATATTATTTGTATTGAAGAATCCTCACATGATACTCTTCAAAGCGTCAAATTCGTTGCTCCAAGTCTTCAACGATTTAGACTTAAATCAATAAATTGATTTCTCAACGTCCCCGAGCAATTAACACATTTTTTAATAATATTTTTCACTATAATACCACGTAATCTCCCTCCTGCCAAGTTTGACACCGCATACGCAAACACAGTGAAAAAATAAACAAAAATGTAAATATTAAAATGATTTAAGTAAGAGTATCTCCAATACTATGATGGATTGTGAAAAAAAAATGCCACATATGACAAATAGATATTATGTTTAAATATGTCTATTCAATATAGTTATTGCTACTTAATGTCAAGCTGGTGTAGCAAAAAAAATTATAAACACGGTCAAGTTGAATGTCTACTTTCAGGGGTTCTGTTAGACAGCTATTTTGTAGGCTGACTCAGCATTGAAGATAAATATTCAACAACTGTTAAACAATTTATATAGTTAAAAGGAATATAAAAAAGAATAAATAATAGAGTGGCGCTATTGGCAACCCACTAAAAGAGTCTCCAACGGTCTCCCCTTTAAGACTCATTTATTTAAGGGTGTACGTTATTGCAATGGACCATTAGAGCATCTCTAACAATCTCGTTTGGAAACTCCCTTATTTAAGGGTGTATGTTATTGTAAGGGACCATTAAAGGAGTATGTGCTCCAACAATACTTCCTTGAGTTTTTTTTTTTTATTATTTAAATCTTAGATATTGTGTTTAATAAATCTTAGATATTGTTTGTCAATTGTGATAGGTAGAGCTCATTTAAAAATAATCTTAAATTGATGGATCCCATTTAAGGGGGTTTGAAAACACCCATTAATTAAGGGAGTGAACTCCACCAGAACACAATTAAGGGCGCCATTTAAGGAGTTGTTGAAGTTGCAAAAATACACCTGTTCTCTTAATTAAGCTAAGGGATATCTTCAAGAGAGATTGTTGGAAATGCTCTTAAGGGAGTATGTGCTCCAACAATACTCCCTTAAATGACCCCTTTAATGATTTTTTATTATTTTTTAAATATTAGATATTGTGTTTAAATATTATATAGTGTTTGCCAAACACAGTTATCCATCAATTGAGTTTTTCAAGAAAATAAAATAATTTTAAATAAGTGGAGTCCACTTTAAGAGGTCTGAAAACACATTTTAATTAAGGGAGTAAACTCTACCAGAACACTATTAAGGGAGTCATTTAGGGAACTATTGGAGCTGAAAAAATACACCTACTTCCTTAATTAAACTAATGGATGTTTTCAAAGGAGGGTATTGGAGATAATCTAACGATCTAATAATGCCCCAACTTTTAAAATTTAAAAATTTATTTCCAAAACCACCCTTTTATTTATCTTTTAAACTTAACTCACCCCATAAATGCTCTTTATATATTTCAAAAAAAAAATGCTCTCTCTCTCTCTCTCTCTCTCTCTCTCTCTCTCTCTCTCTCTCTCTCTATATATATATATATATATATAAAGTCCCGTATCTTTTTCCTCCATCCACGTGCTACACTTCAATTGGTGGGTCAGTATTTTGGATGCTGACCGGTCAGCACCCATCCAACGAAGAAAGACATTGCAAGTGAGTATTATCCTTTTAAAAATTGGGGCATAATTAGATCATCAGTGAGTTTCCAATAATACCACTCTAAATAATAAAATAAATAGATAAGTCATTAATAAATTGTATTTTAGGAAGTAAGTCTCTCAATATTGTTGACATGTCAACAATTATTGAAATGCAATCCATTTTTGCATTGGAGATACTCTAAATGAAAATAATATTTTTTAAATGAAAATATATTTGGTAGCATATCCTAAAAAGTAGTATTCTAAAACAAAAACAAAATGAATAAATAGAAACACTTTAAATATTTATCAACTGTGGAAAGAAATTGTCAATCAATTAGAAGTCGTCTAGCCCATCGTATATGTGTAATCCCCCTCTCTCTATCACACAAAGGTTGTTTCATTCGTTAGATCTCAACTATTGGGTGGGATGGCACAATTGGCACCGCATAAAATAAAAATAACATTATTTTAAAAAAATTAAATAAATAATAAAGTTCAATTTAATTGAATGAGACACTAAAAATGGAAATAACATTAAAGATAAACACAAGTAAAATGCAAGTAGAGAGAATCTAATTAAGTAAATTGGCAATCGTAAACTTACTCTTAAATCAATAGTTGAATAGTTTGTCTACTCAATTTATGGGGAAATGTAATCAATTTTGTTTGCATTGAATAAAAGACTAGACTGGTCTTATATTTATATAAGCGGACTTCATGCCTATCCCGATTTGTTGTAAATTTAACTTTTTTTAGGTTTTACCGTCTGCATAGATTAAAAACAATGATTACTATGATTTTAATTTTGCAATAACTAACAGAAAAACAAGTTATAGAAATTAAATAATTATTGAGATACAATATATGAATGAACATAGTTTTAAAATGTTAAAGATGTAGTCTAAAAATTTGAATATTAAACATAGAAAATTGAATATTACATGACACTTTGGACGTATTTGTCTAGATTTGGATAAACAAAAAAGGAATTGGTTATAAAAATTGAGCGTCTAATTGTTGGAAAATGTATATATACCTTTTTCATCAGTTAAAAAAGAAAGAAAGTATATAATACCTTTTTTGAATCCAACTTCTTTAGCGGCAAAATGACCATTTAAAAATTAAAATCATTATTCTTTTCTTTGATTGAGCTTACTTGTAACATTTTTGATATCCCGCCAACAGCTCCCTCTACTTCCACAGATCATCAAACATCAACTCAAATTCCGTCGAAGACTCCTATTAGGAACCTAATGACTCAACTCAATTGATGGATCCTCTCTCCACGAGATGGCACTAACTAGCCGTCGACGTCTGCTAAAGTTGTTGCTCAGGTAAATTCTCTTCTCTCACTATATCTATATTTGTTTCTCCCTGCCGTAGTCAACTAACTAACTAATCATATACTTCCTTTTGATTTTAAATTCATACAGATGGTAAAACCTAAAAAAAGTTAATTTTACAATAAACCGGCATAGGCATGGAGTCTGCTGATATAAATATAATACCAGTCTGGTTTTTTATTCGATGTGAACAAAATTGATTACATTTCCCCATAAAAGGAGTAGACAAACTATTCAACTATTGAACTAAGGGTAAGTTTATAGTTTGCCATTTTACTTAATTTGGTTCGCTCTACTTGCATTTGACTTGTGCTTATCTTTATTATTATTTCCATTTTTAATGTCTTATTCAATTAAATTGAACTTTATTATTTATTTAATTTTTAAAAATAATGTTATTTTTATTTTATGCAGTGCCAATCGTGCCATATACTTCAACTGTTGGGAACCCTCTCTAACACTTGCATTTTAAACACAAATACAACTGAATATGAACATCAATCAACTTTTTCCAAACTCAAAAAGAGAAAAGCATGTGAAAAGTACAAAGAAACAACAAGCCATGCAATAACTATCCGTTGAAGCCATGAACCATCTTTAACTCCCCCAAAGTTTAGAAGCGTCTTGTTTCCTACGAATGGAAGACTCATGACGTTATCCTACAAATTTTAAATTCAAATAAAATTAAAATAAGAATGTTTTTCATTGAACGAATAGAAACACAATAATTTAAATATATACCATCCGACCAACGAAATCATCCCTAACTGGAAGCTTTCCGGCCCATCACACATCTACATCCCTCCCACTTCTATAACACATAGGCTGTTCCATTCATTACCTTTCAACTGTTAGGTGAGATGACACCATCTTACAAGCTTTAAAGTCCATTTTTTCCCATATGAATTGCACAATATACAATAAAAATAACATTAATTTTCAAAAAGAATAATAATGATAAGTAATAAAGTTCAATTTAATTAAATATAAAATTGATTTCTAACCGTCTCCCAATAACTGACATGTTTTTTATTATATTTTTTGTTGTATCGTTTTATAATCTCCCTCCGACCAAATTTGGCACCGCATGCATAAACACACTGGAAAAAAAAATGAAAAACAATATCGATGAAAAAATGAAAAACAAAATGATCGATTAAGTAAAAAAAAGATTTACTTGCACAACAACGGTAGAATATTCATTCTAGTTGCTCACCTGATGAATAAATCGATGGAACTCTCACACTTGACTTACACTTCGAACTAGTACATATGTACCCCTTCCCTTTGATGGTATATTGTGAACTTGGTGAATCTCACCATCTGTTGTCAGAAAAAGGGGTTACAACGTATATTCACACATATTCATATTATCTAATCATCAAGACTTTTACCGATTTTATTTTGGTTGATAAGAGAGACCATGAGAGTACAAAAGTAATATAAATACCCCACCCCAACCACTATTAAAGTTTGTTAATAGTCTAGGTATACATTCTCCATGGTTGGTCTTAATTCTGAATTTATATCTGAGTACGAAAAGCCCGTCTCAATTCCACACTGTCATCCTATTATGAAGCTACCGTATTTTCTTAGTTAAAATTGTATGTTCTTAATTTCTCTAATATCTTAAAATACATTTAAAAATTATTTTGTATCGGTGTATTTTTGATATATGTTATATATACAAATTTTATCGCCTTTACCTCTAAAAAGTCCTATAAGTAATGACTAATATAATGATAAATAATGAATAATAATAATAATAATAATAATAATAAAACTTTATTGTTAAAAATAATCATATAAATTTTATTATTGGGATGGGCACTGTTATTTTACTGGTAGATTTTTAAATTTGTCCCCTAAATTTTTAGAATTTTATATTTTTACCCTTGTTTCATATTTCTTGAAGTTTTACAGTTTTATAAATTAATTCCCTAAACTTTTAGAATTTTATATTTTTACCCTTATTTGATATTTAGATTTTCTAATTCTTTTATAAATCAAGTGTTAATAATTTTCTCATAATAACGTAGAAAATATATTTGATTCTATATATATAATTATTTCTTTATATCTCAAATATAAATCAAATTGTAACATATATATTTTGTTATATCAATTGTAATTTTTTCTTATCAAAATTACACTTACTAAATTCTATCATAACTAATTTTATTATATCTTTAAAATATTTTCCCTCTCTCCAAATCTTACTTATCTCACTCTAGTATTATAATACAATGTCATACTTTTGATAAGTTATTTATATAGTTTTGCTCTTTTATTTTTTTATTTATAAAACAATGTGTTGATTTATACAATTAAATCATGTCAAGTAAACTTAGTGATATATTTATGTTTAATTATTAAGAAATTGGGTGCGGATATTAACACTCATAAAATTTATTAGTACCCCCCATTTTTATAAGTATACTCATGTCTAAAATTTAAAAAATAAATATTACTATAAGCACTTATCCTAATACCAATAGGCAATAGTACTCTCATTGAAATAAATAAATTCATTTTAATACATATTATTTATAACCACTCTTAAATTATTATCATACCCAATTTATAAAAAAAATCATATTATTTGTGGAATCAAATCCTCTTTTAATGATGGTTCAATTTACTTTTGGAAATATCTCGAATGTAGGAGCCTTATAAAAAGGAATATGTGGAACCATATATGGGGTCGAGATTTTCAATCTAGAATTCTTTTATTTATATAACTATCTTAAAAAAAAAAAAAAAACCTTATTGATATCTACCGCTATCGTTAAAAAATATATATATTTTGTTTATCAGTATCGTTCATAATGCATAACTATACATTAAAGAAAGACAAAAACAATATGATAATCATGTGATGATGAGAAAACTTGATACTTGAAATAAAATTAGAGTTTAATTAGGGTTTATCATAATTTTTTTTTTAATAAAGAAATATAGTTGAAGATATGAGTGTAATTAATGAGTGTATATAGTATTTGATTTATTTTTAATTAATGTAATTTGTCATTTTTAGTAAATTTCTATCGGGATAATTTTATAATTACTTTTTTTTAATAAAATATGGGTATACTAATAAGTTTTATGAGTGTCAATATCGGCACCCTAAGAAATTTTATCAAGCAAACTCTTATAATTTCTAACAATTAAAATAGTTTTTGGATATTAGAAAAAGACTAGGATAATTTTTAACAATGAAATTTCATCATCTTAAATGTTTTTCATAAATGCATAAATTAAGATAATTTATCTCAATAAAATATTATTATTCATTTAAAATAATTAATGAAAAAAAATTAATATTTTAAAATATAAACAACATTTTTTTAATTAACCTCTAAAATATATGTTGATTTAACTAATTATTTCACAACCTCTCATAACATAATCCTAGATCCATCCCTGTTCATAGTAGGGTGGTTGAGCACTTTCCATTCAATTAAGTGATATCAATTTGACTCTGAGACAAAGTGTGAGGAGAACCATTTCCAATAATGAGAATTGTATTCAAACTAGTTATTGTAATGGTTTGATATCAACACGTATCGGAAGACCTTTGACCTGATTTAGTCCGATTTCAATTTTTTTATTTTGTTATTATCTCAAAATTTATGTTAAAATTTTAGTAATAGAAATAATTTTACATATATTAAACTCCTTTAATTTGATATTCCAAAAATGGAGTGCATTACTACCACACTACGTGCTTGTTTGATTGAGCTTTCTATTGGCTCAAAAGGTCTACTAACGTCTATTTGAGTTTTTTAGAGTTATTTGGTTGGGCTTTTGAGATTGTCTATTTTAAATTGAGTAGAGGTTAGTAGTGTTTAAACCTCTACTAGGCAAAAGCTCATAGGGAGGTGCTTCTCTAAATAGACATTTTTTTTAAAAAAAGTCTACCAACCAAACATCTATGATTTTTTTTTCAAAAAGTCTATTTCTAATAGATTTACTGCAAGTAGATCTTTTACCAATAGATGTTTTTTAAAATCCCAACCAAACAAGCTCTACAACGTGGTTGACAACGGTTGGACTGGCTACGTTTCTTTTTGTTTTATGTGTTGGGTAACAGTATTATTGTGGTTGAAGAGAATAGATACAGGTAGACGGCAGCGTCAACACACAAAGACACAGAGAGGAAGAGAGAACGAGAGAAGTGGTGGTTGTTATTTCACATGGCAACCCTTCTCTCTTTTCTCTCCTCTCCTCTCCCTCTCCAATCTTCATCCTCACCACATCCACAAACAACATCTTCACGTCAAAGCCCTTCTATCCCTATCGCTTTCTTCCATTCCTCTCCCTCTCCTCATCCTCTTCGATTCGTCACAAGCGCCCCTAGAAAACCCAGAACCCTGATTGTCTTTTCCTCGTCCAATTTCGATGACGTCTGCTCTCAACCGAATTCAGATTCATCTAAGGTCATCTCTCTCTCTCTTTCGCTTATCAATTGTTTAGTTTGTTTTGAGTTGGAAGATGATTTAATATTTATTAAGATTATTTATCTTTAGGTTTCAGTGAATAATAATTGAATAGTTAGGGCTTGCGATGTGCTTTTTAGCTGATTCTTAATGGCGATTTAGGGTTTATTTATTTATTGCAATTTTAGTTAATTTGATGAAGACTTGTTGATTCTAGCTCCAATTAAGCCGTGATGAGTTGTTCAGTTGCTAAGAAACTGTAGAGCTGTAGGGGTTATGTACACATGTTGAACTGTCTGTTTGTGGAAACTGGGATTTTGAAAATTTGAACTTGTTGATGAGGAAATGTTGAGTTTAGCTTTGATAAATCTGAATCTTTGGGTTCTATCAATTGCTAATTTGAAGATTGCAATGGTGAAATTCAGTTTCCTTAGAAACCAACGAAAGTGGCTAATTAATTAGGAGGTAATGTAAAGTATAAGTAATTATATTATGTGATCTCTACTTGGTACATTGTGAATAGAGATTTATAGAATGATATAATTGAGATAAAATACGGTTTGTATGTGTTAAGAACTAATTTTTTAAGGTGTTGAGTCTAAAGTTAGTAAACAGTTAGGGTCAATACCCTGCATGTGGGAAACACCCAAGAAATGTGCACCAATATTATAAAGATTTGTGAATATATTAAATAAGGATACAAGATTCTTGAGTTTGACCATTAGGGAGTATATAATTTAAGTTTGGGACATAGGTGAAAACCACTATTATTTGTGAGCTGATGAGTTATTTCAACAACCAAAATAATACCCTGAGAGAAAAATCTAAGGCAGTATATAAGCACAGTAATTAAAACTCATTTGGTGTAGTTTCGATGATATTAATCTTGATAACCATTGGCTAGAGTCACTTTTAATTTAGGGGATATACTCCACCCACTTAGAGTGGCACTAGGGGCAAAAGATAGAGAGGGGCTAGACCTGACTATATATTCTCTGGCCCTTCGTCAAAAAAATTGAAATATTACAAAAATTGCCGCTGATTTGTAGATTATAATATTACCCTTCATATTATAAGATTACTAAGATGCCTATTTCATTTATAGTAATCAAAGGCTTGATCATATGCTTGAGATAGAGAAATGTTTGGGTTTGTTAATTTTGGATTTTCTATATTGTTGCGCTTTCAATTGAGTTTTTCTGAGTTTTCTTCCATTGCCCATCTTTTCTTACCAAGCTAAATCAGAACTGGTCAACATTATGTTATTCCACATTCTTATAGATTCCTGTCATTTGTGGGGTGGACTTATCAGAGTCAGTTCTTTTTATTTTATTTAATTTAATTAATTTATTTATTTTTTAAATTCAGCTTACATATACCTGACATTTTTGTGTTGTAGGAATTGTTTGGCTATTTTGATTTTCCTTTCAAAATTATTGGTCTTATACTTCTATATAATGATTATGGGGTTTTGACTTTGAACTTGACACGTGATTGTTTATCCATCAGAAATCAGTCCTCTCCAACATGATACAAGAGATAGAACCATTGGATGTGACCCTTATCCAGAAAGATGTTCCACCCACTACCTTGGATGCTATGAAAAGGACAATCTCAAGCATGCTGGGCTTACTTCCATCCGATCGTTTTCAAGTTTCTATTGAGGCTTTGTGGGAACCCCTTTCTAAGTTGTTGGTTTCTTCAATGATGACTGGGTATGTTCTTAGTCAACCCCATGCAATCTTTGTTATTTGGATGAAGACAAAAGGGAAGGAAAATGGTTTTTAGTGGCCATTTGGGTGTTTGTTGGTTGTGGGGACTGGGAATTCCGTCTTTATGTTTCAACCACATTATATTCACTCATATCCAGTATCACTTAGTTCATAAATCTAGTAAACTGATTATGTGATGTTGATACCCAAATTATATGTGCTTTATGTACCATATAACATCTTCAAGTGTATCTGCTTCACTGTCTTTCATGAATCATTATATATCAATTTGACTTATAAAGGGGATTTTCTCTTGAATTGTAGGTATACACTGCGGAATGCTGAATATAGGCTTTGCCTTGAAAGAAATCTTGACATGCATGATGGAAATCACGAAAGTGAAACACCAGAAAATTCTAAATATGATTTGCAACAGATGTTTCTAAATGGTGATAAATTGGATGGACTTTCTAACAATAGTTTGTGTTCCAAATTTGAAAAAACCATTGACGACATTGGTATCCAAGGCCTTGGTGAAATGTCCCCGGAAGTTCAAAAATACATTCTTCATTTGCAATCTAGTTTATCTTCTGTGAAAAAGGTATTGCATTCTGAGGAACATCTTTATATAGATGTCGCAGTTCCTATTTGTTAATTAATAAATTGATTAGATAAAAATGTTTCATGTTTGAGTGACTTTTTTGTAGCTAAACATCTCAATTGATATATTCTTTTTTGGAACCCCTGCTTGATTGCAGATATCTTATGTATTTGGTCTGGTTCGCTCTATGATGCTGTGTTCCTAAATAGATATGAATGGAGAAAAAGAATGTGTGGAACTCTCAATTTTATGCATTTCGAAGCTATGTTGAGTGGATTCTGTAGATCCTTTATTTGTCGAGCTAATGCTGATAATACTATTTATGAATTATTTTTGGGTGCTGAACATGTTGTTCAAGGAGTATTCTGAGCCTTATTATTTTTAGTGAGGAGCAGTTTTTCGATATTTTATCTTCCTAATCCTTGGTTCCTGCACATTTGTTTGTGGATGTGTACCTATGTTCAGATAAGGCTTGTAGGTTGATTCTTACTTTGTATATAGTTGCAATACTTGGCATTTTTCCTTTGATTAATCTCCGTCTCTCCTGACATGATGAAATATATTTGTAGTAAATGATAAAAGAATAACTTCTCGAATCTCTTTCCCTCATTTTACACACACAAAAATTCCGAGAAGTCAAAGAATTAACTTGCAAACTCCTTTTTCATGTTCACCCATCCTTTGTTTTGGGATTTTTGTTCCGCTTGTTTGATATGTGGATAAATAAAAACTGCATGTTAGATATTTCCTATCCTCGACTTCAGAGGACGTCTCATTGTTTAATGTTTTCTATTGTAATTTTCCATTTCTTATCTGCAATAGGCTATTTAACGTCCATAGGATGCTGCCTCATATTATTTTTGTTTTATTGAAGGAACTTTGTGAAGTCATGAGGAAAAGTGCTGCTCTTCAAATGCAACATTTTGTTGGAGAAGAAAAGAATGATTTGCTGGATTATTTAAGATCGTTACAGCCTGAAAAGGTTTCACTCTGAGCTCATTACTCAATAAAAATTCTCTTAGTTGTTTTAATGTATAATTTACCATTACTAAACTTAAGAGAAGTAATGTGCTGGCATATAATGCAGCTTCTGCATGGCTTACAACAAACTTGGTGGTTATTGAGTTTTCAATGGTAGTACTTGCATGCTTGTGTACTAGTAACCGCTGCGAATTTTGTTTGCTATGTTTTTGACTGCCTCTTACTGATCATTTTGTGGAATTTTTTTTTCCATATTCTTTCTTCTTTACAAGAAGACAGTGCAAGAGAAAAGAAACATCTGAAATTTAATGGGAGCATTCCAACCGTAAATGTTGTAAGGTTGCAAGTTTTCTTTTCTTTTGTCTTAATTAAGAGACAAACTGGAGTCTAAGGCTATGTTTTGTTCCTATTATCCTATCTATACATGATTTATTAAGTTTCAGATGCATTAACAAGCAATAAAATTGGTCTTTTATGACAAAATCATCTTGTGATATTTTTTACCCCATCAACTTGCTTTGAAGTCGATGCTTTGTCAGAGTAAGGGCGGAGCTATGATTTAAGATTTTGTGGGTGAGGTGAATTAGGGTTCAGATCGGCTTGCATCGGTGGTTATTCCATGTAAGAAATAGGTGAACTTTCAGAGGCCACTTATATGTATAGAATTAATAGATGCGTAATGCGTTAAACTCTTTATGTAGCTCTGCTTCTGCTCATGAGTTGAGAGCTGTGGCTTTCATTTCTGTTTTAACAATTTGGAGAAGAATTTGACCGTGGCTATCTCTATTGCTATCATGTTTTATTGTATTGTGGAAATAGTCATGTCATACTGTTCTTTAATCAAATGGATATATATATATATATATATCAGGAATTACAATTTCACTTCTTTATTGAGTAGTCCAGATATTCATAAGCCATGAACCTACCTATCTACTTACATTATCTCTTAAATTTCTTGCTAATTATTTATGCTGCTAACTTGTAGTCTAATACATGTCCATCACTGTATAGGGATGATGTATGGCTTTCGGTTTAACTGTTCTTCGTGCTTAGTGCAAAATATCAGGTTATACCAAGTTACCGACACGATTTTACATTGATTTTTCTATATGTTCTGCCTATTCTTGTGAACAATATGGTCAATATTCTTACTACTTTTTTCCTTTCTTTTATGACACTTTTAAAGTAAGTCGGTTTTAGATATAATCTAACCTTTGCCACTCTAGTTTGGGTAAACCCTCCCTTGCTATCTTGCTCTCTCTATTTCTCTCATAGACGCATCATGGAAGTGTTCTTTTGGGAAATGACTTCCGGTAATGTTAGTGCTGCTGCTAATACAATTGTAATATGAGCAGGTTGCTGAACTATCGGAGCCTACATGCTCTGAATTGAAAGAAGCAATTCACTTTGTGGTCCATGGTCTCCTTGCAACCCTTTCTCCCAAAATGCATTCTAAGGCTCCTCCACCATCAGAGAACTCCTCAACTGGAGCAATAAATATTGGGAATGAAGATTGTGCTGAACTTGTTGAAAACTCACTTCAGTTCCAGCCCCACATTTCGTTAACTCGGGACTATTTGGCACGTCTTCTTTTCTGGTTAGCTCTACACCTTTCACTTTTTCTCAGTCTACATTTTCTTTAAAAATTCCTACAGTTGGGTGCATGTTGTGAATTTCTTGGTGATTTTGGTCTTGAATTCAATTTTCTGTAAATGATGACTAAACAATGCAGTTTTGACAAGTTGAATTGTCTAAATGGCTATTAATGCAGTTTGTGTTTCTGGCCTTCTGGAATTTTCAAATATCCATTTATAACGTATTGAGTTCTTTTATTATCCCCTCTAATATGAATGTGCTTATCCAATTTCCTTAACAATGTTATATATGAAGACAAGATAGAGTTGACATGTTCGTTGTTCTTTCAATGTTTTTCTTTGAAGCTAGAAAAATTAAGGCCATCAAAATTTTGATATCATATACTCTAATTTCCCCCATCAGGTGCATGCTGTTAGGACACTATCTCAGAGGCCTAGAATATCGAATGGAGCTGATGGAACTTCTATCCTTGACAAGCAATTCTGAAAATGACGTGCAAGGTGATGAACAATTCGCTTGAGAAAAGCTTCCATCTGTACATAAGACGTATTGATCGGGATTCCCAAGTTTGTTTTGGAATAGGAAGAGGCTGAAAGTGAGATGGAGAATTGGATAATGTATAAAAGAAGAATACATCCTGTATTACTGTTTGTTTTTCTCTTGTTTGCTTAACAAATTGTTTTGAAATGGTGCCGTAATTTTATAGATATGGATATTTCAGGTCATTTTCTATTTTTTATTTTCCCATTCAAGTGATTCAACAAGTAGACTTGAATCTGTAACATCTTATATCATGGAACTCCTCCGCTAACAAACCTTTGATTTAGTTTTCTCCTTTGCAATTAATTTCAACTTAATTTTTCCACCTCATTTTTTATCCACCTAAATTTTTTTTTCACCTTTTTCAACTAATTCTGTAGTTTATTTTTGCTCCCCTCACTGAGGGGGTGAGCATTACCCCCTCCCCAAATCTTGTCAAGTGGGTTGGTTTGATTCAGTGGGTTTGGAGTGGCGGTAGTGTTTGAGAAGATGATGATGGTTAGATGAGACGATGGAGATTTTTTAAATAAGTGGGTTTGATTGTGTGGTTGTTTGATTTAGTGGGTTTGATTTATTGGAGTGGTTTGATTTAGTGGGTTTAGATTTTTTATTTTT
This sequence comes from Acer campestre, assembly GCA_954870605.1. Lineage (NCBI taxonomy): Eukaryota > Viridiplantae > Streptophyta > Magnoliopsida > Sapindales > Sapindaceae > Acer > Acer campestre. The sequence goes on along the minus strand of OX940802.1, from coordinate 30,315,259 downwards.
TTTTAAATTGTTGTATTTATTAAATCTGAATTTTTTATTGTATGATTTGTGAAATGATTGGGATTTTTTTTACTAATTTACCCTTAAGATTTTTTTTATCTATTAATCATCGGTTAATTTTTGGACACTTGGCAAGATTCAGAAGAGATAACTAGATAAGCAAAAATGAACTCAATTCTGATCTATTTTTTTTGTTTTTTTCACTTAATTATCTCAACTACTTTGTTTCACCTATTTAATTTTCTACCTACCTTTTTATCCATCCAATTTTATACCATCTAGCTTATAAAATCTCTAACTACTTGTTTATCCACCTAATTTTTATTTTTATTTTTTATTTTTTTCACTTAGTTTTTTCAACTACTTTTGTTCACATTACTATTTACCAACCTAATTTTTTTTTCACTTAACTTTTTCATCTAATTTGTTTCACCTGTATATTTTTTCTACCTAATTTTTTATCTATCTAAATAATCAGTAAACATGGATCTTTCTCATCAAAATCAAAGCATCTCTCTATCTCTTTCTTTCGATTCCAAACACTCCTTCAAACCAAAAAAACATATCTCCCTCTCTCTCTGTGTGTTGAAATGTCTTCAAGTATGAACTCAGGTGAAAAGTCTCGAGGTGCTACTGTACGAAGTGCTTCATATTCAAATGAGGAAGACCTACTCCTATGCCATATTTATCTTGATGTTTCTCAAAACCCAATTATAGGTGCAAACCAATCTAGTCTTCAATTTTGGTCTCGTATTGAGACTGAATATCATAAAGCTAAACCAGAGCATATTACTCAGGTTCGACCTAAAAGATCTCTACAATCTCGAATGCAAGTAATCATGTCGGCAATTAGAAAATTAAGAGGATACGTTCAACAAATTGAAAATTCGAAACCGAGTGGTGCTTCAGAACTAGAAATCGTAAGTATTTATTAAATTTGAGTTATAAATAATATTTTATTCTAATTTTGATCTCATTTTGAAAATCGAATGCTTTTTGGTCTCATTTTGTAGTTAAATCAGGCCAAAGCTTTACTAGCAGAAGATCCAGATTTCAAAAAAAGATTCAAATTTGATCATGTGTGGCTCCTCCTTAAAGATTCAAATTTGAGTATGCTAACTCCAAGCCGTCGAAAGCGACATGATTGGAAAGAAGCATCACAATCAGACTCTACCACACCAAAGTCTCCAGGAGAATCGCCATTTTGTATTGATTTAAATGCAGACTTTGAAAGTGAAAAACCTGTTGGAAGTGAGGAGATGAAACAATTTTATAAATCCATGAAAGAAGAAAATCAGCAAATGAAAGACATGTTCAAAGAAAGCAACGCCTGCATGCAAGAAACTCAGTCTCTACTCCAAATGAATTATCAACTCCAATTGTTACGAGCTCAAAATGAGGCAAAAAAATTAGAGTTACGAGAACGACGCGAAGAGAATAAAATTTTAAATAGAGATTTAGATTCCATAAAAGATCCAATGCTACGTGATGCTCTTCGAAGTGAACAAATGAGGATTTATGAAAAAAGGGCTCATAATCAACAATTTCAAGGAGGAAGTGGATCATCTAATACCCTTGGCCAGTATTCCGGTGGTGATGGAGGAAGCGGAGATAATCCTCCGGATATCTAAACGGTTCTTTGGAATTATTGTTAACCAATGTTGTAATTTGCTTTATTTTAGAATTTATTTTTGTCATGTGTTTAATTGCACTTAATCAAGTTAATATAAAAGTTTAACACAGTAGCTGAATCGTCTATTTATCAATGTTTTTATGATGAATTTCTGATTTCCACCGTCTTTCCATTATGCTTCCATTCTTCAAACACCTTCCCGCCTTCTTTAACTTCAAAATTTCTCTGTGTCGTCTTCAACAAATCCATTTTCTCTCTTCCAATACCGATCTATCTACGCTTCTACAAGGACGCATTTCACGTTCTCATCTACTTCAAGTCCATGCCAGAATCTACAGACTCAAAGCACACCAAGACAACTTGATAACCACCAAGCTCATCGGCCACTACCCTTCTAATCTCGCTCTTGTAGTCTTTAACCAAATCAAAAACCCCAATATCTTCCCTTTCAACGCCATCATAAGAGTCTTAGCAGAAAATGGTCTCTTCTCTCGTTCATTTTCTCTCTTTAAAAGCATAAAACACCGCTCTCTGTTACCCAATGACTTTACCTTTTCTTTTCTGCTCAAGGCGTGCCTGCGATCGAATGATGATCTATATGTCAAACAAATTCATACCCATATTTTGAAATTGGGTTTTGTTTGTGATTCTTTTGTTTGCAATGGGCTGCTTCTGGCGTATGCGAAGGGGATCAAAGATTTGGTCTCTGCACGTAAAATGTTCGATGAAATGCCTGACAGGGGTTTGGTTTCATGTTGGACTTCGTTGATTGCTGGTTATGATCAATTATGTCTGTCTGAGGAAGTTTTGAGGCTTTTCTGTTTGATGCTTAAGGAAAATTTGCAGCCAGATAACGACACCTTGATCAATGTTTTGTCCACATGTTCACATCTTGATGTTGTTGAAATTGAGAACTGGGTTTCGATTTTATCTGAGTTTGTTGATAATAATGATTCTAAGATTCTTGGTTATGATTCAGTTAATACGGTTCTTATTTATTTATATGGGAAATGTGGAAATATTGAGAAGTGTAAGCAAAGATTTGATAAGATTGATGGCATTTCAAAACGAAGTGTGCTGCCCTGGAATACTATGATAGGTGCATATGTTCAAAATGGTTTCCCTATAGAAGCTCTGAGTCTTTTCCGCTTGATGGTGGAGGATTCTAATTGTAGACCAAACCATGTCACAATGGTTAATGTGCTATCCGCTTGTGCTCAAGTTGGTGATCTAGAGCTTGGGAGATGGGTGCATGAGTACATGCAATCTAAAGGAAGCAAAGGTGTTATAGAATCTAATACGTTTTTAGCGACTGCGTTGATAGACATGTATTCTAAATGTGGAAATTTGGAGAGGGCAAAGATGGTTTTTGATCAGATGGGCTCCAAAGACGTTGTCTCGTTCAATGCCATGATCATGGGTCTCGCTTTAAATGGTGATGGGGAAGAGGCAGTTAGGCTTTTCTACAAAATGAAAGAGTTTAGTTTACATCCCAATGCTGGAACATTTCTTGGTGTCTTGTGTGCATGCAGTCACTCAGGGTTGTTAGAAAGAGGAAGGCAGATATTTCTAGACATGAGCTTGCGCTTTTCTATTCATCCTAATATGGAACATTATGCTTGCTATATTGATATTCTTGCAAGATCAGGCCTCATAGAAGAAGCTCTTGAGGTTGTTGCTTCCATGCCTTTCAAGCCTAATAACTTTGTTTTGGGAGCTTTGCTTAGTGGTTGCCTGCTTCACAAAAGATTAGATTTGGCCCAAAATCTATACAAAGAGCTTGTTGAAGTGGACCCCGAAAGTTCTGGAGGCTATGTGATGTTGGCTAATACATTTGCAGAAAATCATCGATGGGGTGATGTCTCAGAAATGAGGAGGTTTATGAGAGAGAAGCGGGTGAAGAAACATCCTGGGTGTAGTTGGATCAGCATTGGGGGAATTGTGCATGAATTTCTTGTGGGATCACTGTCGCATCCTGAAATTGAAAGAATATATCATTTACTAGATGACTTGCTAAAGGAGATGAAGATTGCAAGGCATTAAAAAGATTATATAGAAGCTGTTAATGGAGATGCTTGTTATATCTTCCTCGGCCATGACGGAACTTTGAGTTGCTTGAAGCCCATTTAGATGTCACAAGCTAATGCAAACTCAGATTCTGAGTTAACCAAGTACGTTTTCTTAAATCCGTTGTACTACTTTTTTTTTTTTTTTTTTTTTTTTTTTTTTTCTGAAGCTAATAATTACAAATAAACAATTTGTTGTTTCAGTATGCAACTTTGTGCTCTTTGATTTCTTGTAAGTTAAAAGTTATTTGACGACTCTGATTTCTGGTAACAAATGTTATCTAGTTCATAGCCAAAAATCTTCAAATATTAGCTGTGGCCAGAAAGGAATGCTAAGCTGCCTGATAAAACTCTAAAGCTTTAGTTTAATTTTCTACATGTAGTTAATGAAGTTCTTGAATTATTATAAAACAAAAATGACAAGAATAAAGAAAGGAAAAAGACATGTAGTGAATTGTGATATTATAATCCAGAAAAGAAAACTATGAGAAATTTATATCAGAATTCAGAATATTGACCCCCAATGCAACCACAACATTTAAATGAGATTTCTGGAGGATTGATGTGAGGACATTTGAGGTTCTAACAAATAAAAGTTGAGAATCTTAGAAAAATGGTAGAAAACAAATCCTCAATTTTTCCAAAGATGTAACTCATCACTTGAATGTTAAATTCATTTGGAATTATACTTAAAACTTATTGTCTATGCTGGAAAATCACAGGCCACACACAACGTAGATTGGTATGTGGCAACTAAGGGACTTACAGTTTTAGAATAATGAATAGTGTCACTTACCTTATAGATAAAATAGTTGTATATTTATAGGATATTAATGGGGTGACACATGTCACTGATTCAATGGTTGAGACTTGAGAGACTTTCTTGAACCAACAAGGAAAGTTAGGTCAACTTCTTTCACTACTTAAATAAGGAACTTAAACGAGACGTTCATTAGATGAATGTTACTAAGACCACAATAAATAAGCTTTGATTGTGTTTAGCTGGGGAAGTCATGTTAATCGCCGACTCCTACCTTACTGCAATCTAATTTAAACAAGGGATCCCAAGTTTGGTCATAGCGATTCGCCTCAACTTGGGATCCCATGCAAATTACGTATATTTATAGAAGAAGCTCTTAAGGTTGTTGTTTCCATGCCTTTCAAGCCTAACAAGTTTGTTTTTGGAGCTTTAGTTGGAGGTTGCCTCCTCCACAAAAGATATAGCCTGAAATTTATACAAAGAGCTTGTTGAAGTGGACCCCATAAATTCTGAAGGCCATGTGATATTAGCTAATACATTTGCAGAAAATTATAGATGAGGTGATGCCTCAGAACTGAAAAGGTATATGAGGGTGAAGGGGGTGAAGAAACATGCAGGGTGCAGTTGGATCAGCATTGGAGTTGTTCATGAATTCCTTGTGGGCTCACTATCACATCCACAAGTTGAAAGAATACATTACATGGATTGCTAAAGGAGATGAAGGTTAAAAAAATATTACACAAGCTGTTAAATGGAGATGCTAATATATCTTCCTTGGCCATGATCGTGCTTTGAGTTACTTGGGGCCATTTGGATGTCACAGCTAATTCAAACCCAGATTATGAGTTGACCAAGTATGTTTTCTTAAAATTTGTTGTATTACTTAATTTCAGAAATAAAAATTATATGTTAATCACAAATTTGCCTTATTTGCCTTCAATGCTATTCTGTCTCAAGCAAGTTAATAATTACAAAGATGATTTGCTCTTTTTTTATTTTATTTTATTAACTTTGTACTTATTTTGATGTCTTGTCCCTTAAAAGTAGATATTATTTGATATTAGTCTGGTTTCTTGTAGCAAACGTTATCTAGTTTACAGCCAAAATATTTATATACGTTTCATTGATTCATTGGCTTAGAGACTTTCCTGAACCAACAATCAAAGTTAAGTCCTAGATTCCTTCTCTACTTACAATAAGGAAGTTAATTATGAAATATTAACTTTTCCGTTTGCAATAAGTAGCTTTGATTGTGGTCAGCTGGGGAAGCCGTAGTTAATTGCTGAGTCTTACCTTGTTGTGGTTGAATTCAAACTAGGAATTCCAAATCTGGTCATAACGATTCTCCACAACCTGGGATCCCATGCAAATTACATAATATATGTGACACACGGCCGAGTCTCTCGTCTGACTGCCATGTGTCTAGGATCAAAATCAAGATCTACATAAATGAATGGAAGCAAAGGAAAAAAAAAGACAAGGAAATCCATGCTTCATAGGTTAATATATGTAATTAAGTATGATTTCCTTGTTTAAAAGATTTTATGGAGAGGATCAAGATCCTCTGTTTACATGAGCTCTCGGTGTATTGATTTCATGTTGAATAATTTGACAAGAATTCTCTCTCTTTGATTCTACTTTTGTTTGGAATAGAGGCATTTAGGCTTTTCAAAAAAATTGCTAGAGTTCTGTTTACATCCCAAATGCTGGAACATTTCTTGGTGTTTTGTGTGCATGCATTGATTCAGGATTGTTGAAGAGAGGAAGGCAGATAGGTATGAGCTTGCACCTTCGGTTCATCCTAATATGAAACATGATGCAATGAAGCTTTGATGTTCCTTCTGTGCCTTTCGAAGCCTAAGAACTTCGTATAGGGAGCTTTGCTTGGGGGTTGCCTGCTCCACAAAAGGGTAGATCTATCCCGAAATTTTTACAAAGAGCTTATTGAAATGGACCTTGAAAACTGTAAAGGCTATTTGCTGTTGGCTAATGCATTTACAGATAATCATAGATAGGGCAATGTCTCAGAACCGTGAAGGTTTACGAGTGAAAAGAGGGTGCAGTTGGGTCAGCATCGAAGTAGTTGTGCACAAATTTATTGCAGAAGGTTGCAAGTTATCGAAAAGATCACAGAAGCCATCTATGGAGATACTTTTGAGTGTCACTGGCCACAAAAATGGCTCTTTGAGAAACTCGGGACCATTTGGATGTCACAGCTAATGCAAAGCTTTAAGCTAACCAAGTACGTTTTCTTAAAATTTAGTGTTATCACTTAATTTCATAAGTCATAACTATAAATTACTTGTAAAATTCTAAATCAAATCAGGTAACCACTAATTATATATTCTGAGATATCTATGTTGAACCTATTTGCTTACAATGTTGTTCTGTTTCAAGCAAGTTAATTATTACAAATATAATATGTTGTTTCCTTATGCAACTTTATGCTCATATGCTAAACTTGATGTCTTGGCCCTTAAAAGTAGTTATATGATGCTTAATGTGTCTGATTTCTGGTAGCAAATAGTATCAAAAGTTATCACCGATCAACGTGGTTTGATGATAAAGATAGCTCATTTAGTATGATAACGTCGCAAATTCGAGTCACGGCAGTACGGCACCCACATATGGTATATAAAAAAAAAAAAAAAAAAATTGTTATCAAAAGATGTTCAGAGCCAAAACCTTTAAATATTAACAGTTTCTAAATGATCTTCTTTTTTTCTTTCTTATATTGTGGAGAATTTTAGAAAAATAAAATAAAAATTGCTACGAAATGTTAGCAAATATTGGATTAATCAATTACAAGTTTACAAGCAAGTAGCAACTATCAAGTTATAACTTAAAATTGAAATTTCAAATTTTATAACATGTAATTTATTAACTAAAACTAATAATAGTATTGTCATTAGATAATCATAAGAAAATGATGATAAATAATATTTATGAAGTTAATATTGTTTCATTGTATTTATCCTATAATTTCTTATCTTAATTCATAAGATTATGTGGAGAGTGATTGATGTGACGTTAACAACTCTCTTGACACATTAGTTTGTCATGGATTTGGTCAAATTTTTTAGGAAGCCCAACATTACTAGTAAAAGAGTAATTGTGTGTTCAGTATGTCTTTTGTAAATGCCAAAATCTTATTTTATTTTATTTTATTTTTAAATGCTAGAAACTGTTTTGAATTTTTTTTTTGTTTGACAAAAATCAAAACAATTTTTTTTTTTTTTTTTAAAATATGTTAATTGTCACAACTATCCTTTATAAATATAAAAGCTATTTTATGTCCATCGGGAGAAATCTAAAATTTGGGTTTCCCAAAAAGCTTTTTTTGAGCTTTTAAAACATATGAATTGTCTCAAATGATCTCATGACACATAAACATTGCAATGAATGTGTGGTTAAGATATGATTGGTTTCCATAATCACTTTATCAATAACCAATCACATGCTTTAAAAATGTTAGGAAAAAAGATCAGATTAGCAGATGATCTAAATCTGTTTCAACTATCCTTTTATAAATTTTAGATATTACACCATACAACTCTTTCATTATAAGTACATTGCCAACATTTTTTTAATACATTGTCAACACATTTTTTGTAATTTATACAACAAAGAGCATTTTTTTTTTTTTTTTGTTAAAAACTCTACTTGAAAAATCCATACCCAACACAACCAAACCAATACACATTTTGAGAGGTGCACCACATTATTTCATCACTTTGTGAGTACCTGTATTTATTTTCGTTTTATTAACGAAAATCTATCATAATGTCAAGGTTTACTTCAAAAATAAAAATAAAAATATACAACCGTTAAAATGATGCAAATTCATTTGAAAAAAAATGGTTGATGGGTCTAACTTTATTGGATCGCCTATAATAATAAGGATTTGGATCCTCTCCTCAATTACTTTTCTCCTCAACTGTCCTAACCTTCTGTGGATCTAATGACACGTGTATATTAGATTTTTTAACGGTCTAGATTATCTCCTTTGTGTTTTTTTTTTTCACTTCCATAGAACAACATCGTATTATCAAACCTAAAAGTTGTTTCTCCACCGAATTCAATCTTCTATGTTTTGACTCACTTGTCTCTCCTCCGTCGACAGCTTCAGATTATTTCCTTTGTTTTTTTCCACTTCAATATCAAATTCGTAATTCGTCACTTTTTCTCTCTGAATACCCTTTAGACTAAACTTCAGTTCTTCTTTTGCTTGAGCCGAGTCAGCTCATAATTGTTGGGTTCAAGATTTGAATGTTGAAAACTTGAAATCGTGGTGGTGAATTTTGATGGGATGATGTTTTTGGAGTGATTGGGAAAGTGGATTTTGTGGGCAAAAAACATTACTGGTGGGTTTTGCTTTCGGTGTAATTTACTTTACCATTGTTGAGTTTTCTTGTATCGATTAGTTGAGTTTGTCAAATTCCTGAGATGAATTTAAAAGAACTGGAGAGAGTGGAGGTGGATTAGAACAATGGTGTCCTTAAGGTTGCTTAAACAATTGGAAAAAAAATGTTTTACAATGCAAGGGAAATATTAATTGTTTGTACCGGAGGGTGTGATGCCTCTGGTTTGAAGACTTGAAGTCTTTGATACAAAAGAGACGAGGGAGTCAAAATAGAGAAGATAGAATTTTTTTTTTTGTTGAAAGAGATAGAGTTTGAGTTTTACATTTGATAAAATTGTGAGCTTTCTTAAAAACGATATTGTTTACGGTATTGAAGTTGAAAAAAAATAATATAAAGGAAATAATCTGGAGTACTATCAAATAATCTAATATACACGTGTCACAAGATCCTCAAAAGGTTAGGACAGCTGAGGAGAGGATCCAGATCCATAATATAATGGGTTAGTTTCAAGTTTGCATTTAAAAAACCGTTAATTCATTATAAATCTGGAATAGTAATTCTCCTCACTTTTAAAAAACCGTTAATTCGGTAATTCATTATAATCCTGGATTAGTGATTCTCCTCACTTTTAAAAAACCATTAATTCATTATAAATTTTGAACAGTAATTCTCCTCACTTTTAAAAAACCGTTGATTCGATCATTTGTTATAAACTTGGAATAGTGATTCTTCTCATTTTAAAAAACCATTAATTCGTTATAAACCCGGAATAGATTGAAGTATTGAAGTATTGAACTCAATCTAGGAGCCCATGCAAATTACGTAATACATGTGATATATCACCATGGTTCACACGTCTAAGATAAAAATTAAAATCTACAAAACAATTGAAATGAAAAAAAAAAATGAAAAAAAAGAAGAAGAGAAGAGATACATGCTTCAATGGTTAATAGATATATAATTTCCTAATTTAAAAGATTTAATACAGAGCATCAAGATCGTCCATCAATACAAGAGCTCTCCATATCAATGATTTCATTATGAATAATTTGATACTAGTATTTTCTTTTATTTACTTGGCTAGTGCTTGGAGTTAAATAACTTGGCATTTCCCCATTCAATATATATATATTTTTTTGAAAGTTCCTCATTCAATATTTGATTTACTTTTTTTTAATTTTTTTATTTCTCAATTTCCACTTCTCAGTCTTACAATTAATAAACAGGAAGATAGTTATATTGACAATAATAATATTTTCACATAAGACAAACTGAGTTTTAATGTGGGAATCTTTTATATGAAATGAGCCAATAATGATGCTAAGGAGTTTGATTCTAAACCCTTCACTGTTTTGACTGTTACTGGGTATAATGTAATTTTATTTTATCCTTAATTAGAATATAATTAATTAAAAAGACGAGAATATCATTGCACAACTTTTAAAACCAAACCAATCCTCAACAAGATAAGGCTGGTTGAGTCATACACTCATACACCCTCCTTTCTCAAAATATAGTAATAGGGAGCTGATATTGACACCCATAAATATGATAAGCACACCTATATTTTAATAAAAATTTTAATTACAAAAATGCCCCAATAGGAATTTACCAATAAAGACAAATTAGTTTAATTAAAAATAAACAAAATACTATTTACACCCATTAATTATACCCATATATTCTAATATTGATGATCACTTATTGTGATCGAATTAGTTGCAGAGTTGGTCTTGGCATCATCACTTCTCATAGTCAGAAACAAGCTTAACTGTTTATCTAGTATAAGGCAACTTGTCGATTTTTGTTTGTTTTGCAAAGTAGTGTTTGTCCACACAGCTAAGTTAACCTTTGCAACTACTTCCTAGAAATGCAACTGAGGACACATCTACTTGTTTTGATGTTGTGTAAATCTTTTTCGGCTATTCTCTTCTAATTTCAACATGTCTGTTTAGCCATGAATATTGTTTCTTGTCTATCTACCACTTCTTTTAACGTTAAAAAAAAAATACTCAATAAAATGAAACGCTACCAGTACTACAAATCTACAATGTCCAATATTGAATGAACATTGCAAGTAATGAACTGGATTAATTATATAGTTGGTCAATAATCAAAGTTGCAGTAAGGAGTTTATCGGTGAGTGCTGGTACTTCTAAATCGTAAATACCTTTTGTATTCTTTTTCTGCTGACTGCTGGCTCCTGGCTCTGGAAATATATTATACCGTGAATTTGTGAAGTTGCATATTAATTCTGTCAATTGAGTGATTGAAAAGCAATACGCACAACGTAAAAAGAAAAGGCATTGGTACACAGTCGGATCCTTGTATGCTTCTCCATATTTACTTATTTGGCCGCAACTCCAACTTGTATGCTTGTATTTCCATGGGAGAGTTAATTATGTGTCCCTCTTGTCAACATCTCCATAGCAATCAGAAATTGGTTTGAAGTGGAGATTCTTGAAATTTAGGAATTTAAGAATTCCCGAGATTGTGTTTTCGAATAAGGAGAACTTAAAAATTTATAATTTGTAAAATTGGGTATGTTAATAACTTATAAGGGTTTATAAATAAATTGTATTGAAATGAAAACATTCATTTAAATAATGGTACTATTGGCATTAAGACGAGTGTTTATAGTAATGTTTTAATTTTAAATTTTAGATATATGTGTACTTATAAATATGGGTGCGCTTATCATATTTATGGGTGTCAATATCCGTACCCATAGTAATATCAACTTACTATATTTCATGCGAACATTCCTGCCTCTCTATCTATAAATCTTTATCTCCGGTTCTCTTCACTCTTTCATAAAAATAAAAAATAAAAAAAACGTACCAACTCACCTCAGTTTTCCTCTCTCAAACCCTAAATTCTCTCTCAGATTAACATGGCAGGTCAAGGAGGAGAAGATCATTTTCCATTGTGGTTTTGTCCCTCTTCTTTGGTAGAAACCACCCCTCCCTATAAGTCATCTTCCAGATCCCCACCGGACCCACTCAGCAGCCACAAAACCATCATTTTCAAAACCCCATGCTAACCCCCACCACCCAGCAGCCGCCGCAAAACCACTTTCTTAATGTCCCAAGTTAACTCAGCTTGGGTCGACTCAATTTGTCCGCCCCTACTTGTCCATCCGATCAGTTTCTTAAGGGCTTGGAAGATCTTAGTCTTCGCCCTCTTTTCGTAAACAATGTAATACAAAATGGATCAAGAAGGAATTCATTTGCAGATTTGAATAGGCCTCCTGCTGCTGCTGCTCCATTCCTGAGTTTTTCTGGCATCAATGCCAGTAGTGACTTCTTGAGTCTTCAGTGCTTGAGGTCTCAAAGAACCAATGGAAGATCTGTCAATAGGGACTTGGGGTCTCAAAGCAGCGGTTCAAGATCCGTCAATGGTGAATGGGAGTCATGGTTTCATGAAATTGTAAATGATCCGTTGGAGGGGCTGCGAGGCAGGGTGTTTAGGATGGCGAGAGATCCACAAGTTCGCTGTTCCTTAGAGGAGAAGCTTGTTGAGAGAGACCGGGCTTACATTGAACTCATCTTTTCGGAGGTGATGAAGAATGATGTGTTTGAACTGATAGTGGACTGCAATGCTCACCGTCTTATGCAAAAGCTTATTGTGGTGTTGAATGAAGGTCAAATGACCGATTTCATTCTCTCCATCTCCACCTCTGATCGAAGGTTCTTAGAGATATGCGATCATGTTTATGGGTATGTTTGATTATCAAATTCTTTCTTATTGAGTAGTTTCTTGTCGATTAGGTTAGGGTTTTCAACTTTTCGAGTTTGATAATTCTATTTAGGCAGATTCAATCATAATCATTTTTTTTTTGTCTTGCAGAACTCATGTTTTGTAAAAATTAGTATTGGAAGGTATCAAGATTTGCAAAGAAGATAATAACATATACTAAAGAAAGAAGAAGAAGAGGACTAGAGCTTGTAAGCTCTGTTAATGGTGAAGTGCAGAGAATATTTTCTTTTGTGTTTTTAATTGATTTTCTTAATTACAGAATGTAGCAGTCAGAGACTAATATATACACAAGTACAGGTCGTGTGACTCTAACAAACTTCTAACAGATTTCCTGAAAATACGGGCAGCCAATTAACTTGCCATCTGTCAATTCTGTTTTTGCTGAGAATTGAACTTCCCGCCAATTGTAGAGCCCAACGTAATTTGATCAATCATGATGATCATGATCTGATCATCATGATTAGTTGGTGAGGATTGTTATTCAAAGTTTCCTTTTGTTGGATATGCTAACATTGTAGCACAACTCAGTCTTGGCATAGCCCGTGTGTGGTTTGTTAGTTGACCACCTGAGTCAGAGATGTTTGAGCTAGAGAGATGAGCTTGAGTGGAGTGGATTGAATTGTATCTTTAACATTCCCCCGCAAGCTAAACGTAGGTGAGAGCACCAAGTTCAGTTTGGACCGAAGATAATCAAATCGAGAGAAAGGGAGAGCTTTTGTCAAGATGTTAGCACATTGGTGCTCAGTTGGAACATATTGAACCTTGAGCAGACCAGAGGCTATCTTCTCTCGAATGAAATGAACATCGATTTCGATGTGTTTGGTTCGAGCATGGAAAACGGGATTTTGAGCTAGAGCACAAGCTCCTTGATTATCACACCACAAAACTGGACAACATGGCAGCCTGACACCAAGTTCTGTGAATAATGAGGTCAACCAAAGAACCTCAGCTGCAGCCTGTGATAGAGCTCGATACTCAGCCTCACAGCTGGAGCGAGCAACAACATTTTGCTTCTTGGAACTCCAGGCAATCAAGTTTCCTCCTAAGTAGACACAGCAACCACTGGTAGAACGTCAGTCATCAAGGCAAGAAGCCCAGTCTGCATCAGAGAACACTTCTATAGACAGAGAAGTCGATGGCTTGAAATGCAAGCCCAAACTAGCCGAGCCCTTGAGATAACGGAGAAGGTGTTTGTAAGCCTTCCAGTGATCTTCTGTAGGAGAAGCAAGAAATTGACTAAGCCTGTTGACACTGAATGAAATATCAAGTCTGGTATAATTCAAGTATTGGAGGGCATCAATTGTGCTCATATACTTTGAAGCATCAGAGAATGGTTGCCCAACCTTGGTGAGCTTGATGCCTGTAGAAAGAGGCGTTGAGCAGGAGCTGCAGTTAGACATATTTATCTTCTCAAGTAAATCCAAGACATACTTTGTTTGTGACAGAAAAAGACCATCAGAGTTTCTGAAAGCCTCAAAACCCAAGAAGTAACTCACAGAACCAAGGAATTTCAGAGCAAATGAGGCATGAAGAGTATCAATGGTCTGGCGAATCAGAGATGGATCATTACTAGTGAGCAATATATCATCAACATACACCGGAAGAAATACTATCTTAGAGCCTTGCCTCTTGATAAACAATGAAATATCTGACTGAGAAGACACAAAATTCTAGCTGAGAAGAGCATCACGAAGCTTGTTGAACCAAGCTCTTGGCGCCTGTTTTAGGCCATAAAGAGCCTTGTTTAACTTGCACACATGGTGAGGAAATTGAGTATGAACGAAACCAGGTGGTTGAACCATGTAAACATCCTCCAAAAGATCAACATTGAGGAAAGCGTTGTTGACATCAACCTGCTAGATATCCCATCCATAGGTGACAGCCAAGTTGAAAATGACACGGTAGAAGCTTTTATGACCGGGCTGAGGGTATCGTGAAAATCAACCCCCAGAGTTTGATGGAAACCTTTCGCAACTAGGCGAGCCTTATGCTTCAACACAGACCCATCAAGTTTATACTTAGTTCTATATACCCACTTGCAGCCCACCAAGTTCATGGTTGAAGAATGAGGAACCAAAATCCATGTTTTATTCCTCAATAGAGTTGAGAACTCTTCATTCATAGCATGTCGCCAATGAGAAGAGGTGAGAGCATCCTTAATAGATGTAGGGTCTATAGGTACAAGAGGAATTTTGGCAGCTTGACAAGCCAAAGGAAATGTACGAGGCTTGATGGCACCAGATCGTAACCGTGTCACCATTGGATGTGAGGGCTGAACTTGTGGCTCAGAAGATGGACGATTTGAGGATAAATCAATACAAAAAGGTATTTCTGGAATGTTACTAAGTTGAACAGCTGAAGGTGAAGTATCAATAGCATTGCCACAATTTAAAAGTGAGGTAGCAGGAACAGAACTACAAGAATGCTGGGTTGGTATGATAGAGTCAGCTGTTCTTTTTGTAGTGGGAGAGGCAGTTGATAATATTGATGTAGGAAGTGTACCAGGAGACAAGTTTGAAGGTGTTGTAAGAGGAAAAAGGACTCGATATGGGAACTCAAACTCATTGAAAACAACATTTCTTGAAATGTAAATTCTACCGGATGAATGAAGACATTTGTATCCCTTTTGGCTGAGACTATATCCTATGAAGACACATTTGGATGAGTGAAAATTGAATTTCTGATTTGTGTAGGGTCTAAGGTATGGAAAAGTTGAACATCCAAACACCTTTAAAAAGTTGTAGTTAGGCTGTCTGTGGTATAGAACTTCATAAGGAGATTTCATCTTCATAATTGGTGTAGGTAAGTTATTAACAAGTAGAGCTGTTGCCTGGAAAGCCTCAACCCAGAAAATCAGTGGCATATTTGCCTTGGCCAGAAGGGTAAGTCCCGTTTCCCCAATATGGCGATGTTTCTTCTCGGGTATGCTATTTTGTTGATGTGTGTATGCACACGATATTCTGAAATGAATAACATTGCTCTTTAAAAATGGGATTAAAGGTTTGTATTCTCCTCTAAGATCTGCTTGTAGGCATTTTAGCTTCCTGTTGAAGTGAAGTTCAACATGTTTCTTGAACTGAAAAAATATGATAGAGACCTCTGACTTTAGTTTCATAGGGTACAACCAGCTATATCTTGAGTAGGAATCCACAAATATAACATAGTATTTGTGGCCTTCTAGAGATGGTAAGGGAGAGGGACCTCAAACATCTGTGAAGACTAAGTCAAGAGGGCCATCTGCTTTGTAAGTGGAGGGCTGGAATGGAAGCTGATGAAGTTTTCCCAGCTTACAAGCATCACAGAAGCTCAAGTGAGAGTCATTGTATTTTAAGTTCAGACTATTCATAACTTTTCTTAACACAAGAGGAGATGGATGCCCAAGTTTCAAGTGCCACATGTTTTCATTTAAGAAGGATCGATTACAATTGGCGCCAGTATTCACATTGTATATACAAGGTAGGCTGCCTGTATTATTTTTGGAAATTGAAAAAGCAAAACGAGAGTTGGTCTTCAGAGAGTTCACATTATCTGCCCTCCTATGTGTTCCTTCCAAGTATAGCTTGTAGAGTCCATTCTCAAGCTTGCCTTGAAGCAAAATATCCTTGGTAATCTTGTCCTTGATCAAGCAAGAATCACAAGTAAACTCAGCATATGCATTGTTGTCTTTAGTTATTCTAGAGATACTCAATAGATTCTTGGCTACCTTAGGCACACAAAGAATATGATTCAAATGTAGCAATTTAGGAGATGATCCAATGATAGATAGGATTGTCTTACCAGTATGTGTTGTTTGCAATTGCTGTCCACTTCCTACAGCCAAGCGATCAGGACCCTGGTATTCTGAATGGACCGAGAGATTAGCTAAGTCTGATGTTACATGATTGGTAGCCCCACTATTAGCATACCAAGTTGAATCACAGACTGTCTCAGGCGTGGCATAGTATGCTGTTGATTGATGGAAGTTGGCATGATGAGGAGAGTTAGCCAACATTGGAGGATTTTGTCCAGAATTCTAACTGCTGTAATGCTGAGAATTCTGATAAGTGTTAGCCTGATTATGACCCTGAAAGTGTCGATCGAAACGATGGTAACAATTGAGTGAAACATGTCCAATTTTCACACATTTGGCATGTAGGCCTGTTATTATTATTCCATCTCCCATTGTTTCTTCCTCTGCCTCTAGATCTGTTTCCATTGTTTCTACCTCCATTGTAATTGTTATAGCCTCCTCTTTGGTTTCTCTTATCATATTGATTTCCAGAAGAGGTAAAATTAGCACTAGCTTGAGAAACATCTATTTGAACAACTGAATCAAGCTGAGCCATCCTCTGTTCATGAATCATCAGTAGATAGCTGGCCTCTTATAGGCTCATAGATGCTTACTGAGATTGTATAACTCCTGCTATTGCATCATATTCACGCCCTACTACATTCAAGATACTCAGAATCTGATCAAATTCACTAACCTTCTATCTTACAGCTCTCATACTTTCACTAATTATTTTGACCTTAAGAACAAAATCACTAACAGAACTAGATACTTTTTTGACATTCTACAGTTGATACTTTAGTTGAAGAACCTTTGCCATAGACTGTTGTGAGAACAATTTTTCTAGGACAGACCACACTTCGAAGGAACTAGTACAATCTATAACTTGACCAATTACAGTTTGATTGATTGAAGAAAACAACCAGCTTAAGAGTAGCTGATCAGATTTGTTCCATTTTGTGTATACTTCATTCACAATCAATTGTTTAACAGATCCATCGCTAGAACTTGTTTCTATAAGCTTTGGTGGAATTGATTTCAAACCAGAAATGAAATCTTCTAACTCAAAGGCTTTGATTATAGGTAATACCTGTGCTTTCCAGGATATGTAGTTGTCATTGTCGAGTTTCACTTGCAGATTGAAATTCAAGGCTTTGGCAAGTGACGAAAAATCTCTAGTCATTGTTGAAGACGATGTCGATTCCTGACTCTCTCCTTTATGATTTGTAAGTGAGCTTGTGATTGGATCCATGGACTATTAGTCCTTAGAAAGCTCTGATACCATATCAAGATTTGCAAAGAGGATAATAACATATACTAAAGAAAGAAGAAGAAGAAGAAGACTAGAGCTTGTAAGCTCTGTTAATGGTGAAGTGCAGAGAATATTTTCTTTTGTGTTTTTGATTGATTTTCTTAATTACAGAATGTTGCAGTCAGAGACTAATATATACACAAGCACAGGTTGTGTGACTCTAACAAACTTCTAACAGATTTCCTGAAAATACGGGCAGCCAATTAACTTGCCATCTGTCAATTCTGTTTTTGCTGAGAATTGAACTTCCCGCCAATTGTAGAGCCTAACTTAATTTGATCAATCATGATGATCATGATCTGATCATCATGATTAGTTGGTGAGGATTGTTATCCAAAGTTTCCTTTTGTTGGATATGCTAACATTGTAGCACAACTCAGTCTTGGCATAGCCCGTGTGTGGTTTGTTAGTTGACCACCTGAGTCAGAGATGTTTGAGCTGGAGAGATGAGCTTGAGTGGATTGAATTTAGGCAGATTCAATCATAATCATTTTTTTTTGTCTTGCAGAACTCATGTTTTGCAAAAATTAGTATTGGAAGGATCCTTTAACTCCAATGCATGAATCCTTACTTGTATCCACTATGAAGAATTTTGCTGGCATCTTGAGCAAGACTCAACATGGTCACCATGTAATTATGCATTGTTTGACAAGATTTTCGAACCACGTTACAAAGGTATATAATGATACTTCGTGCAACTATTGCCTATGTTTGATTTCTACTTGTTACACTGTGGTGCTTCCTATAGTTGTATATAAATCTACCTATATTTTGTATAGCATTCATTTAGTTTAGGAAATCCAAGGTGGAATGTGACATCCTTGCAAAAGATTTTTTTTTTTTAGAAGGCAAACTTTATATAAATGATACAATAGGGGATGTTCTATTGGTTTTTATCATGTTTTTTTATTATTGGTTTTTATCATGTTTTTTATTGATGTTTTGCTCGCGTGATGTATAGGATCTTGTGGAAGAAATTATTGTGAACAGTGTAGATTTGGCTGCAAATAGGAGTGGATGTTGTGTGATGCAGCATTGCCTTGACCATGTTAGGGATGGAGAACAGAAGAGACGTCTCATAGCTGAGATAGTAGCTAATGATCTTTTTCTTTACGCTTTTAGGTATGTTGGTAACTATTGCTACTTTAATACGGATCTTCAGTATTTAATGTAAATCTAGTTCAATCACGTTTCAAACCTAGCGGAGAGAAAGAGAATGATCGTGTTTTCAGATAATTCATAAAAGTATTCTCTAGTAAGAAGTATAAAAATCTTTAGAGTACATTACATTATAGACATCGAAATACCATTTATATATTAGGACGTGTGTATTCAAGAATGGTGCATTTTGTGGATCACAATCCAATAGTATTTGACCTAGAACAATATAGTCATCATCCATAGTTAAGTGACTAAGGTCTCTTCTCATCTCTTCTCTACATAAGCAAATCCTAACCACCCATTTAATTATAATGCAAATCTCTTTTTAAAAGTTGAGATGGGAAGAGAATCCAAATTATCAATCTAGACTCAAGTTATTGTTTGCTCTTCTTCATATTAAACTGATCCAAATTTGCAAAACCTGAAAGGATTTTTTAATCTGATCAACCTTGCTACTAGTAGTTGGAAAATATGAAACATTTCTTGAAGATTTTGATGATGTGGCTTATAATGTGGCTTATGATGTGGCACATGATGTGGCTTATGAGTAAACTTAATTATGGTTATATTTGAATCAAAGTTAAGTTCATAACGATGTTATGAATGATGTAATAAAATGATGACATAGTATGATGTAATGTATGATGCAAATGTGTAGAGATTTCTCTGTGTCCAAAGACTTCTAGAGAAGTCTAAGTGTCCGTTTGGGGGAGCTTGTCTACGGGTTAAAAGAGCTTTTTTAATTAAAAAAGCTCTTTTCAATTTTTTTTCGTGTCGTTTGGTTGACACTCCAGTAGAGCTTTCAACGATTAAAAAAGCTGTTTTACGTCTACTTGGAGAAGCTCAAATTTTAGGCTTTTCCAAGTAGACTTTTTGAGCTTTTTAAAAAATTATTAAAATCTCTAATATAACCCTATAATTTAATATTTGGTAGAGTATTTTGGTAATTCTCTCATTAAAAAAGCCCTTTTTTAATTGACAACCAAACGACCAATGACTTTCATTAAAAGTTCTACCTCTAAAAGATCTACTTCTAAAAGATCTACTGCAAAAAGATCTACTTGAGAAGCTCTCCCAAATGTACTATAAAGTTTCTTGATAACTAGCTCCTGTTCTCTCTATATAAAGCCCATGTTGGGCAATGAAGAATGAATGAAGCCATCAAGCATTAAAGATAGCGTGTGATGAGAATTTATGATCAATTAAAATTGGTTTTTTTTTTTCTTATGCTACTCTCTTTCATGTTTATGTCTTGATAAATGCTTATGACCTTATGCTTTTGTCAAAATATGTTCTTGATAAATGTTTTTTTATGTTTTCGAAATCTCTACACAAACAAATGAGGTTTTTTTTTTTTTGTTTTTTTGTTTTTTTGTTTTATAAAAAAATCCAACAGCTACAAGTTGAGTAATTTAAATTTTTTCTCTTTTTGTTTTGTTTGTATGACAAATCAATCAGGGACGGCATTTAATTTGATAGACTCTTTACCGCTTGATCCAGTGAATTACTTTTTTCTCAGAAGCCATGTATGGAAGACGGGTGGTGGAAACACTTGAAGGGTGTTTCCGATGAACGGTTAATTTGTTGTTATATTTAATGTACTGAAGTTGCCTACCCATTATGTTGATTAATAGTTTTCTGTATGATGTATTTTGCTTTGTGATCTCTTTATTAATATCTCTTCTAATTAGCTAGAGTGATATACATATACCACCTTTAATAGTTTCTCTTTTGTGGGTTTAACTCTCACCATGTTTTTTTTTGAACATCAACATTTATTCATCGACAAGAAGTCAACAAAAGGAACCGAAACAAATAGTCAGGCAACACAAAAACCACAATAGACAGAGCAAAAGAGCAAAAACAGAACAAAACAAACCAACCGCCACAGCTAAGCGCAACAGCAAGCCAGAAAACAAAAGAAAGACGGAAGAAAAAACAGAATGGCACACCAGGCCAGCAGAGGAGAAGGGCACAAAACAGCACAAACAGAATGGCGCACCATGTTGTATTTACCAGAATGATGGAACGCTAAAGTCCCATTTTGCATATTTACCGACACATGTGAGTAGATTTTTTCTAGATGTTGTGAGAATAAATATTTACTAGTTATAGGAATTATATTCTAACCTTGTATGTAATGTTTGACTTCGCCATGTCTGATAAACCCTCGACAAAGATTGATGTTAGAAAACACAAAGTGAGACTAAACAACATCACATTTTGTGTTTTAATAACTTAATTTATAAATATTAACATATTTGAATTGGATGACCTTGAATATTAGTTATTGTCTTGTCTCCCAACGCTAAAATCCTGGCTCCGACACTGTTGATAAACCCTTGACACGGTTGATGTTAGAAAAAAAAAATATATATATCTATTTATATTTACTTTTTCGCCACCCAAAAAATTTCTTCTCATTACGCCCATTTTTCAACTTTCAATTATTAAAAGTGCAAAAAAGTGGAATTCAAAATATAGCCCTATTGCTTTCTACACCCATCATCCAATTATCGTTCATTCCTACTTCTTCTATTCCTCATTCACTCTTATGCTGTGAAAAAGAATTGATCCGTAAAAGTTGTGTTCTTTTCCACCATCTCCACAAGTAGAATGAATTCTCAGATTTATATATAGAAAATAGAAACCAGATTCTCATGGTGTTTAGGATCATTAGTAACTTCAAACAACAATAATGACATTGAAGATAGATGTACACAATTGCAATCTGTTGAGTAATTTATCTGATCGAGTGCATTAAGATTTATCAAAAATTAATATTCACTGGATTTATAAGTATATTAACAATATAGAATTTTTATTAAAATTTGGCGTGAAGAGTATTTTTCGGGTGTCAATAGACCCAAGCACCTTTTTACTAATTTATTTATTTATTTATTTATTTTAAAAAAAAAACACTTACATAAGACATACCAGTGAAGTCTTACATCTCAAAAACTCTAAACCCTATATATTATTATTATTATTATTTAAAATTTTCTACCCAACTGGTGGTAACTATGGAAAAAGGGTTTTCAAAAAAATTATAAATATTATATCTGGCCAAATTTCATAGGACCGTTAAAACGATGCTTCATTAAAAAAAAAAAAAAATGGTTGATTGATCTAACTTTATCGGATCTGATTTTTAATGGATCAACTTAATATAATTTACTTTTTAAAAACTGTTAATTCATTATAAATCCATAATTGTAATTCTACCCCGTTTTAAAAAACCATTAATTCAATAATTCGATATAAACCCGGAATAGTAATTCTCCTCACTTTTAAAAAACTGTTAATTCATTATAAATCGGAATAGATTCACATCAATCTGGGGGTTGTTTGTTTTTTCCACTTAGAACTTAATAGGTCTGAATCATAATTATTAAGTTGTTTCGTTTATTTTTTTAAGTGGTCAAACACCTTAAAAATACCAAAAAATAACTTAAAATAAAAAGTAGAAAATCCCGACTTTTCATATAATTGTAAATCACTGAATTGCATTAAATGCAATCCAAAATATTTTCTTTCAATGCTATCCCCCATATATAACATATTTCCAATTTCATTATAATTATATATGTTATAGAAATCTTTATTTTAATGTATTGCTTATTTTAAATAGCTTTAAAAATAAAAAAGAACCATAATCATTTCTCATATTGGTGTTTAATATCAATACTTTATTATGATACAGTATTAGGGTGATGTATTTACTATATTTAGAGTGTTTTGTGTGAGTTTTCTTGTTACCCTATTTATTGTTTGAAAAAAAAAAACCTTTTCTTTCCAGTAAAAATGAAGTTTGTTTGTAATCGAAGAAGAAGATTATGGTCATATGTGTTCATATATAATTATTATTTTCGGATTGTTTTTATTATATTATATATATAATTGTTTAACATGGGTATATAAATGTAAAATTACTTATTTTCAGACAATTTTACTTTTAAAAAACAAACGTGTTGACAATACATTTAGACGTGAGAAAAAAAAAACAAACATGTCATTCAGGTTCAGATTTCAGTCCCCATTCAGTCTTAAAAAAAAATTCAGGACTATTCAGTCTTCAGACAAAAAAATAAACAATCCCTAGGATCCCATACAAATTACGTAATACACGTGACACGTGACCGTGGTTCACACGTCTAAGATAAAAATTAGAATCTACAAAACAAATGTAAATAGGGAAAAAACAAGAAGACATACATGCTTCAATGGTTAATAGATATATGATTTCCTAATTTAAAAGATTTAAAACAGAGCATCAAGATCCTCCATCAATACAAGAGCTCTCCATATCAATGATTTCATTATGAATAGTCTGACAAGTATTTTCTTTCATTTTCTTAGCTAGTGCTTGGAGTTAAATAACTTGGCATTTCCTCATTCAATATTTTGTTTCTGAAAGTTCCTAATTCAATATTTGATTTACTTGATTTTTTTTTATTCCTCAGAAAGTAAATATTAATAAAACAAATCATTTTGTTATTGATGATCGGTCTTTCTCTTCTCAGGATCTATTACAATGAAATTTGTGAGTCAATTATAAGCTTTGATCTAACAACATTAAACATTGTCAGTCTCTATAATGGTTATGTTTGAGCCTCCAGAGGCGTAGCTTAGCTGGTAGATGAACGAGCTTGAGGTTTGAGCAAATGACTTTCAAGTCAGCAGTTCGAATCCTACCAATAGCAAAAAGCTTAAAAAAAAAAAAAAAAAAAAAAACTTGGATAGATAGATACTGTTAGGGATGGCAAAATAACCCACGGGGACCCATATTTATGGGGTGGTGATGGGTTTTAATTTAGCGGGGATGGGGATATATAATAAAACCCGCAATGGGTATGGGATGGGGATGGGTTTTATAATCCCCGCCCTGCCCCGTCCCTCTTAAAATTTATTTATTTATTTTATTATTTAGTTCAATGTTTATGTTTTAAAATGATTGAATTTATTTGTTTAATTTTAGGATTTATATTTATGAGATGATTTTCAATAATTTTTTGGAAATACTTTATATATTATATCATATTCATCGGGATATATATTTATTATTTTAATAATTTTTTTTGATAAGATTTTAATAAATAATTTAGATAAATAGGTTAAATGAGGTAAATTAGGTAGGGATGGGGAAAGCATAACCTGCCTTGCTCCATCTATTGAGGGGTTTATGAGGAAATGAGTTTTAAAAAAATAAATGGGGTAGGGTGAGGGGAGGGCCACCCTGCCCCAAACCCGCCCCATTGCCATCTTTAGATACAGTCAAAATATAAATGTCTTAGGACTCTTATATATATATATATATATGACAATATCTACTAAATAGGGACCAAGTATTTTTTTGAAAACTTCACCATCGGTAAGATTTGAACCGCTGACCTGAGAGTCATTTGCCCAACCCCCAATCTCGTCCATCTACTAGCTGAGCTATGCCCCGGTTGGTATTAGGACTCTTATATATATACATATTTTCTATTATTAGTTCGTCCTAACAATAAATATATCAGGACGAAGAATGTTGACTATTAGATTTACATAATTTGACTCAAAGTGTATGCATTTGTCAAAACTTCTCCATAATCTATGGTCCACATTTTTCATCCTGATATATTTATTGTTAGGATAAACTGATAATAGAAAAAATATATATATATATGAGTAATTTTTCAATGATGACTTTTACAATGCACACTTTAAGCATTTTTGATGAAATTGCATGTAATCAAATGTTTTTCGATGAGATTTTTTGTATTCATCCTAAGAAAGTTAAAATATACTCATTTGGTAAAAATTTGGAAATTTTTTGGATTTAAGAACTATTTTTTCTTATATTTCCATATTTTTAAATGTTTTATTTTCAAAAAAATTGAAAAAAATTAGTTCTTGCACCGGATTTTAATTTATTTTTTTTCCATAAATGTATTTCAATGTTTTCACCATCCAAACAAAAAATCAAATCAAAATTCAATATATTTCATACAATTTTATCAAAGGTTTTAAAGAATGAATTGTAAAAAGTTTCATTGGAAAATTAATCTGTATATATATATATATAGATTTTATAATATAAGATAAACAGAATCAAGAAAAGAAAGTTGAAAAGGAAAACAAAGATCGTGGATGTTGAGATTTATGTTACTTGTTTGACTATAGAAGACTTTTTTGTGAGGTTGTGAGGTCTCTAATTTATTGTATTGTAATTTCTTGTATCCATAATTAGAATATAATTAATTAAAAAATACAGGAATATCACTTCACGGCTTATAAAACCAAAGCAATTCTTTCAAAAAAAAAAAATAAAAAAAATAGCAATTCTTCACAAGGTGAGAGTGTGAGACTGGTTAGAGTCATACCCTCTCCTCAATCCCAAAATATTATAATAATTAAAAAAAACCCGTAGCTACCAACCCACCCCAGCTTGGCAAGTATGAACTTACTATATTTCATGCAAACACTCCTGCCTCTCTATCTATAAATCTTTATCTTCGTTCTCTTTTCTCTTTCATATTAAAAAAAGACAAATAAAAATAAAAAATCCTTCCTACCCACCTCAATTTTCCTCTTTCAGACCCCAAATTCTGTCTCTAATTAACATGGTAGGTCAAGGAGGAGAAGACCATTTTCCAAACCCCACGTCGCCACCACAAGTCATCCTCTTGGCCCCCACAGGCGTGACAGGCACCACCCAGCAGCCGTAGCAAAACCACACACAGGGGCCAAAAAACTGCCATTTTCAAAACCCCATCGTTCTGGCCCCAACGACCCAGCAGCCGCTTCAAAATCACGTGAATCCTCCGCGTGGCAGTGGTATGAACTCAAACTCTGCTGTCTTTGATGTCGAAAATCTGTCTGCTCCTGCTCGTCTAGCCGATCAGTTTCTCGGCGCTAGCTCAGATATGGGGTCTCAAAGAAGCAGCTTGGGGTCTCAAAGCAGTACTGGTGGAAGATCCGTCAACCGCGAATGGGAGTCATGGTTTCATGATATTATAAATGATCTATGATATTAACATGGAATTCATTATGTACTTCTCTAGCAAGGTCCATCTGGTTTTTTATTGTTGTTTAGCAATGTTATGTGTGTGTTGGATTTTTAGGGTTTATAGATGTTTAAGGTCTTTTTTTTTTTTTGGGTTTTAATGTTTGATGATAATTTTTGGAAGGACTAAACACACTCAAGAAGACTTAACAACTGTTAGGTAGTGAGAGGTATAACAAAATAAAATGGTGAAAATAAAGATAATATTTGGGTGAATTTACTTGACATTTCATACAACATAAACAAGCCTTTACATGTATAGGGAATTACAGGAAAATAAGGACCAATAAATAAAGACCCATGACTACCACTAACTTTAACATAACTCATTAACAGTTACTTGCCCACAAATTAATAACACCACTAACTAGAAAATAGCACCATAACCTAACATCCCACTACGTCAACAAACTAGTAAGTGGAGATAACTTATTTGACTCAATCTAAAGACTCATGTGATGCTAAACTCAAGCACCACTTACATATAATCTCTGTATTAATTTTAACACTCCCCCTTAATGCAGAAATTTACAACACCAAGCATGTCTCTGAAATACATAGAATTTTCAGAACCCAGAGGCTTTGTAAATATATCCACAAACTGCTCGTCAGTGCTGCAATAAGACATATTGATGCTTCCTTTGTCTACCAATTCTTTGATAAAGTGATGACATGTCTCTATGTGTCTCGTACGACTGTGGAATATTGAATTTCTCGTCATTGCAATTGTGGACTGATTGTCACAATGAACAACTGTTGGAACTTTTTGATGCTGCTTCATATCTTCTAGAATTCTCCTCAGCCAAACAACTTGGCATGCTACTGAAGTTGCTGCCATATACTCAACTTTTGAAGATGACAATGCAATTGATGGTTGCTTTTTAGAGCTCTAAGGGATAGCACCAAAACCAAGGTTAAAAATGTAACCTATTGTGCTTCTGCGATCATCAACTGAATTTGCCCAGTCACTGTCAAAATAACCATACAACTAGGGGTGGGCGTTTAATGGATCGGTTCACTTTTCGAGTGAACCGATAAAAAACCGATAATATCCGGTTTTTGAAAAAGTGAAACGATTCGATAAAATTGAAAAGTGTAAACCGATCAAAAACCGATTGAATTGGTTCAGTTCGATTCGGTTCGGTTTTTTCGGTTTTGGACCTATTGGACTTTAATTTTTAAAATCTGCCTGAGTAGAAAATTTGAAACTTAGATATACAGAGACAATATAATACCAAATGATGACTTTAAGTGGATGTTTGTTGCTTTTTATGCATCATAATATGTTTGAATTAAGAAAAAAAAGTACATCTTAGTTTAGTTGGATGCAAACAACCCACTGATTTATTATTTCTAAGAAGCTTGTAAGAATTATAGTTCTCATAAAACAAAACAATAGATTTATTCCAATGAAACCTCAATGCAACTTAACAGATGTTATCAAAGGATAGAGATTTTCACTACAAAGATATCTACAGTCCACAAATAAGTTAAACCAAAAGACATTATTCTAATAGCAAATTTAACCAATTTTTAGATTCTAACAAATAAAATAATAATTTCTTACTTTCTAAGTTCAGAGTCTTAGAAAATGAAAAGCACTATATGATTGTGCTTCTTGTATGTCTTGTATTCTAGCTTCCGACTTGCAAACACACGAATAATAATGTTCTCTGTAAATATAAGCACACATACAGTTTATAGCTTTTAAAAAAAGGAGAGTACTATGCAATGAAAGCTACAATGCCAATGCAGTTAAAGGCTACCAATATCATTAAGCAAAATCATCTACTTTGATGGGATATTATTATTTAATCTTTTCATGACAACAAAAATTGTAAATAGAAATTTGTTAAATTTCAGTTGACATTATCTATAGTGTTTTATGTAGAACTACTCATACATAATCATTACCATTACAATGATAAGACATAAATATTAATACGGTAGCATTACAACATTTTTTCATTATATACATCGGTTCTCGGTTCGGTTCACCGGTCCTTAAACTGGTGAACTGGTGAATCGAACCGGAATATCCGGTTTTTTTTTTTAAAAAAAAAGAACCGAACCGAACTGGTTAATAATGAAAAACCGAAAAAAAACCGATTGGACTGGTTCGGTTCACTGGTTCGATTCGATTCACTGGTTTTTTGCCCACCCCTACACGCAACCGAAAATTATCAACATTATTAGTATACCAGATACCATAGGAACTTGTCCCTTTCAAATACCTCAACACCCTTTTGGCAGCTCCATAATGAAGTTTACTTGGATTTTGCATGAACCTTGACAAAAAACTTGTTGCAAACATAATATCAGGACGGCTATTTGTCAGATACAATATACTTCTAATTAAACTTCGATATAAATGGCCATCACACTACAAGAATAATTGCTATTCATGATAGTCAAAAACCGTTATAAAAGAGTTTTGATGACGGTTTTATATGCGTTGTTAAAGGTAGTGTAATAAAAAGTTTATCACGGTTTTTAAAAACCGTCATAAATCAATAATAGTTTTTATCCATGATATATTCTCGACGATTTACAAACGTTATTATTTTATAATGGCATAAAACCAACATTGACAATTGACTTCCAAGTGCCTATTAAGAAGAGATTATATATATATATTTATTACGAGGAGATCCAGCTTTATTTTTGGTAAATTTATAGTAGTAAGGATTTCATTTGTTAGGAAAGTAAGTGATTCTAGAAATCAAATTAATTCTCTTACTTTTTGACCCACAATCAATGCTTAATTCCTTAATTATTTGATTGTATTGATTTGTGTAATTTATTACTTTCCTATCATTAGAATCACATCAATTTTTTTTTTTTCTATATCTGCACATTTTGTATAAATTTTCAATTGCAATATCAATGAAATAAAATCGATACTCTTTTATTACTTAGCCTTTATACAGTTAAAAAAAAAAAAAAAAACTACGAACATCATAATCAAAACATACAAAACTCTATCACAAAAATTAACCCTAAAATACAAACTACTCTACTCAAAAACTATTTAAAAGTATGTGTAAATTTTCTTTGTTCATCTTCCTCAAGGCTTCCATTTGAGTATACAGCTGCATAGTATGAAAAACAACATGAGTAAGATTTGAATAATGATTTATTGATAAATAAAAAAAATAAAAAAAATAAAAATAAAAAAAACGCAAACTACATTATAACATCAAATCACAATTAAAACTTATTTTAACAATAAAAGAATGAGAAAAATAAAAGGAGACTGAAACAAAATATTAACGAACCTCTTGTTCATGTTGTTATCAACTTTCTCGTTGAAAATAGAGAATATAATCTTTTGTTTTCCATAAACATTAAACATTCATATTCAAAACACAAAAAGTGTGTTGAAGAAATTCATTATTCTCTATCAGAGACTATAACAAATTCACAATTGATACATAAGAAAATAACAGATAAAAAATAAATAAATACATAAAAAAAAAATAAAAAATTAAGCACTCACCATGGCAAGAGTTCTAATTTTTATTTTCTTTTTGTGTAAAAAAAGAAGAATGCGAGAGAGACATGAGAGAAAAAAAAAAGTGGGAGGGGTATAAAGTGACGGTTATGATGAAAAAGTAGGGAGATATATATCTTTTAAAATATGTATGATATTAACCTAAAGATATGATGCGAACAAATCTATGATATTAACTTGTGTCCACTTATTTCAATGACACATATAAAAAAAGTTATACAAAATAAAGTAATTTAAAAAAAATAAAATCAAAATGACATATTGATGGTCTTAAAAGAAAAATAGATTGAATTTTTAAAAAAATTTATTTTCATCTTTTTTTAATTTAATATGTTGTAATATTTCAATTTAAGTTATTAATATTTCACTACCAAAAAAAGAGATTGCATGACTACTTGTACTTTGTTGATTTTTTTTAAATCGTAAAGTATTACGCGATACAAATTTGAGAGATTAAGAATTTAAAATTATTGTTTAGCATAATTCTACAAATAAAAGAAACATCTTTCTTTATTACACTAAAAAATAATGTGATTATTACACAAAAAAATGTGATAAGTTGATCACCGTTAATTAAATTTATGATAACTTGATCACGGTTATGATAATGTGTGACAACTTGATCTCATATTTAATAAAAATTATGATCCAATTATGACATATTTAAAAGACCATGATACTTTTATGTCAGTTTAAAAATATGTTATTAGCATACGACGAATTAAAAAAACTATTATAACTTGATCACGACTAATAAAAACCGTGATAAAATTACGTGATAAAAGCCTATTTTTCTTGTAGTGTCAATTCTTTCCTCCCCATCATTCAAGCTGAATTTTTTATTGGTATTCATAGGAAATTTTACAGGATTACAATCTTTCATTTGAAATTTCTCAAGAAGGTCATTGACATATTTTCTTGAGAAATAAAAATTCATATATTACTTTGCTTCACCTCCAATCCAAGAAAATAATTTATCAAACCAAGATCAGTCATCTCAAATTCGCCAATCATAAAATTCTTAAATTCAGCAATTAAATCAACATTATTACTTGTGTAGATAAGATCATCTACATAGAGACACACAATAAGTACCTTATCATTGCCCTTCAATTTGACATACAGTGTAGGTTCACTTTCACTCCTGTGAAATCCATGAAGCTTGAAATGGCCATTAATGCGATCATACCAGGCTCTCGGTGCCTGCTTCAAGCCATAAAGAGTTTTCTTTAATTTGTACACCTTATTTTCTTTACCTGCAATTTCATAACCTTGGGGCTGTTGAACATAAACTTCCTCATCCAAAACACCATTCAAAAAAGCAGATTTGACATCAAACTGATAAACACACCATTTGTTATGTGCAGCTAAAGCTAAAATAGTTCGAATAGTATCAATACCTTCACACTGCATATACCCCTTTGCCACTAACCTAGCTTTGTATTTCTGAATTGAACCATCAGATCTATATTTAGTCTTACAGACCCACTTTAGCCCAACAACTTTTTTGTTGTCTAGTAAATCAACGAGCTCCTATGTTTTGTGTTTTTTCAATGCTTTGATTTCTTCATCCATAGCATCACATCATTCCTTGTACTTCACAGCATCTTGAAAAATGTTTTGTTCTGTGACTTGAGTAAACTGACATCTTTCAATTTGTTCATAAATTTCTGTAAGGGACTTCAACTTTTTTCTTGGTGGTGAGGAAGGAGGTGTAACACCTGTAAAGGTAAATGAATCAAGTCTTGGTGTGGAAAAACTTGAATCATCACCATTTTGAACTCCCTACTCCATTTTGTTGTCATCTTCAAAAATTACACCTAGAGAATATTGCAGCCCATCCCAATTCGAAGCATTTTTCTCATCAAAAACAATATCACGACTAACAATTAGTTGCTTGGTAAGTGGATTAAAAAATCGATAACCCTTCGTTTCACTGCTATAACCCACAAATATGCATTTCACACTGTTATCATCCAATTTTTGCTTCTTTTGAGATGGAGCATGGACATAAGCAATGCAACCAAAAATCTTGAAATGAGTTACATTCGGCTTCCAACCATTCCAAGCTTCAAAAGGGGTTTGAAGGTCTAATGTTGATGTGGGACTTCGATTGAGAATATAAGCTGTGGTGTGAATTGCCTCTGCCCAAAAATAATTTGGCAGACCTTTAGCTTTGAGCATGTTTTTTGCTATCTCTACAAGACTTCTATTTTTCCTTTCCGCTACACCATTTTGCTAAGGTGTGTAGCTAGCTGTTAGTTGTCTCCAAATGCCATATTCTTCACAAAACCTCCCAAACTCATTGGAAACAAACTCCCCACCACGATCTGTTCGTAAAATCTTCAAGGAATTTCCACTTTAAGTTTCAACATGATTTTTGAATTTTTTGAAAGTTGAAAAAACCTCTGATTTTGCCTTGACAAAATAGACCCAGGTCATCCTGCTAAAATCATCAACAAAAACAACAAAATATTTGTTGTTGTTAAGAGAACAAGTTTGCATAGGCCCGCAAACATCTGCATGCACCAATTTGATGGGTCTAGTAGCTTTCCTTGCTCCTCCTTCTAGAAAGGAATTTCAGTGTTGCTTTCCATTTACACAGCACTCATACACTTCACCAACACGTTTAATTGAAGGGATTCCATCCACCAAATTTTGATCAGACAATAACTGCAAGCTCCCAAATCTAAAATGCCATAGCCAATTTTTATCACAACAAGATGCCTTCAATGTAAGCATTTAACCATTAAGAGTAAGAGAAAAAATCTTATTTTTGGCCATAGGAATTTTCATCAGTAAATTTTTCCTACTAATATCATAGTACACAAAACATGCCCAATCTTCAAAAACAATAGAAAATCCTTCCAATAAAAATTGCCCCACACTCAGCAAATTTGTAACCAATTCAGGTACAAAACATTTTTTATGTTACCAATTTCATATGATTTTACCTTCACATTACCTTTACCTTGTGACTCCAAACATGTTCCATTACCCATCTTCACTGTTGTATTCAATGACTTGTCCAAAATTGACAAAAGTCTTCAACTTTGCTGTCATATGATTGTTGCGGCCGCTATCCATATAACAAACATCGTTATCACACTCCTTAGAAGAATAACAAGCAAAAAATAAATTTTCTGATTCTTCCTTTCCGTTTTCTTTTTCCTCAGCAAATTTTGCATGTTTCTCCTTTAATATGCAATATCTTTCAATATGGCCAAATCTCTTGCAGTAATAACATTGAGGTTTTTGGTAAGAATTTTCACCTTTATCACCAGACTCATTGTTGTGATGAAAATTGTTACCTGAGTGTGACTCATTGTTGTGATAGAAATTGTTACCTGAGCGTGAGTGTGACTCATTATTGTGATGAAAATTGTTACTTGGGCGACCACCAATTTTTCCTCCCCATCATTCAAGCTGAATTTTTGATTGGTATTCATAGGAAATTTTACAGGATTACAATCTTTCATTTTGATGATAATTTTTGGTAGGGTTAAACACATTCAAGAAGACTTCTCTCAACAACTGTTAGGTAGTGAGAGGTATAACAAAATAAAATGGTGAAAACAAGGATAATATTTGGGTGAATTTATTTGACATTTCATTAAACATAAACAAGCGATTTACTTGACATTTCATTAAACATAAACAAGCCTTTATATAGGCAATTACAGGAAAATAATGACAAACAAATAAGGATCCATGACTACCACTAACTTTAACATGACCTATTAACAGTTACTTGCCCACAAATTAATCACACCACTAACTAGAAAATAACACCATAACTCAACATCCCACTACACCAACAAACTAGTGAGTGGAGATAACTTATTTGACTTAATCTAAAGACTCATGTGATGCTAAACTCAAGCACCACTGACATATAATCTCTGCATTAATTTTAACAGTTTTGTTATTTAAGTTAATTTAGAGTTATTAGGTGGTTGCAGAAAATGTTGTTATGCAATGACATAAATTGTTGAATGTTGTTGATGGGTTGCCCATGAACGGTTTGTTCTTCAGTCTTCCCAATTGTTGTTGTTATTAAAGTTTCAGATATTTAATTTACTGAAGTTGCCTACCCATTATGTTGATTAATGGTTTTTTGTATGATGTATTTTACTTCGTAATCTCTTTGTATTTTGCCTACCCAATATTACACCCCTTATTTAGCTAGAGTGATATACCTATGGATCAAGATCCCCTACCTATTTTATTTTTGCTCACCTTTTAAACATCTGGTGACATGTGGTAGCCAAACAAATGAATGGCTGGGATTCAAATTAAACAAATAAATAAATAAATAAATAAGCCTCATCTGACCATCGTAACCCATACCCCCTACAACAATTGCACCATCATGACCCACCTCTCATCTGGTCGCCGCGAACAAGATTAACCCTCCCCTTATCTCGCCGACGATTAGACCCAGAACTACCTCTCCATCTCGCCACTGAGTAGAGCTCCACACCCACCTATCATTTTTAACTAGATTGCTTATCAATAATAAGACCCAACATCGGAGACCCAAATCTAGTGATGGAGCTTGTTATAATAAATTCTCTAGACTACAACTAATACTCAAAAGATTTTGAAAAATAGAGCAAATGTGGAAGTTAAGATCAAAAGAAAACATGAAAAATAAGACACATAATTTATAGTGGTTCGATTAAAATGATCTACATCCACTTGCTGAACTATTGCTGGTGTTTCATTATCCTCAATGGTACAAGATTACAAAATCAGCAACCACAAGGTCACTCTAGATTTTAACAATGGCAAAAAATCAATAAACTATGAATTTCTTTACAAGCTCTCTCTCTGTCTCTGAAAAACTTGTCTCCACTAACTTTAGAATCTCTTCAAATAACCGACCCCCCACTCACTCTCATATACAATGAAATATTCCCCTTTACACAAGCACGTACAACACATACAAAATGACAGTTGTGAAAATAACTAGATTTGTCTTGACAGAGAAATTCCATTTGTAGCAATGAGGTGATCAAAGTCTTCAAATTATCCAATTCTTAAATGCCACATCATCAAGTAATTTTAGAGTCACAATTCCACAATTCTCCACCTTGACTCTAGAAAACACATTACTCCTAAACTAGCAACAACCCAGCTTCTTCTTTTTCTTCAAGGGTTCTGGTTAGTAACCTGAACCAAGTTCAGGCAATGCTTGAACTTAGTTGCAGTTCAACTTGCAGATACTATTTTAGTGGCAATGTCTACCGGATTATCAACTGTTAGAACCTTCTTGATCACTACCATGCCTTCAGAAATAATATCTTGAATGAAATGCAACCTTACATCAATGTGATTGGTTCTTTCATGATGCACCCGATTTCTTGAAAGGTGTATTACACTTTGACTGTCACAAAAGACTGCCAAGCTCTCCATAGGAATTCCAAGCTCAGCTACTATTCCTTTCACCCAAAGTGCCTCTTTTACACACTCTGTAACATCAATGTACTTAGATTTAGTTGTAGATAACGCTATAATCGACTGAAGCTGAGATTTCCATCTTATGCACCCTCTACCTAAAGTAAAAACATAATCGGTACTTGATCTTCTTTTGTCAAGAGCTCCATCATAATCAGCATCAACATACCCATTGATAAGAATTTCTGATTCCTCAAATCTTTTGAACAAAAGACCAATGTCCAAAAACCCTTTCAAATACCTCAGTAACCACTTCACTGCCTCCCAATGTGCTTTGCTAGGATTTGCCATATATCTGCTCACCAAACTCATTGAGTGAGCAATATATGGATGTGTGCACGCCATTGCATACATGACACTCCCAATAGCACTAGCATATGGTATCTTAGCCATTTTTTACATCTCTTCTTTCTTCACTAGACATAGTAGAGTTGACAATTTAAAATGTGTAGCTAAGGGAACAGTCACCGATTATCTTCCATGCCAAACCTCTTGATTACTTTATCTAGATAATTTTTCTGTGACAAGAATAGAGATCCACTTGCTTCATTTCTAAGAATATCCATTCCTAATATCCTTTAAGCTTTACCCAAATATTTCATATCAAATTCAGATTTAGGAATTTTCTTCAACTTATGCACCTCCGTTGATTTCTTACTTGCTAACAACATGTCATCGACATACAACAATAAGTACACTCTCTCAAGATAGTCATAACCTTTAAAATATACATAGCTATCATAAGAAGACCTTTTAAAGCCATTTTTTGTGATGAAAGTATCAAATCTCCTATACCACTGTTTTGGAGGTTGTTTTAGGCCATAAAGTGACTTTTTTTTTTTTAACAAACATACATGGTTTTCTTTACCTTGAACCTTGAAACCATATGGTTGACTCATGTAAATTGTCTCATCAAGCTCTCTATGTAGGAAAGCTGTTTTGACATCCATTTGATCAAGTTTCATATCAAGTCCTGCCACCAATGATAACAAGATCCTAATAGAAGTGTGTTTGACCATAGGAGAAAACACTTCATTGTAGTCTATCCCCTCTTTCTGAGTAAACCCCTTGGCAACTAATCTTGCCTTAAACCTGATTTATTCTTCTGGTAACCCATGCTTCTTATTGAAGATCCACTTACATCCCACAACTTTTTGGTTTTCTGGTTTCTTCACTAACACTCAGGTTTTATTATGGTTTAAAGAATTCATCTCTTCCTCCATAGCTGCTCTTCATCTATCTGAATCATCACTATCAAAGCCTGATGATAGTTCAATGGTTCAATATCCGACTCTTCTATTGCAGTGTTCAAAGCATATGCAACGACATCTACATATCCATATCTTTGAGGTGTCTTTCTATATCTTTTCTCTCTATCTCTGGCTAAGAGATAATCTTGCAGGTCATCTTCCTCTTCAAAATGCTCTTCAGCTTGCTCTTCATTTACGTCAAAAATGTCAGAGAAACTTGGTTCAGTGTCTTGGGATGGCTCCACCTTAATCTAAACTTTCTCTTCAAGCTTAACATTTTATCTTTAGTTTGTGTTGCTGGTAGTAAACTTGGAAGCTCATCTTCTTTGAATGTCATATCTCTACTGTAATTGTCTTTGCAAAGCCATCTCCCTTATACCAGAGTCTATATCCCTTTGTACCCTCAGGATACCCAAGAAATATGCATTTTACTACTCTAGGCTCTAGCTTTCCAGTGTTTGAGTGTGCATAAACTGTGCAACCAAACACTCTGAGATTGTCATACTTACTAGGTCTCCTACTCCACTTCTCTTCTAGTGTTTTGAATTCAATTGCAGTGGATGGACACCGATTTATCAAGTAACAAGTAGTTGTAATAGCCTCGGCCCAGAAATTCTTTGGTAGCTTTGCAGTTGAAAGCATACACCTAACTCTCTCTAGAAAAGTTCTATTCATTCTTCCTGCTAAGCCATTTTGCTGTGGGGTTTTAAAAACTGACTTGTGTCTTTGTATTCCTTCTTGTTTGCTGTATTTAGTAAACTTATCATTGAGATACTCAAGACCATTATCAATCCTGAGAGCATCTCCTACCGAACTACAAATCTCCATTTTGCAGCAACAATCTTCTCCAACCGAACTGCATTCTCATCACCAAAGTAGAGCTGTTGTGTTTTTGTCGCCAGATTTGGCGATCCTTGAAATTTAGTGCTACTTTGCTGACCTTCTTGGTTTTTTTATTTTTCAGTCCCTTCATTTTCATGTAATGACAGTTTTGTTTGCTGATTTTCTAATTTCTCACTTGTATCCCTTTTTAAAAGTTTTGTTTAATCACAATTTTACCCCTATTAAATCAAATGTATTCCAATTGTATCCTTTTAATTATCTAATGCTTTTGGTTAAATTATAAGCTAAAATTAAGTATATAATACAAAAATTACTAAATGATATTTATAAACACTAAATTGGATTAAAAAAAAAAAAACAATTGAAGCAACACACTACATTAATAAAAATAAATGTAATATTTTAGTTAATTTCATTTAATTTACTAAAATGAATGTAATATTTTAGTTAATTTCATTTAATTCATTAATTTATTAATGAATTAAATTTATTAATTTATTAATTTTGTAACTTATCGTAATATTATCTTAATTAAGGGGTGAAATGTTAATTGTCATGAAATAATAAAAGAGGGAATATTTAGGGAATATTCTTTTTAGAATAGGATTTGGAGTTGCTAGATGGAGATGGAGGTATAAAAGTTGCTGTATTTTGGAGTAAAGTTGCTGTATTTTAGAGTTGCTGGTTAGAGATGGTCTGAGTTTCTTGACTTTTCTCTCAAATTGCTTCTCCAACCACACGATGGAATGAAGGTTTTATGAAAGATTTATATATGTACCAGGCTATCTACACCATTAAAAGAGAGAACTGAAGGCTGAACTTACAGCCAATTCTTCAATTAGAGGGGCGAGATGCTAATTCTGGAAAGTTTAACTTATTATAGCAACTGCCTTCAAATCTCTGAATTTCTTTAATGCTTCATTCTTGTGCTTCATCAGGTATAACCATACCTTTCTCAAGAAATCATCTATGATTGTTGTGAAGTAACGATTTCCACCATGAGAATTAACTCTAGCAGGCCCCCAAACATCATAATGCACATAATCCAAAGTGCCACTTGATATGTGTACACCGGTGCTAAACTTTAGTCTAGTTTGTTTGCTGATTATGCAGTGTTCACAGAAATCCAATTTCCCAATTTGATTGCTATATAGCAGTCCTCTCTCACTCACATGACCAAGCCTCATGTGCCACAACTTTATTTTGTCTTGTTCAAGTTGTGTACCTACTGCTGAAGAACCTGTGATAGTGCTTCCAACAAGACTATACAAGCCATTGTGCTTCTTTCCCTTCAACTGTCATAATCCCTTTTGAAATCTTCAATATGCCATATGATCCTTTGAAACTATAACCAGCTTCATCCAAAGTGCTAAGTGAGATTAAGTTCCTCTTCAAGTCAGGAATATGTCTCACATTTGACAGTGTTTTGATTTGCCCATCAAACATTTTCAATATGACAGTCCCAATTCCAATCACTCTACAAGCCTCATTATTACCCATCAGAACCTTACCACCATCAGCATGTTGATAAGTAGTAAACAATTCTCTCCTAAGGCACATATGATAAGTGCGGCCTGAATCCAAAATCAATTCACTATGTGATTCTTCTGTTGAAACTACTAGAATATCAACACTTTCATATTCATCTAAAACCATTGTAGCATCACCATTTTCTTCATTCTTATGTGCTTTCTTTTTCCTCTTAGGACAATCACGTCTAAAGCAGTGTTCTAGAAAACGCTAGGCGCTAGTCGGGCGGTGGACCAGCGCCTAGCGCCTAGGCGGATTTCTAGGCGGCCCGTTTTTTTTGGCTATTTTTTCGTCTTTTCCACCTATAAAACCAATATTAAAACTCATACTATGACCAAATTCAATCAAAATAATCAATATCTAGTCCAAATCCACACAAACTAATAATAAATTAATAAATAATAATATATTAAGTTACTAACAAATCATTGTATTCCAATTTCCAAAATCCAAAATTCCAAATCAATCAAATTGGCAAATTCAATCAAAATCAGCAACATCTAATCTATTCCAAATCCACACATTTCTCATTTCACAATCCAAGATTCCAATTTCACATTTCACAATCCAAGATTCCAATCAAAGTATTGACATTTAAACAAAAATTAAAAGGAAAAGCAAATCAAACTCCAAAAGTCCAAAGTTTCCAACAAATTCAAGCAAGAAATTAAAAGCAAATCCAACAAAGTTACATTCAAAAAATCAAAAGACATATAAGTATCTAACTATCTAATTCTTCATCTTCTACTACATATTCTTCCATTTCAAAGACACCATCATCATCGGATTCGAACTCCACATTTTCTTCGACCGCTTCATTGTCGGATTCAAATTCATCTTCAAGATCTCTCACTTCATTTCTACCACTCCTTCGAGGTTCCATGAATTCATCCGCCCCGACCACTTCTCCAACTAATGGCATGGTAAAGCCCGAACCAAGCTCAACTTCATCATCACCATCCTCAACAATCCATCCTTGTGCATTACTAGCATCATTTGCTAGTAATATATCTACTTTTTTCTCCGTCCCCCTTTTTCTCTTGTCCATTAATCTAGAATTAAATTGGACATACACTAGATGGTTCAATCGAGTTGTATCTAATCGATTCCTTTTCTTCGTGTGTATCTACAAATAGTCAAATACAATACATAAAGTAAAAATGTAAAATAAATAATTAAATTTAAATATTTAAATATTTAAAATTAAATGTAACTTGCTAGTTAAGTAATTATCACTTACCCCTTCAAACGTGCTCCAATTTCTTTCACACCCGGATGAACTAGAGGTTAAGGAGAGGATCCTTTTTGCTATTCTTTGCAAGTTTGGTGTGTGTGCTCCATAGTTAGTCCACCAAGTTACTACATCAAAAATACAAATGCTTTAAAAAAAATACTAACTACTAAAAAAGTAAAAAGTAAAAAACTAAAAACTAAACTACTAAAGTAATAAGTATTCATTATTATTTAATATTTAAGTACCTGGATTGTAAAACTCGTCATTCTTCTCACATCCTTTCATTGCCAATGGCCTTCTGAAAGAACCCTCTTTGTCCAAATACTTCCCAAACTCGATATTCACTAAGAGATTTTGCTTTTCAAGGTCATCGGGATATAAAATCTCCACAAATTCACAAAACCCATCGGAAACTTCATTAGTATAAATGCTTGAAGTTGGGCCATTGAAGAAATAGTAGGGATTCAATACGTAAGCCGCCAAATGTAATGGAGAATCAAGCCGACCTTTCGATTTTGCATCGATAATTTCAAAGATTGGCCGGCAATTACTCTCAACATTTTTCAACACCCCTCTAATCTCTTCCTTAGCTCTTTTTAGCTCCCCATATAAAAAGCCCATTGATGGCTTTTGGTCCCCATCAACTAATCGAAGCACCCTTACCAAAGGAGCGAAAACCCTCAAGCAATAATTCACACCATTCCAAAACACAGTACTCAATACAGTTGAGTAGGCCGCTTTTCCCTTAACACTCTTTGACCATTTGCATTTATCCCAATCGGAGCTAGTAAACATTGCCCTCAACCTATCTTTTTTCTCTAATATAGATTGCAATGTTAAGAATGCTGAGGCAAATCTAGTAACTCCTGGCCTTACTATATCCCTCTTCCTTGTAAATGTTCTCATTAATGCCAATGTTGTGTGGTGGGCATAAATGAAGATAGTTAAACTCTTGGCCGAATCAAGTGTTTTTTTGAACCTTGGTAGCTTTCCAATACCTTCAAGCATAAGGTTAATGGTGTGAGTAGCACACGAGGTCCAAAATATAGATGACATCTTCTCCTTCAACATCTTCGCCGCAGCCATATTGTTGGATGCATTGTCGGTCACTACTTGCACAACATTTTCAGGGCCAACTTCTTCAATTGCGGCTAACACATAGTTAAAAATGTGTTCACCGGTATGTGCCACATCAGAGCTTTCTTTGGAGGAAAGGAAAGTGGTGCCTTCCTTGCAATTCACGCACAAATTCATAATACTCCTCCTTTTCCTATCCGTCCAAGCGTCCGTCATTATTGTGCACCCATCAATCTTCCATGATTCTTCTTGTTTTTTAAGGGCCTCTTTGGTTGACTCAAACTCTTCCTTCAAAAATGGTTCCCTTAATTGATATTGACTTGGTGGTTTGAAGCTCGGTCCAAATCTACCAATCGCCTCAACCATTTGCAAGAAACTGTCATTATCAATGGCGTTAAACGAAATCCCTGCTTGATACACCCATTTGGCCACATATTTTTGCGTAGCACGTGTCCTTTCCTTAAGGATTGTATCATTTAGGGTCCGTTGTTGCATATTCTTTCCA
This sequence comes from Acer campestre, assembly GCA_954870605.1. Classification (NCBI taxonomy): domain Eukaryota; kingdom Viridiplantae; phylum Streptophyta; class Magnoliopsida; order Sapindales; family Sapindaceae; genus Acer; species Acer campestre. Next base: position 30,273,974 of record OX940802.1, on the reverse strand, counting down.
GAAATGGAGGAACTAGGGTTGATAGAGCTAGCAAATCTATCCATAGGGCCAAGAATATTAGGGTTTTTCCTTGGCCCTAACCCTTCTATTTCCTCTAATTCTTCCTCATCATCACCAATATTCACCTCAGCTCTTAACACTTCTTCTTCCTTTTTCTTGTTTTTTGCATCTACGATCGCTTGTCTACACCTCATTTGATTATCACTTGTTGCCATCCGACACGGTGCAACATTCCCTTGTATGTTGGCAACATGCTCTTTCAAACGATAAACTCCCCCAGAAACCACCTTTTTACACAATATGCATTGCACTTTATCTTGATTCTTCTCATCAATCAAAATCCCAAACTCCCACCCAATATCATTTGATTTCCGTTTCCTTCCGATCCCTGAATTGGAGTTAGAGGCAGCCGAAGATGAATGACCGACGGCATTGGGGACGGTATTACTATTGGGCTCTGAAGTCATGTCTAAAGAGTAAAGAGTAAAGTCTAAAGACTCTAAACTAGTAAACTCTAAACTCTATACAGAAATTCTGATTCTCTGAAATCAAATGAAAATATAACAGCAATAAGCAATTAGGAATTAAGCAATAACTCAATAAGCAATAACCAATTACAATTTATTAATTAAAAAGGTAAAAAAACAATACAACACTAAAACAATAAAACATGGCAACACTAATCAAGCTAACAGTAACAGAGCAATAAGCAGCAATAAGCAGCAGTCCAGCAGACAGACTAACAGTAACAGAGCAAGCTAACCCAATTACCCAACCAGCAGTCATCAGACATGTCATTTAATCACTAACAGACAGACTAAATTGCTGTAAAAGTGTAAATATGTAATCACTAATCACTTAATCAGTAATGTAAGTTAAACAAATTAAAAAAAAAACACTAACAACTAAAATTTAAATTTTAAAACTTCAAACATCAATCATCAGTATCACTCATCAGGCAGACAGGCACTCATCACTCATCATCAGGCAGACAGTCATCACTTCACCACTACCAGTCATCAGATATTCACTTATTCAAAATTTCAAATCATCAATTCTTCATTTCTTCATCACAAATTCACAATTCACAACATTGAAATAAAATTAATAAATCAAATAATCAATACTCAATAACTATTAACTAAAAAACAACTAAAAATGCCGTGTACAACTTGTTCTATATACAAGCCTTTGGTGCCAATTATCTAACTTGAACAGATGAAGAAGAAAACTACCTAGTAGTGACAACTGACAACAAGAGCTCACGAACTTGATACAAAAATTGAGATAATATATAATTTTTTTTTAATTAATTTAATTTGAAGGCTAGCTTTTCATCAGATGCAGACAAAAGTACTGAATCTCAGCTGTGTGAGATCAATCCAACCGCTTCAAGTAGAGAAGAAGATTGTACGAAAAATTGTTCAAACAAAAAATAAAAATAGAACTTACAGAGTTAGTAACAGACCGGTCACTCGGTCAGACCCTAGATGAGTTGACGAGTTGACGGTGGTGACTGGTGACGAACGGCGCTGCGACGAGTCGACGACAAAGGGGGAATCGGGGATGGAGGAGCCTGGTTTGGTCTGAGAGTGAGAGGAGTGTCGAGTGAAAGGGAATAATGGAAGAATTGAAGAAATATGGAAATTCAATTGAAAGGCTGGTTAAAAATGAAAAGGGGTTTGCGATTTGGGGAAGAAATTGGATTAGGGATTTGGATTTGGATTTGGTTCGTTTGGGATCGATTGAAATATTGAATTGAAAGGAAAAGGGGTTTGCAATTTGGGGAAAAAATAGAAAAGAAGAAGAACGGTGCCGTTTTGAAGGTTGTAATTTTTGAACAGTGTTTTGACTCCAAAACGACGACGTTTTGTGCAACCCGGTTTAAAAAAAAAAACGGTCTAGGCGGAGTCAACGCCTTTGACTCCGCCCGGACCTGATTAAGCGGCCAGACCGAACTAGGCGGCCGATTTTTTTGATGTTGACCGTTGACTTTGTGTTGACCGATTTTTTTCGCCGATTTGGACCAGGTCGGGACGCCCGACCACCGCCTAGCGTCTAGGCGCCACCTAGACCGATTTTTAGAACACTGACTACTGGTGTTTCATTATCATTAATGCCACAAGATTAAAAAATCAGCAGCCACAATGTCACTCTAGATTCTAACAATGGCAAAAATTCAATAGAACTATGAATTTCTTTACAAGCTCTCTCTATGTCTCTAAAAAACTTGTCTCCACTAACTCTAGAATCTCTCCCAATAATCGACCCCCCACTCACTCTCATATACAATGAAATATTCCCTTTTACACAAGCACGTACAACACACACAAAATGACAGTTGTGAAAATAACTAGATTTGTCTTGACAGAGAAATTCCATTTGCAGCAATAAGGTGATCAAAGTCTTCAAATTATCCAATTCTTGAATGCCACATCATCAAGTGATTTTAGAGTCACAATTCCACAGAGCTAGTTCTCATCGATGGAGGTCCGTGATAGTCCCTATTGATTAGCTGCTTTATAAGAAAATCAAATGGGTAAATTTGTGATGGATTGATAGAAAACCTACATGTGAATTTGTTTGTGTGAATTTTTTTTGAAACAAGTTTGTTTGAGTGTTGATTTTTTTTTTTTTAATGTGATGGGTTCTTGTCTAACTTTAATGAGTATGTGAATAAATTAGTTGGGTTTAGAGATTTTTCTGTTTGGATTCCAAGTTTTGAGTTGTTCAGGTTGTTGTGATGTTGCCTGATTTGGCAAATTGGTGATACAGATTATGGTTGCTTTGTTTTGGTTGCAGATTCAATGAAAATAGATGAAGAAAAACTGATTTTTTTCAGGTCTAGAGGTTGAAGACAGTCTAAAGATAAGATTTCCAAATTAGTCTGTGTTTGAATCATTGTATATGTTTGGACAGCTAAGAATTTTATCAAATCTCTCTCTCTCTCTCTCTCCTCTCAATTCCCCTGCTATCTTACAATTGTGCATTACAGTTGTGTGAATAACCCAAATGAAATAGAGAAGAAGAAAGGTGGCTTCACTTTAATTAAGAAACCTGATGAAATCACTAAATTTTTTCAGTGACCTAAGAAGAGACAATTTTGAAATAATCTTGATGGATCTCTAAATGATTTGATTTTTTTAGAAAAAAATGATAGATGGGTGTGGAGCTCTACTCGGTTAATTTTTTTGTTAATGTTGTTGTTTGGAGGTGATTCTCTCTTCTTTGACAACTTTGACATACCAATACAATGGAAAATGAAATTTTTTTTTTTTCTGGAACGGAGCTTGATCTGAAAGACAAAAAAAAAAAAAAAAAAAAAAAAAAAAAAAAAAAAAAAAAAACTTTTTGAAACATAAAGTGTCGTTTGTTAGTTGGGGTGAGAAAAAAATAACAAAAATTAATCATAACCATTCATTTGTTTAGCTAACATATGTCACCAGATGTTTAAAAGGTGAGCAAAAATAAGTTGGGTAGGAAATCTTGATCCTATACATATATCTCTTTTCATAATTTCACTTTTGTGGGTTTAAGTCTCACCGTGTGGTATTTAATTAATTACTAATATGATGGAGGGTTTAAAGTTTCATATTTACCAACATATGTGATCTTGTAGATTTTTTTTCATGTGTGAGTTGATTTTTTCTAGATGTGAGAAAAAATATTTCCAAGAATATATTATGTGGGATAAACCTTTTATACGATTGAAGTTAGAAAACAAAAAATATAATTTTATATTTAATTTTAAAATTTATTTTTAATGACAAAACCAGGGTTACATTTTTGCTACCCAAAAAATGTCTTCTCATTACTCCCATTTTTTCAACTTTCAATTATAAAAAATGGAATTCCAAAAGTAGCCCTATTGCTTTCTACACCCATCAACCAATTATCGTTCATTCCTACGCCTTATAATCTTAATTGACTCCTATGCATTCAATCTTATGCTAGGAAACCAGATTCTCATGGTGTAAGGACCATTAACAACTTCAAACAAAAGTAATGTCATTGAAGATAGATGTGCACAATTGCAAACTGTTGAGTAATTTATTTGTGAATTGATCGATTGCATTAAGATTTATCAAAAATTACTATTCACCTGATTTTGTCTTTTTCTGTGAATGAATCCACCATATTCGTCCAGCTGAGAAATATTGATCCGATAGAAACTGAGTATAAAATTGTATTTCTCAAAATAATTGAGAATGAATTGTATTACTTGGGATAATTAATATGTACAATATGAGACCTATTTAAAATCTATATAAGAGAATAAAATCGGGAACTAAATCTACCATAAAGGAAATAGATCATATAGGAAATATACCACATATCAAATCATATCATATTTGATATGGTAAGGAAGTAAATTAACTTAAAGTATATTACCAATGAATTCAGATTAATACCATATAATTTTTATTAAAAATTGGCGTGAAGAGTATTTTTTTCGGGTGGCCCACCTTTTTAATAATTTTTTTCAATGAAAAAAAAAAAAACATTTACATAAGACATAACATCGTATTTTTACCTCTAAAAAAATAGGAGTGTCCATGATCTAATCCAATAGGATCCATTGGATCCAATGTAGATTGAATTGGATTTGAAGACGTGATTGGATTTTAATTTCTAAAATTTATTGAATCGGATCAGATCTTGAATTTTCATATAAAAATCCATCAATCTGTCAAAATATAAGACTTAATTATTATTGAGCCAATTTGTTTTGTCCTATATAGATGAAAATTGAGCAAATTTTAGTGTTATTGTATTTTGTTGTGATAAATGATTATATTTTTATTTCAAAGATTTTATTTATGTTTGTGTTTGAAATTTATGTTTAATGTTTATAATATCTTAGACTTTTTGAACTTTAAAATGTACAATTATTTATTGTTCTTACATTATTTATTTTTTGTTAATATTATTTGAAGTATTGTATGAATTAATAATTTGATTTTGTTCATTTAAGGTGTGTTTTAACTTTTATATATTAAGAATTGTTTCATATAAATTCAATCTATTTGATCAGATCAGATCAAATCTTGGATCATGTCAAATCCGGCCAATAGATCCAATCCGCCGTACACCCCTATCAAAAACTCTAAACTCTAATCGAGATCAGACCTAAAGTTTTTCATATGGTCCCAAGGATTATCACATGTGATAATCCGTAAAACAACAATTTAATCGGATTATTAAGGTCTGGTCCCTGACAATAGAATTATATAATAATAATAATAATAATTTGTTACCCAACTATGTAAATTAGGGTTTTAAAAGCATGAATACTAGGTCTGGCCAAATTTCACAGGACCGTTAAAACGATGCAAATTCATTCGGAAAAAAAGGGGGTTGATGGATTTAACTTTGTCAGGTCGGGTTGTTAATGGGTCAACTATCAACTCATATAAACCATAATATGATGTGTCATTTCCGGGTTCACTTTTAAAAAAGTTGATTCGTTATAAATCCATAATAGTAATTCTCGTAACTTTTAAAAATTGTGAAATCGATAATTCGTTATAAACCCGGAATAATGATTCTCCTCACTTAATTTAAAAAAACCGTTAATTCGATAATTCGTTATAAACTCAAAATCTTTATTCTCCTCATTTTTATAAAAACCGTTAATTTATTATGAATCCAGAATAGCGATTTAGCTTAGTCTAGGAGTTCATGCAAAATAAGTAATAATTGTGATATGCGATGAAGTTCACATGTCTAAGATCAAAATAAGAATATACAAAAAAAATTTAAATAAGAAAAAAAAAATCATACTTCAATGGGTAATAGATATATGATTTGCTAATTTAAAAGATTAATATAGAGCATGATCCTCCATTATTCACAAGAGCTTTCCATATCAATGATTTCATTATGAATAATTTGACAAGTATTTTATTGGCTAGTGCTTGGAGTTAAAATATAGTGATGGCAATGAGGGGGGTTCGGGGCGGGGTGGCTCTCCCCGCACCCCATCCCATTTATTTTTTGAAAACCCAACTCCTTATAAAACCCTTCAATAAATGGAGCGGGGTAGGGCGGGGCGAGGTATGCGTTCTCCATCCCCATTCAATTTACCCCATTTAACCCATTTATCTAAATTATTTATTAAAATCTTGTCAAAAAAAATATTAATTAAAATAATAAATATATATCCCAATGAATACGATATAATATATAAACTATAAAGTAATTGCAAAAAAACTATTGAAAATCATCTCATAAATATAAATCTCAAAACTAAATAAATAAATTCTATCATTTTAAAACATAAACATTGAACTAAATAACAAAATAAATAAATATTATATTTTAAGAGGGGTGGGGCGGGGCCGGGATTATAAAAACTCATCCCCGCCTCATAACTATTGTGGGTTTTATTATCTATTCTTATCTCTGTTTCATCCCTATCAAATTGAAACTTATCCCCATCCCATAAGTGCGGGTCCCCTTGGGACCCCATCCCAATGGGTTATTTCGCAGTCCCTATTAAAATAACTTGGCATCATTTTAATATTTTATTTTTTTTGTATCAGTAATTTTTTATTTTTTTTATTTTTATTTATTTATTTATTTTTTAACTCTCAATTTCCATTTCTCAATCTTACAATTAATAAACAGGAAGATGGTTATGTTGACTATAATAATATTTTCGCAAAAGACAAACTGAGTTGTAAAACTTGGAGAAAATTATATTGGTGGCCACCACTTTTAGACAAAAATACCAGTTTAGTAACCACTTTTACCTAACACACCAAAATGGCTACTTTTGACAGACATATCGTTAACGGTGACCATATTACCAAATTTCCATCCAAATTTTAACGGAAATACTGATATTGACCGTTTTTGAATAAACTCTGCCGTTAAATAAAATGGCAAATGGAATGTTAAATAAAAAATATTAAATTAAATAAAAAACAATTAAAATACAACATTAACCGTGGAGAACAAAAAAAAAAAAAAAGATTATTAAAAACCAAACCCAGAATATTAATATCAGTAAAAAAAGAAATCCGTACCACCACCATCATCTTCTCCAACTCACTCACACGACCACCACCATTATCTTCTCCAACTCAAACACAAACCCTAACCCTAGCCACCGCTGTCGCTGACACCACCACCCAAACACTATACCCTAGCCTGCCGAAATCACCATAACCACTACCCCTAGCCACTATGATCTCAATCTCTTTTTCTCTCTCTCGATCGATTGATGTCATCTTTCCTAATTTTTCCTAAAATGACAATGGTCAGCCAGAGATGGTGAGGACCCGAAGCGATGACAGCAAGTTGAAGTGGAGACGAAAGGCTTCAGCTAATGGAGGATCTTTTTCCTAATTTTTTTTTAGATCATCAAATTTTCTTGATTTTGTGTGTGGAATCTGATTAAAGCTGATTTATAGATTGATAAAGAAAGGGTGTTTCATTTTTTTTGAATTGATTGGGGATGATTTTTTTTTTTTTTTTTTTTTTTTTTTTTGAAAAGCAAACTTTATTCACCAAAGAGCAGAAACAACACGAGAACAAGGAACAAACACACATGAGTCAAAAAACTGCAACAAAGGAAGTGGGTTTGAATCATCTGATGGTGGTGGTGGCGTGGTGGTCTGAGATAGTCTGGTGGTTGGTTTGATCTGGGTAGTGGGTTTCGACGGCGACCGCCGTGGATTTTTTTTTTTGGTATTGATGATGAAGATGAAGATATGTGGGAGGAGTGGGTTTGAATCATCTAATGGTGGTGGTGCCGTGGTGGTTTGAGATAGTCTGGTGGTGGGTTTGATCTGGGCGGTGGGTTTCGACGACGGCCGCCGTGGATTTTTTTTTTTTTTGTATTGATTTTGTTAAACTGAGTTTTCTGGGTTTGGTCAGGTAAAGAAGAAGAAGAACTGATGAAGGAGGAGGAGTGAGTTGGCAAAATCTCATCCACTCATTTGATTTTTTCATTGGTCCGGTTTAATTTTGTTTTCAATTTTTTAAGAGAGATCGAGATTGAGAGAAAAATGTGTGAGATGATGGTGAGTGGTGGGTAGTGAGTGGTGGAGATGATGATTGGGTGGAGATGAATCAGATGATGGTGGGGTTGAATGTGTGTGAGAGAGATTATAATTTTGTATTTTAATTGTTTTTTTATTTAATTTAATAATCTTTATTGTATTTTAATTGTTTTATATTTAATTTAATAATCTTTATTTAACATTCTGTATGCCACATCAGCATTTCAATTAGAATTTGGACGAAAAGTTGATAAAATGGCCACCATTAACGATATGTCTATAAAGTGCATTGAGTAAAAATGGTTACTAAACTTTTATTTTTACCTAAAAGTGGTAGTCACGGTGCAATTTACTCAAACTTGTAATGTGGGAATCTTTTATATGAAAAGAGCCAATGATGCAAAGGAGATTGATTCCAAACTCTGTACTGTCTTGACTGTTACTGATTATAATGCAATACCTGCCACATGTTTTTTTTTTTTTTTTCATCAACTGGTTTTCTATGGTTGAGTCAAATCTAACATGCATAAGTAATGCAATTATGCAAGCATGTACTTAAAAAACAAAAAAGCATAGACGAGTGAGTTGTGAAATTTTATAATTCGGACGAGATTTGTGAGCCAATTTATTATACAAAATACATAATAAGATGCATTCAACATCTTATAATAATTAAGGAATTAATATTAATAAAATCAGTTCACCATTTCCCATTGATCAGTTTTTAATTTTTAATTTTTTATATTTTTTATATATATTTTTTAATTTTATTTTTTAAGATGGTTTTAGAATTTTAAGATTACAACCCGATTTATGTGTCATTGATTGTATGCTTTTATATAAAAGCATACGCATCTAATATCTTATAATTGAGGAACGATATTAATAAAGTGATGTTAAACCTTGACAACTGAAAATGTTTTGATCTAAGAGCATCTCTAATGGTAATATGAGCTGTGAAAAAATTAGATACCGCGTATGATGAATAACCACTTAGTTAAAAAATTCATCTCCAATGCAACATCTCTAGTATAACTTCAGGATGAGGTAGAAACTTTTTTTTAGAGGCTGTCAACATAACTCTCTGATTTCAGAGGGTTTGTTGGACAACCATCTTGTTGGCCCAGTCAGCAACCACTTTTGTCTTCTATTTTGTTTTATTCAACAATTTTAAAGTATATTTAACGAGACCAATAATAAATTGATATGTCATTAAAAACATGTATTTTACAAGTGAAGCATTGTAGGCCATTTTTTCATTTAGATGTCTATCAAGTTTAGTTATATGCCACATATGAGGCAATTGATTTGACAATATTGACATATCACTATTTTTTTTTCAAATGCAATCCACATCACCAATGTAAAAGTGACTTGCATACCAATAATTGTTGACATGACAACAATATCAAGAGACTTGTTTCCTATATGGCATAAAAATAGACTTGATATACAATCAACTCAAAATTTGGTCTTCAATACTTCCGTCTAAAAACACAATTTTTTTAATGACGTGTCTATATTTTTTTCCTGTTTTATTTTATATTTTATTTCCTTATAAAAAATAGATGAGAAATTAATGTTAGTTTTAAATACTTGCTTAGTCAACCGAAAAAATAGTTGTGCAACAAACTATCTGGGAGTAGACGGTTATGTTGACAATGTCTAATATTGTATTTTTTTTTTACCACATCAGCTTGAGATTGAATATGAATGGCTATATCGAGAAAAATTTATTTACAGAATGTCTATTAATCCTACGTGACCTTTTTTTTTTTTCACAAACCACTCTTGTATTGAAGATTTTCTAACAACAGTAAACATTGCCAATCTCTACAATGGTGGTGTTTAGATGTACTTCTTTTTATCTTCTTAGATGTTAAAATTCAGTCATTGAATACATCTAAAAAGTAAAAACTAATTATAAATTAAATTAATTCGATTGAATACATGAATGCATCAGGACTCTTTTTTTTTTTTTTTTTTTTCTTTTTTATAAATAATTTTAAATTTATAATATAAGATAAACATAATCAAGAAAAGAAAATAAAAATTGAAAAGGAAAAAAAAGATTCTGAATATTGAAAATTTATTTTACTTGTTTGACCATTGAAGAATTTTTGATGAGGTTGTGAGACCTAACTTATTGTGTATCCTTTTTTAGAATATAATTAATTAAGAAACGAGAATATCTCTACATGGCTTTTAAAACCTAAGCTATTTCCAAATATGAACTTACCATATTTCATACAAACACTTCTCCCTCTATCTCTATATAGCTTTATCTTTTTGCTATTTTCTCTCTAAAAACTTGATCAATCTTTTCTTTTCTTTATTTTTTTTTAGAGAGTTTGATTTTGGAAGAATCTCCAAAATCTCAAACTCAATTCCTTGTTCCCCACTCACCGACCTCTCTAGAATTCCAAGTTCTTGCAATCTTGTAAAATCTATCAAACACAGTCTCTCTTCTTTTTTTTTTTTTTTAAAAAAAACCCACCTCAATTTTCGTCTGACCCCGAATTTCTTTCTTTAACATGGGGGGAATTTCTTTCTCTAACATGGAGGGTCATATGGAAGAAGACGCTTTTCCATGGAGGTTTCGTCCTTCTTCTTCTGTAGAAAACAGTAATCAAAGAAACATTACGGTGGAAAACCACAACAACAACAACAACATGACTTCTTCATATGTCCAGGGAATTCAGTCCTCGCAACCACAAGTCATCCTCATAAACCCCAACCAGCAGCCCCGAAACCAACTTCCTCAAAACCCCGCCTCGCCACAAGTCATCCTCCTGACCCCCACGGGCCCCGCCCAGCAGCAGCCGCCGCCACAAAGCAACCTTTATCAAAACCTCACTTCGCCACAAGACATCTTCCAGACCCCCACCACGCAGCCACGAAACCAGCCGATTGATTTTCGTTATAATCACGTGAATCCTCCACGAGGCTGTGGTATCAACGGGTCCGTTACAGAATACACCGCCGCCGAATACAGGAACATGTATGCGGACTCCGACCCTGCTGCTGCTTTCGATAATGTCTTTGATGTCCAAAGTCTTGAAACAGGCTTGGGTCGACTCAATCTGTGCGCCACTCCTCGTCCGTCTGGTCAGTTTCTCGGCGCCAACTGGGATATGTGGTACGACGATGGCGTTTCACTTCCATCTTATCATGGTTACAACGGCGGCTCTCAACACAATATGCCTTATTTTACAATGGAAAACCAGGTGGATAATGGCCTGCAAACCGGTTTGGAGAGGTCGAGAATTCATTCCTCTGTGAATTCTCCATTCATGGTAAACGAGGGCTTGGAAGATCGCCGTCTCCGCCCTTCTAGTCATTCGTGTTCCAGCAATGACTTCTTGAGTAGTCTTGATTTGAGGTCTCAAAGAAACGGTGCAAGATCCATCAATGGCGACTCTCAAAGAAGTGGTGGAAGATCAATCAATGGCTTCTTAGGGTCTCAAAGAAGTGGTAGAAGATCCATCAATGGTGACTTGGGATCTCAAAGAAGTAGTACTGGTGGAAGATCCTTCAATGGCGACTTGGGGTCCAGTGGAGGATTCTCGTTTAATATTTTAACTAATCCAAGATCACAACAACATCAAGGTTATTCATTGGAAGAAGTACGAGGGCTGGTGTGCAGGATGGCAAAAGATCCACAGGCACGCTGTTTCTTGGAGGAGAAGATTGTTGAGAGAAACCAGGCTTTCATTGAGCTCATCTTTTCAGAGGTGATGAAAAGTCATGACTTGTTTGATCTTATAGTGGACCACAATGCTCATCATCTTATGCAAAAGCTTGTTGTGGTGTTGAATGAAGATCAAATGAACAAATTCATTCTTTCAATCATCAATTCTGATCGAAGGTTCTTAGGGATATGTGATCATGTTTACGGGTATGTCTTGATTATAAAATCCTTTCGTATAATTTAGGGTTTTCGAATTTTTGAGTTTGATAATTCTATGCAGTCAGTTTCAATCGTAATCGTATTTTTTGTGTGTCTTGCAGAACTTATGTTATGCAGAAATTACTGGAAGGATCCTTAACTCCAATGCATAAATCCTTACTTGTATCGACTTTGAAGAATATTGCTAGCATCTTGAGCAAGACTCAACATGGTCACCATGTAATTATGCATTGCTTGAGAAGATTTCCTAACGATTTTACAAAGGTATTGATACTTTGTGCATCTATTGCCTACATAAATATATGTTTGATTTCCACTTATTACACTGTGATGCTTCCAACAGTTGTATATAAATCTTCCTATATTTTGTATACCATTCATTTAGTTTGAATGGTAAGTTTTTAGTGGGCCTTGATCTTCCTTAAAGAGGAAAAGATTGTGTATTACAAAGTATTATATATATATGTGTGTGTGTATAAATGATAAAAAAGGGAATGTTTTATATATATGTGTGTGTGTGTGTGTATAAATGATAAAAAAGGGAATGTTTTATTGGTTTTTATCATGTTATTTTTTACTGAATCTTGGCTCTCATGATGTATTGCAGGATCTTGTGGAAGAAATAGTAGTGAACAGTGTTGGTTTAGCTACAAACAAGAGTGGATGTTGTGTATTGCAGCATTGCATTGAACATGTTAGGGAGGGAGAACAGAAGGAACGCCTCATAGCTGAGATAGTAAATGATGCTGTTATTCTTTCTGGAGACGCTTATGGGTACGTCGATAACTATTTCTACTTCGATATGGATCTTGAACTTAACACATTCCAACCATATATGTTTCAAAACCTAGCAGATAAAGAGAGAGATCTTGTTCTTAGATAATTCATAAAAGTAATCTCCAGTTGAGAGTCTTGAAACACCATTTATATAAGTTAGGACAAGTGCATTCAAGAATGGAGCATTTTGCGGATTACAGTAGAATAGTATTTGACCTAGAACAATATGATCATTGTCCATGGTTATAAGTGACTTGAGTCTCTTCTCATCTCATCTCTACCGATCAAATCTTAACCTCCCAATCAATTATAATGCAAATCTCTTCATAAAAGTTGAGATAGGAAGAGAATCCAAAAATTCTAAGTCTAGACTCAAGTTATAGTTTATTCCTCTTGCGAATTTAGATCATACATCATTTTCTTAACATAAAATTACCTTTTTCTTTCTTTCTTTCTTTCTTTCTTTCTTTCAGGAACTATGTAATCCAGAATATACTGGATACCGTACCTCAAGTTATCAATGATGTAATAGCACAACTTGCAGGGAGTTTTATAGCCCTTTCCACAAGCCGATTTGGCAGCAATGTTGTGGAGAAATGTATTAAAAATGCAGATGAGGAGCAATCCACTGCCATTATGCTCGAGATTCTGAGTCATCACGACGTTATGGAGATTGCTAAGAACAACTATGGTAACTATGTCATTCAGGCAATCTGGAGAAATTCCCTGGTTAGATCATCATCCCTACCTTGCATATATTTTTCATTAGCTTGTTATATATCAATACATCAATAGCCTAGCGAGTAGGATTTGTTATTAATAGCATAGCATCCCTAATATAGAATATGGATTCAACTACTGTACAGTTGCATGGGTAGTTATGAGAAGGAGTCGTTTTCGTTTATTTTTTAATTTTTAAATTCTTGATTTTGTAGACCATTGGATCATTGGATTAAAATTCAATGATTAACAACTAACAGTGTAACTATAAAAAACTTGTAGCTGAACCCCATAGAATACAAAACATGTGTAGGTAAAGAATATGAACATTTGAGAGGCATACTTTCAGGCCTCCTTTGTTGAAATGATGACCTCTTCGTATATATTAAACTGATATAAATTTGCAAAACCTGAAAGGTTTTTATTTATTTATTTATTTTTATTTAATTCGATCTACCTTGATACAAGTCGAGTAATTCTCTCTTTTTTTTTTCTTTTTTTTTTCTTTTTTTTTTTGTCCGACAAATCAGGGACGACCTTTAATTCGAAATACTCTTCACCGCTTGGTTCAATCGAATTACTTTTATCTCAGAAGTCATATGTATGGAAGAAGGGTGGTGGAAACAATTACAGGTAACAAAATAGTTAGATGACTGTGTGTAAAAGGCATGTAATATTCGAATCGGCGGCTTCTTCTAGCTAGCTAGGTCCAGCTGGTTTCTTATTGTTGTTTTGCTATGGACGATGAATTGTTATTGTTATGTGTGTTGGTCTTTAGGGTTTATGGATGTTTTAAGGTTTCCGGTTTCCGGTTTCCAGTTTCAATGTTTTGTTGTTTCATGCTCTAATTTAGAGTTATTAGGTGGCTGCAGAAAAATGTTGTTCTGCAATGGCATGTTTAATTACTAGAAACTGTTGAATGTTGTTGAAAGGTTTTGCCCATGAACGGCTTGTCCTGCGATCTTCCCATGTTATATTAAAGTTTCAGATTTTTTTGTATGCTGAATTTTGCTTTTGACGGGTATACGTACATCACTGCTTTCACAGTTTCATTTTTGTGGGTTTAAGACTCACTATGTGCTATTTATTAGCATGATAGAGGGTTTAAGTCCAATTATACGTATTTATCAATATGTGAGTAGAAATTTTTTCGATGTTGTGTGTATAAATTTCCCAATTATATAAATTATATTTGAACCGTGCATGATTAGTTTGATCCCGACGTGTCCAAATAAACCCTATTTCAGAAAAAAATAAAAAATGATATTATTAGAAATCCACCGAATATCTATTTATATTGAATTTTAAATTTTCTTTTTAATGACAATTTTACTAAGGGTCACTATATTTTTGCCATAAAAAAAACTTCTCACGAGGCGCATTTTTACTGATTTTCAACTCGCTATTATAAAAAATGAAAAAAAAGGAAAATTTCAAAAATATCCCCGTTTCTTTCTGCTCCATTAATGCAATATTTGAAAAGCTATCGAGATGAAATATTGAAAGTTGCAATGAATTCATACCAATTTGATAAGATTCCCGTAGTGTTTTGGTAAACAATTGCAAACATACAGTTGGGTAATTTATATGTGAATTTATTGAATGCATTAAGATTTATCAAAAATTAATATTTACCATATTATTTAAGCGGTGTAATATTGATTACGAAGGAAGGGGGTTGTATATTAACAATATGTATTTTTTATTAAAAATGGGTGTGAAGAGTATTTTTCGGATGGCAATAGACCAGCATTTTTACTCATTGATAAAAGAGTTTTTTATTTTATTTATTTATTTTATTTTTAATTTTAGTTTAACACTCACATTACATAATTCATAACATTCTTATATCTCAAAAACTCTAAGCCCTATCATTCTTCTTTTATTTTTTTTCTTTCTTTTTTGTTTGATTATTAGTAGTATTTATATTTGGTTCAAAGAGCAATATATGCAAGCTAAATAAGAAAAATAAAAAAGAGTTTGTTTGGTTGGACTTTTGAAAAACCTCTGTCATAAACATACTTGTAGTAGATCAATTAAAAATAGAGTTTTTGAAAAGAAAAAAAAAATTATAGTTGTTTGGTTATTAAACTTTTTTTTTATATATATATATTTTTAGGTCTATTTAGAAAAACTTCTCCCTAAGAGTTTTTGATTAGCAGAGATTTAAACTCTACTAGCCTCTACTGAATTTCTAAAACAAAACGTTTTTTAGACAGTAGAAAACACAACCAAATAAGTTCGAAGTAATCTATATGTCAATTATTAGTGGATTGCATTGAGGTATGAGATTTTTTTCATTATTTATTTATTTTTATTTTTTGCAAACCTTAGATGGCATGAGGAAATTTATTATTAAGAAAAATAAAAGATGACTCCTAGTGAGGGTATGTAATAAGCCTTACCTCTCAAAAAATATAAAGAATACAATAAAACTTGTAATTAAAAAATATGCCTGAAATGCAAAAATATTACAAGTAAGAAGATTACAATAGAGCATAGAGGTATATGAACAAAAAGCTTCAGAAATGCATAAACTAAAAGAAAAACAATCCAATAAAACTTTTGAAAGTCGTTGTCTTTATAGGCGTAGCTTAGCTGGTAAATAGACGAGTTTGGAGTTGGATAAATGATTCCCAAGTCAGCGAATCGAATCCTATCAATAACAAAAAGCTTAAAAATAAATAAATAAATATATATATATGAAGTAATTACTAGGAACCTACCTGAGGTTTGGTAATTGACACTCAAAGACAACTTTATCAACAATTGACACTCACCTCCCCTACCGTTAGTGTTGACCGTTATATTTAACAGTTGACTTTTTTAAAAAATCAAAAATTACGAAACTACCCTTGACACCTATAATTAAAAAAAAAAAAAAAAAAAAAAAAAAACTAATTTAAGGAAAATAAAAAAAAAATCTTAATTATTTTGTAAAGAACGATGAAATCTGGAAACAAATTCAGAGATCCAGAAAGAAAAAAGATATGGAAAAATTTTCCCACGATTAACTTCAATTCATCTTTATCCAACTTCTCACATAAGTCCGATCGAAAATTTTAATTCACAAAATCTAACAATCAACTCCATCTAGATCTTCGTCTCCATCCAACTTCTCATTCAACAAATTACATCGACCAAATCACAGTTATCAAACATCTTAACCACATCAATTAACGATTATCTGATCAGGGAACAAACTCAATAATCCAAGTTCTTATCAGATCCACCAAACACAAACCCTCCCCATCCGTTTATAGGCTTTTCAAATTAGCTATTTTCCTTATACTTTAATAATATAGAATGTAAATTGAAGTAAACCCAGAAGCCACAATTCTCAGTTTTTCATTGTTGTGATCAAGTAAGAAAATTGTTAAAAGATGGAGTCTCATACAAGACCAAACCAATTGAAGATCTGTTTCAAAACCACTCACCAAAACCACTTTCAACAAGAAGTCTATTTTTCAACAAAATAGAAATCCACATCTCCATCTGGATCAAACAAAATTTCAACAAAGGAAAATACAAATTCATCAATCAGACACAAGCACACAACCGAACCAACAACAAAAACCACCACTCAACACCACCACACCCATCGCCGCTGCGCTCATCAAACGACACACAACCCATTATAATCCATGGCTACACCACTTCCGCCAAGGCTCATCAAACCGGACACACCCCAGCAAAATCTTTGGCTCCACCATTGTCGTGGCTACCAACACCGCATCAGAGAAGATCTGTTCGCTCTCTATAGAGATAAGATCGTATCATATCTTTAACCACCCAAATCAAACCGAACCCATGTCCACCCAAAGAAAATCGAATTAATTTGAGAGGATGAGTTCTAAGGCAATGTGGCGGTGGCAATGGAGGTGGAAAGGAAGAAAAGAGCGAATGGGTGAGAACAATCCTAGATCTCATGGAGATCCAAATCGCCACCCAACTCAATTTTTTATTTTTATTTTTTCAGATTTTTTTTGTTTTTGCTTTTAATTTCTTTTGATCTTCCTCGTGAGATCCTTTTTTTTTTTTTTAATTGATTTCGTTTTTTATTTTTTTTATAAGGTTTAAAGACGAAAATACCCATTGATGTCTCAAAGTTAACAGTCAAATTTGGTCAAACTTTAATGATATGGGAGGTGAGTGTCAATTGTTGATAAAGTTGTTTTTGAGTGACAATTAGCAAACCTTAGGTAGGTTCCTAGTAATTACTTCTATATATATATATTCAGTCTAGATAGATATTATAGTGGGTTTAGATAGGTATTGTAGTGGGTGTAGACAGTAGAGAACGTAGAGATTTTCATTTTCAATATGATTTCATCTTCCAACACTTTTTTTTTTCTAATAGGGAACATAAGAGAAATTGCACCTCAATTTAGGGCATTTAAAACTTGTCTTGGCTAAGTGATTTTTGAAAACTGTGTCTGGTTAATTAATTTTTGAGGCCTTATTTTTATTTTTTTAATTAATTTATACTTGATTAAAAATTTGCTTGTAAAAAAAAAAATATATCAATTGTATTTGTATATAAACTCTAATAACTATGTTGATACTTGAAGAAAAAAAAAATCCTATGTTGATAAGAACAGAATGTTCTCATGGGTCATTGGAAGAATGCTTTTTAAATCTAAACTATACGGAATGTAATATTATAGCGGAAAATTATTTCCTATTTGGATACGATACATTTTGAAAAATATGTTAAATAAAATTAGTTTTGGTAGGCTTAAAAACCTAATCCGATAAAATTGGGCTGGGTTACGATTTATATTGAGTTGGATTTGATTGAAAATCTTTAGAGGAAATAGAGAGAAATAGCACCAAATTGGATTGGTTTTGTGGTAATATCACCAACTTAATAAGTTTTGTAGAAATAGCACCAAAGTATGTGATCTACCCAAATTGCCCCTCACTTATTCTTTCTTCCTCTCTCTCTTTCTTCCTCTCTCCTTTGTTTTTTTTTCAAAGAACTCCATTGATCCATCAATGGAGGTTGGACAGACCTCAAATGGAGGTCGAATGGAGGGCGAAAGACCTCCATTGGAGTCGAAATGACCCCGACCTCCATTGGTGTTCGATGAAGAAGAAGATTAAAAAAAAAAAAATCTGGAAATAAGTCTCGGATATTTGAAAATAAGTCTCGGGTATTTGGAAATAAGTCTCGGGTAGGTCACCCGAGACTTATTTCAAGCTATTTTCAGCTACTCGAGACTTATTTTGATTACCCGAGACATATTTCAAAATACCCGAGACTTATTTCCAGAATTTTTTTTTTTTTTTAATCTTCTTCTTCATCGACCACCAATGGAGGTCGAGGTCATTTCGACTTCAATGGAGGTCTTTCGCCCTCCATTCGACCTCCATTTGAGGTCTGTCTGACCTCCATTGATGGATCAATGGAGGTTTTTGAAAAAAAAAGGGAGAGAGGAAGAAAGAGAGAAAGGAAGAAAGAGAGGGATAAAGAGAGATTAGGGGCAATTTTGGTAGATCACCTTAATTGGTGCTATTTCTACAAAACTTATTAAGTGGGTGACTTTTCCACAAATGACTTTGGAAAGAGTGCTAGAAATTTAAAGGACTCAAATCTTTAATCCAAACCAAAAATGCTCCTGGAAGACATAAAAAATTCTATACTGCAAGTCAAGAAAATAAAATAAAATAAAATAAAATTCTTTACTGGGAGATACCCATTCTCAGTTTTTTTTTTCGTCACAAAACTTTCTGAAAAACATCTTCTTTTTTACCTGCTGTAAAAAATCCAGTCAACCTTGTTGAGATTATCACAAACTAATTGTCTGGATCAGGGATTCAATTTTCACTAAGTAAATTTACTGAGAATTTATCATTATTGATGTCGAATTGTCGATGCATATTAATCTTAGATTTTAATGATCCGATCAATCCCTAGCCCTGTGAGAAATTTTTCATAATTCATACATTATCTAATATAATGTCAACTATAGGAAAACGATTGATGTTAATACAATCCAAAAAAATCAATCAAAATGATGTTACAAGTAATTTGCTTTTATCATATGATTTGTCGAGAAATCACTTACCACGTCATTTTGGCTGATTTTTTTTTTTTTTTTTTTTTTTGGGTTGGTTGCATTACTTGTAGAAATGCAGGACAGGAAGAATCTAATTCGAAAAATTCTAGCAAATTGCTATTACCTGCCTTTTATTTGCCAATGAAAAGCATCCTCACCATCCCAATCCCTGAAATCACGGCAACAACTCCATAGATTTCTACATGGCATTTTCTACTAATTTATTTGATTATTATACTAGTTTAGTTTTGAGTTTTGAAGGAGCATCACGTCACATAAAGATATAACTATACACTTTTAGATTACCATTTACTACAAAATCTAGAAGTAAAAGCATAAATAAATAAATAAATAAATAAAATTAATTTAACAAACATGTATTTAAATTTCAACCAAAACAACAACAATAAAAAATTCATTAAACATATTGTTAGTATGTAAATTTAAAATCAGATTAAATAATAATTTGATTACTCCTAAAATTTTATAAACTAAAAATTACAGTAATCCTAAAATTTTAATACAAAATAAAATATTTAAATTTATAATATTCTCAAAAGAGTAATGATAGAGATCTCATTTACAATCTCACATTTTCGTTCCCAACCCATATAGTAGCAGGGGTGTCACTAGGATTATAGGTGGAATCTTTAGCATTACTCTTCTCAAAAACATACATAATTAAAAGATCAAATTGTTGAGAGGTTGATAAGGAGATTGAACCAAATTTACTTGGAAAAGGTTGAAGAGAGAATTATTATTAAAGAAAGAAAAAATAATAATAATAACAGCTCGCCCCCTGAGTCGTGAACTTAAAATATGAAACAAAATAACAAATCAATGACAAAGTACAGTAATAGTACTACGTACAATTACACACCTCTTGTAATCCTGCTTAGATTAGTAAAAAATATTAATTTTTTTTTACTGCATTGAATTTTTTTAAGAAGGGCCCACCCTAACCCTTGCCACGGTCATCTCGAAACATCTATCCCTATAACAAGGTCATCTTGAAACTTACATATGAAACATCTATCCCATGTGACGAGATATATATATAGTCTTGCAATTGTCAGTTCAAACTGATATAAAATATGTCAGTTCAAACTGATATAAAATATATCAGTTTTTTTGTATGTGTTATTGGATTTTAAAGATGTTTTAAAGCATTTAAATTCAATAACCCACGTGTAAGAAACTAATATATTTTATATTAGTTTAATCGGATATTAGGGTGGATAAAAAACCAATAAATTGAACCGAACCGATCCAATCGGTTTTTTTTTTTTTTTTCCAATTTTCTTATATTGTTCGATTCAGTTCGGTTTATTTTTTTGAAAATCGATTGGATCGGTTTTTTTTCCAATTCGCTATCCTAAACCGGAAAACCGAACCGAGATTCAACTTATATATATTAATTAAAAAAAAAACATAGTTTAATGTTCAACTGTTCATGAAACTATAAAACTATGAAAGTGTGTCACATAATATATATTTTTTTCTTTGTTTCTTTTATTAAATATTATTTTAAACTAGTATTTTCAATTTGTTCAAGCTCATAATTTAATTTGGTCAAAGATCTAAAAGGATTCAAATATGAAAATATGTATACTAATTAAAGCCCATGAATTTGGCCCAGTAGGACCAAAACCGAAAAAACAGAACCAAACCGAACCGATCTAATTCGGTTGGTTTTTTATCGGTTGATATTTGTAAATTTTATTGGATCGGTTTAGGGCCCGTCCTGCAAGCCGCTTTCTGTTTTTGTTTTTCGAAAAGAAAAATAAAATCGAAAACAATGTTTTTGGTTTCATTTTTGAATTCCAAATACGCGTCTGATAGCATTTACTGGAATCCGTATTTTGAAAATAAAAACAGAAAAAACGAGTCCGGTAGGAAACCGAAAACTTTCGAAAATTGAAATATTAGTTTTTAAATTTTGTTTAATATTATAACAATTATAAATAAAATGATTAAATAATTAAAACAAAAAACATTTTGTAATTTAATTGGGTTTACAGATTTTAAACAGTTGAAGACTTGAAGAGGAAGATGAAGCAGAAGAAGACCAGATCGGAGCAGATCGGAGACCAGATCGGCGACGGGAGGAAGAGGAAGAAGAAGAATAAAAAGAAGAAGAAGAAGAAGAAGAAGAAGAAGAAGAGATCTCAACGGCGATGCAGACCCTCGGCGAGAAGAAGAAGAGGAGATCTTGGCGGTGATGCAGACCCTCGGCGGGAAGAAGAAGATGAAGAGGAAGAAGAAGAAGAGGAAGGGGAAGAAGAAGAGATCTCGATGGGAAGAAGAAGAAGAAGAGGAAGAAGAGGAAGAAGAAGAAGAAGACGGCGGCGGCAGCTAGCAGCGACCGACACCGGCGGAAGGGGAGCGACGATCGGCGACCGGTGGAAGGCGAGCGAGGACCGGCGGCAAGAAGGAGGAGAAAGAAGAGAAGAAGAAAGAAAATGAAGATGATGGCCTGTGTCTGGTTCAAGAGAAAAAAAAAAGAATAAAAAATATTATTAATAATATGGGACCCACTTGATATGAAAAACAAAAACAAATTCATGAAAAACAAGTTTTTTTTTGTTTTTCAAAATTTTCACTTTTAACACTGGTTTTGTTTTTCATTTTGTTTTTGAATTTTGAAAATAAAATGAAAAACGGTTACAGGACGCGAATTCCAAATCATTTTTGGAAAACAAAAACGAAAACAGGCTGAAAACGGTCTGCAGGACAGGCCCTTATATTTTTAGAAACCGGACTTTATCGGTTCTATTGAAAAATGAACCAATCCATTAAACGCTCACCTCTATTGACAATAGAAAAACTATATATATATATATATACAGTGATTCTCTAGTCAGGAAGTCCTAACTTTATAATTTCAGGACATACAATCACAAACTCACAGTCATACATTCACATTGGGCCCACAACCACACATTAACAAATGCCCACACCCAATGTGAATATGTGGCTATGGGTGATTGTCATAAAATAATACAGTAAGTCAGGACGTCCTTCCTAGAGAACACACACACACACACATATATATATAATATTTCTCTAATTATGACCGTTCTGACTTTATAATTTTAAGACGTCCAACCGCAGCCACACATTCACAGTGGGCCCATAGTCTCACATTAACAATTACTCACACTCAATATGAATGTGTGGCTGTGGTTAGACGTCATTAACTTATAATTTCAGAACGTCTTTACTAGAGAATATATATATAGTCTTTCAATTGCAAATTCGTCATGATATAAAATATATAAGGACGAAGAATATAGACCATAGATTATGGAGAAGTTTTGAGAAGTGCATACACTCTCACAACATTATCACCGAGAATAAAACTCTCCATATATTCCATATATACTTGTAAAAGGCATATGATGGAACGCAAACCTCACCACTGGATAGAGAGGTGCACTACCTCCGGTGAGCCGGTGCACCACTAAAGCCTATTTTTTTTTTTTTTTTCTGACAATATTCATTGATCTGGGACTATGTGTTTTTTTTTTTTTAAGTTTTCGTCATTGGTAGGATTTAAGTCACTGATCTAGAAGTTATTTGTCTGAGTCCCATACTCGTCCATCTACCACCTCACATGGTCACTTAAGCCTTCTCTAATAGGAAATTGATGACAATAAAGATAAATAAAATAATTTTATTAATCTAGCTATACTACAAGAATAGCCAACGGCAAAAATACAGTGGGTTTGAGTATTTTACTATTTTAGATCTAGTGGGTTTGAGTATTTTAGAATTTGTAACTAAAAACCTTTAGATATCAAAGGAAGGTGGAATCTACATGGTTGTGTGATATGTCAATTTAAAAACTTCTGTATACAAGGGGTTGAAATGACAGAATAGTAATAATAATAATCATAATAATAATGGGTAATTTTACTAAAATCCCTACTTTTTGGTGAAATGTCACATATTTAAATGTCTTTAGCATATTAGCAACTTAAGTCCTTTTTTTTTTCTTCAAAATACATCATTTTAATCCATTTGACCAAAATACTAACGGTCAACTATAACTATATATATATATATATAAAAGTGCAATTTTACCCTTGTCGAAATGATTTATTGAGTTTTAAAAATAAATAATATTAAAATAGTTTATAAAAATAAATTAACAACAAAAATATATTTTCTAAAAAAACTAAAAAAAATATTATTATTTTTTTTAAAAAAAAAACTAATAGATTATGAAAAATATGAAGTTAAAATAAATAATAAATTAAAAATATTTAAAAAAAAGTTTTTTTATTTTTATTTTTTATTTTAAATAAATGGATCTTCACCATTAGATTTAGATCGATCCAATGGTAGAGATCCATTTACCTTTTTTTTATAAAAGAAAATTTATTTTTATTTATTAAAATACTTTTTTTTTTAATTTATAAAAATAATTTTAATTTATTATTTATTTTCAATTTATATTTTCCATAATCTATTAGTTTTTTTTTTTTTTTTTCTGTTTTTAAAATTAGTGTATATTTTTTTTAGGAAATAAATTTATATTATTAATTTATTTTTATAAACTATTTTAATATTATTTATTATTGAAATTTAATAAATTATTTTGACAAGAATAAAATTGTACTTATATATATACATATATACTTATATAGTTAGAGTTAACCGTTAGTATTTTAGTTCATTGAACTAAAATAATATTAACATTGACAAAGACATTTATATTGATGACATTTCAAATATATATATATATATATATATCGACTTGAGTGAAATTACCCCTAATCATAATAATTATAAATAAAAAAATTCAAAGACTTTCCCTTCAAAAAGAAAATTTAAATTCCAAGACTAGCCTCCAGAAAGTAAACAAAAGCCATATATAATATAAATTATTGATTCCAAGAGAAATTACATGTTATAATAACAAAGAAACAGGTTCCATAGACACAAATTAAACCCAGAAAGCATTTCCAGAGATGATGCTGATCACACTATCAAGTCTGAATTAAGGGCACTTGGGCTTGCCTTTGTTGTTGAGCTTGTCACGATAGCAAGGACACTCGTGCTTGTTGCCATAAGTCCCAGAAGGAACACACTTGCACTCTTCACAGCAGATTCCACAGTACTTCAAGCACCGGTCCAACACTCCTGCTTTTTTGCACCTTTCCCCACACTTGTTCCCACAGTAACCTGCATGACCAGAACTTCAAAATATGAGGATCAAGAAGAAATTTTTGAAGAGGCCAGAGGGGCAATGAACCCCTTCATAGCTTCACCTCTGCATGCTTAATTATCTTGTTATTATGACAATAACATTATTAAAGATTGCTCAGAGGAATCTTAATTAATTACCTGAATCAACCGTGCCCATGACAGGCACCAAGAGAGAGGAGCTGAGGAGGAGAAAAGAGCAAAGTAGCAGCAAAGTTGCAAACAAAAGCTTCATTTTAGCTAGCAAGAGAAAAGTAATTATTATGATAGTATTGAAGCAAGTGAAGAGTGAGAGGCCACTGAGAGCTGTATATATATATACACACACACACACAGAGGGAACTGTGTGGAAGTGAAAAGGCAAAGTACTGTAGTGTGTGTAAGTAATAAAATAATAAACGGAAGGGGAGGAACACAGCTGGAGTTTTTTGGCGCATTTCAATGGGTTTATTAAGTGGGCGGTGTGGGTATAGGCTTTGTCTCTCTCCCTGTGTAATCTCATTTGTAGTGTGTGTCCACGCGGTTTCATCAGCTTTAAGGTTACAAACAGAGAACAGTTTTGCTCACCTCTTTTAAGGGAGGTAACCATTACCTTTCTAAATGGATGATATGTGTCCAGAGAGAGAGGAATAAAATTGTCCAAACATGATTATATCACTGGACACATGTCACCTATTTATAAGAGGGGTAATGCTTAATCCCCTAGTAGGGGGTGAGCAAAAATAGACTCTTATAAGTAGCTTCTATTTCCTTTCTCTAATCGTAGAGAAATTTGTTACAACTCATTCGATTCATGTCATGTGATATATATGGGTCTAGATCTACACTATGCATATTCTGTGGCATGTATTTTTTTATATAATCGGTTATTCATTTAAGGTGGCATATATGAATCGAGGGAATTCGAAAGTTAGGTGATTTTTCTTGTTCAGGTTCAGACCCCTTCGTGTGTATAAATGCCATTAATGGACCATTACTCACTTCCAACCACCCTCTACTTGCCTTTCCTAGAATTTTGCAATTCAAGGTTAAATCTCTGAATTAATTTTTTATTTATTTATTTTTTTAATCTAACAAGGTCCAAACCATGATTAGAATAATTGGAATAGGTGAGCACAACACTTCACGATTTAACGAAGAAAATGTAAAACTATATTTATAATTGTGTGTCTGAAAATTACAAGTGAATTGAGTCTAAATGATTAAAGATCTGTTTGAAAGAGCTTCTCAATTAAATCTTTTAGAAATAGATTAATGTAACAAAGCATCAGCTATATCAACTTAAATTTGGGCATAAATTAATGTAAATCGTATTGAAACTAATTGCATGTCCTTAACGGCCTAGTACCATCAAGAAAAGGTTATTGAGAAATAAAAGTTAAAACACTTCATCTTCTTATCTACTTCCTTTTTTTTCTTCTTTAAGGGCTCGTTTGGTGCGTCGCACTGTAGTGTATTAAGAGTTTAAAATGTATTAGAATAATACAATACAATGTTTGATTTATTTTGCACTGTTTACTGTATTGTATTAGCTAATACATTTTAATTGGTCTAATACAGTGGATATCGTATTATCTAATACAGAATAGAAGGTTGTATTAGTTAATACAGCATAATACAATCTAATATAAAATATCACCAAACACATGATTGTATAAGAATAATACAGTTAAATACAATACAATCCAATACAATACAGCGTACCAAACGAGCCCTAAGAGTGATATTCTTTATCTTTTCTTTATTTTTGAATTAAATAGTAAAACAACATTGTGTTTTCAAAAGTCATTACTCTCTCTTGATTTTATTTTTTTAAATCCTTCTTAAAATTTCAAAAATGTTTTAATTGTATATCATTAAATTTTAATAAAAATATTCAAGAGAGTAGTGAACAAATATTAAAATTATTTGAATATATATATATATATAATATAAAATTTTATGTTTATTAACTTCCGGTTCGACTAGAAAAATTCTCATCTATTGCAAGTTTTGAATATAAGTTATATAAATTTGGTTACATTGAATTTCATATTGCTCACTTCTGCTACGAGATTGTTTTTCTTCATTGTTCAAAAATTAAATAATTGTAGCATGTTTCTGTTGATGTGTTAATTGATGAGTAAATACACATTAATAATGATTTATTTTACATATTTATGTATCTATTCATCTATTGATACCTCATTTACCACATAGGTTATGATCGAAAAGTTATGATATCTGTAATTACAGCAAGATACAAGAAAATTATAATTTTGAAGCATGTCATGTCATTTAAACTTTAGATAAGTCTTGATATCATTTATTTATTTCTCTCTTAAGGGATGGGAATTTCCCCCATGGGACCCCACCCCCGTTTGGGGGCAAATTTTGCCCCCAAAACCTAAATGAGGGTGGGGGAACACACACACCCCCCCCCCCCCATTTCCCTATTTCCCTATTCCCCCATTTTCTAAATAGGTGTGGGGGTGGAGCCCCAAATCCCTCATTTCCCCCATATATTTTTATGTATATATATTTTATTTTATTTTCTTAAAAAAAAAAACTCTAACTCTATTAGTCTATTACTCATATTTTGGATTGATCAAAAGCTTTAAATTTGTTTAGACTTTTATGTGTTATATACTAACACTATATTATTATAGTTATTTGTATTAATTTTGGATTAAATTAAATCAATTATATATTTTGTTAATTATTGGATTGGATATTAAAACTAGGTGAAGCAAAAGTTTGATCCGATCGAATTTCGAATTCTAAATTCTAAATTCCGGATTTCAAATTAAAAAAATTTAGGATTTTAAATGAAGAAAATGAGAAAAAATGGGGGACGGGGGTGGGGGCAGGGGAACCTCCCCCAAAACACCCCCATTCCCACTTCCCCCAAATGGGGTTTGGAGGCAGGGGTGGGAGAAGGTTTTAGGAATGGGGGGACCCTCCCCCGCCCCATTGGGCCCCCATTCCCATCCTACTCTCTTTCTTTTCAAAATTCAAACTAATTATATTGTCCGTTTACTGATCCATTTTAATGCCTTCCAGCTGTTTAATAAGGTACACCCATGTCCTTTTTTGTATGATTTTTTAGAACTACTTGCACTTTTTTTTTTTTTTGATGGAAAACTACTTGCACTTTTAAACTTTTATCAAGTTGCATACATGTGCAATTGTGCACATAAATTTATTTTAATAAAAAACTGACATGTAAGTTAGGATCTCTACAGATACGTCCAGAATCTCATCCCCTCCGATGTCAGTTCATGCAGGAGGAGGAGGTAATGTCTCCTGATTATTATTTTTTTTCTTAAATTAAAATGTTCTATAATTCTAGATTAATGTAAAAATAAAATTAAAAAATTGAAATTAATATTACAAAGTTTTATATTTCTAATTAATCCACTAGACATATTTTACCGTTTTTATTTTCAGAATAAAACTTTCAACGGACGCGTTTTTAGATTTCGAAATTGAAACCAAGAACATTATTTACATTTTCATTTTTCTTTTCGAAAAACAGTAAATAAAAAACGCTTACAAGATGCGCCCTAATATTTTGTCATACTTGTGTAACTACAAAAGCACATACAAAATTATTAGCAAAACACAACTGATCCTTTCGACTTGCATTCTCATTTTTCTTTTAACTCCTCCAAAATTTAAAAAAAGTAAAAATCTATCGGCTTATGCTAAGCTTCAATATAAAAGACATCTACTCATGTTACCTGTATAAAGAGAAACAACTTATTACTAATCTAATAAGAGCCAATATTGATCCCCATTAGGACGTGCATCCTTTCCTGTCCTTTCCATCCAAACAAGTTTTTCAATATATATATGGAACCTTAAAATAACTTGTGCTTGAATTACTGACAATAGATACATTAGAGAGCTAATCAAAATGAAATTGTCTTCTACAACAACAAAAAATAATATAAAGTTAAATCGGAAGAACATGAATGTTTTCTATATAAACATACATCAAGCACCCATACTTTTGGATGGCCGAGAATTCTGCAAACGACAATTTTCCTTGCTATACTGGTCTGTGGAAGTCAACAGATTCACCTGAAAATTTTACCATAGAACATTAGAAAAGATAAGTTTAAGTAAACAAATGAAATTGATGGAAGCACCAAAGCTCATCGTATACCTTGACAATTTCAGACTTTGAGCTCGGACGAGTATAGGCTGCCAAGATACTCATGTTGAAATCCTGGATGCAAAACAAAAATAAAATAAATTCAGAATTTTAACCAAGAATGTAAAAATCATGACTGCAAAGGCACCAGTAAAATGGTTTCACACATTAAAGCGGAAAAGACAAAGAAAATATTATGGTGGATTCAACTTCAATGGTTACCCTACTATATTCTGCAGGCTGTTAAAAAGTTTCAATCTTATGGTGGATTGAAACACATACAATTAAAGTAAAGATGAAATCAGAGAATGCAGCAAACAAAGAAGGGATTCTACAATCTTATGAGTAAAAAGATAAGTATGAATTTTTGGTCCTCATCAATGATCATGACAAAATATTCACAAAAGTTGCAGAAATAAGTCCAGATTA
This sequence comes from Acer campestre, assembly GCA_954870605.1. Taxonomy (NCBI): domain Eukaryota; kingdom Viridiplantae; phylum Streptophyta; class Magnoliopsida; order Sapindales; family Sapindaceae; genus Acer; species Acer campestre. The sequence continues at coordinate 30,244,718 of OX940802.1, read as the reverse complement.
CTAAAAGGGAACTAGTAAAGAAATGTCAATAATTGCATTACATCCCAGTAAGATATAAAAGACGGGAACATATGACTACATCAGTAGAATGCATCTTTTAATTATGTCAATAAGTATGAATTTTATCATGACAAAATATTCACAAAAGTTGCAGAAATAAGTCCAGATTACTAAAAGGGAACTAGTAAAGAAATGTCAATAATTGCATTACATCCCAGTAAGATATAAAAGACGGGAACATATGACTACATCAGTAGAATGCATCTTTTAATTTACATTAGTAAACATTAAGAAAATCCCATGTGTTAGTACGTAGTTATTGCATAGCCACGGCAGCTACTGAGCCAAGCATATGCTAACCTTTCAATGTAAATGCTTTTTGAGGCCACATTCACTGCTGAAGGATACATATGCATACATAGCTCTCACATTTGACATAAACTCCATTATAAAGAGGTCAGAAGAGAGAGAAATAACCAACCATTTACTTCAGAAAGCAACACTTCATTCAGATTAAAATGAAATTTTACTGATTATAGAGAAGTTCAACATGTTGCTTGAAGCTTTTTAAATATAAGTTGAAGCTGTTTCCCACATCTACTAATCCAAATTACGAAAAGATAGTCAAGTACACAAGTAAATTGTATAACTTACCCTAAAAGGATCACCCCTCAAAGACTGCACAAACATTGAAGTCCCTGAGCTTTTTCCCTGCATGGGAACAGCAAGCTAGCTTCATTTCTTTCTCGATTTATAAGTAAATGACATAATTTTTAGCAGATTATTTCCGCCAGGAAAAAAAAACTTTTAGGAAAATAGTTAAAAAGAAGTAATCAGCTACTGTGGTATAGGCAGTGTTATGCATGCCAAATGCACAATTTTTTTTCCATGTAGGCAATATGGAGATGCTCCAACACCACAAATGGAGTTTTCCAGGCTTTAAGTAATTATACATGCAAAGAGAGACATTTTGCATTCAATAGTTGAGAAGACCAGATGAGCTCAACCGCTGGACTCTTGTTTCATATATATGAATATAATACAGGTGGACAGGTAATACATAAATCAGAGGACCACTGTACCTCCAAAGATATATCCCTGAGACGCCTCCCAGTTTGTGCACAACAGACACGAACTACATGCTCATCACAACTCCCACTGACAATATAATCCCTTCCATTCAGGTAATAGGAGCGAGTATAGTTCTGAGAGCTTCCTGTAGGAGCAATCCCAAAATTCAGGTGGACCCTCCCATCAACAGCCAAAAGCTGCTTAACCTGACAACATCAATGTGTTAAAAGTCAAGAGTGTACTTAATAAAACATAACTTTCATATTTTCATTATCAATATGAAAGAATAAAGTTCAAGCTGTACGAAATATGCCAAAAAGAAAGAGGTAGTATAATATAGGTGGCCTGTGATACCCAATATTATTTTCTTTAATACAAACAGATATGCGAATTAGGAGAACGGAATTCTTATAAAGCACAAAAGTTGGGATACCTGCCGTGTGAGAGAGAGAGAGAGAGAATAGCTGGAAAAAGAGATTATGACTGGCTGGTATTTGAAGTCAAATATCATATTAAAGAGAAAGGAATGATTATTGAGTCGGAATCGGTTTAAGAAAACTGAAATATTTGTTTCCCCAAATAACCACCCCATTTACGTAACAGGCCGTCATAATCTTTCTCCCTCTATTCTCTCTTTTAAAAAAAATGGTCAGGCATTACAAGACCTACATGGCAAACAAGCCCAGGCTGAAATCACTGAAAAAGACACAAAACCAAAAGTAAATTTCCAGATCAATCACCGCTTAAAATGACCTAGCTTTTGTATCCATTAATGTTTGGCCTACTGAAGTGTTTCAAAACTTGATACAGCCATACTCACAATAAGGTGTTAGTGAGTTGGGTATCCTATCTATATATATTATGCCTACCAGGGACCTCTATAACTGAATATTTCTTCATCAGTTCATCTGCAGATAAGACTGACCTCCAATAAACTACTAAAATTCGAACACAAATTAGACATGCCAGCGAGAAAAAAAAAAAAAAAAGATTAAACCAAAGACTCATCTCATCAAACATAGAAAGGCTCCAATTTTATTTATTGATATCAATGGTTAATTATTTATAACAGGGTTTATTCATATACCATGGTAAATCAATTCTCAACACAGTTGACCTATTCAAATTACGGCCGGGAGAATATATCTCTGGTACCAAAATTTACCCAGAAGCACGTAGCTAAGTATTTGGAAGACTGTAACATTCCAAGCCAAATAGTTAATAGGTTCAATAAATACCTCATTGTCGACGGCTGACACGAGAAGATAATGATCATCTGGAGAAAAGCAAACCATAACATTTCCTTTAGAGCTTGAAGCCGTGTAGCAAGGCTGTAATGGTTTTTGTCTCAAGTCCCACAATTTCACATCCTGATCAAATGAAGATGTAGCAAATATAGATGGGGAATGGTTTGAGAACTTCACAACATTAATATGCTCTTGATGCATATCAGTGAACACCTGCAAGCGTCTGCCGCTACTGATGTCATACAAAGCCACATGTTTTGAATATCCACTTGCAAGAAACAGTTCATCCGATGAGTTAACATGAACAGATGTCAACTGGTCAAATTCATCAAAGGTTACAGTGCCAGTACTGTAATGTATACCCGTAACTGCTGGCGGCATATGCTTGATATCATACAACTTTAATGAACCATTATCAGAACCAGCTATGAGCTGGGAGTACAAATGGAGAGACAGAGAGACTGAGTCAGACATTTCAATGTCATCAGGGAATAACACGCAAAGCAAATGCTATGAAATTTATCATTCAAAAATTTGAAGCAGTCATAAAGAGAAAATGATTAGATTATCTAACTAAAACTATTAGGTCCCACATGCAGTTTTGTCCAATAGACTGCCTTCTTGCAAATAATTGCAATGTGTAATCACTAAACATAAAATGCCAGAAAAGTGTACTTTTTCAAAAATGAGCAGCATATGGCTCCACAAAGAGATTACTTTTGCTCACCCCACTTGCTCACCCCCCTCCCAAACACTTGACATGTGTCAAGGGAGGGCTATTTTTGTCCAAAAAATGTCATGTGTTTACACAAAAATACCCCCTCCCTGGACACATGTCATGTGTTGGGGAGGGGGGTAAGCCTTCGCAAAAATGGACTCCTCTGCAAAGGGGGATGACTGAACAATCTCAAAGATATTCTGGGATAATCAATAACAATACAAAAAATAAAGGATAAGGATGTGCATGATTAGCATGAGAAAATTACAGAGATTTAAAATGTTCGTAATGCTTTATACAGTAATCATACCTTCGAGGGGTACTTCTTGAGCCAGCAGAGTCCCAGCACGCTGTTCATAGCACCAAGTGATGGAATATAACTAACAATTTTCTCATTCTCATGGTTTACAACAACTATTTCTCCATCTAAAGTTCCAAATACCATCAGGCAAGAGATAGACGGATGGTACTCAAACTGCCTGGGACGGAAACTCCTGCTTTCATCTCCGGTATTATAGCCTGAAATGCTAAGTCGATGCAGTAAAGGCCAAGGAGATGATCCAACCTTGGCAGCACAGAGGGACCTGGTATAGAAATATTGAGACTTTCCAGAAGAATATGATGACTTTTGCATAGGAGTCCGCACATGAGCGTGACTTGCTTTAATTTCACGCTTCTGCAAGATACTAACAACACTCTCTTTCTGCTTCCTTTTGTAAGGTAAATACTCAAAGTACTTTGAAAACGTATTAGTAGCTCTTTCCCGGTCAATCTTTCTAATGTGCAAATTATCTAAAACTTTCAACTTTGGCAATGAAGCAATCATATACTCCCTATAATGTTTCTCAAAGCAAATTGGAGAAGCATGACAGGATATATACTTCAATGAAACATCTGCAATTTGCCTTGTAAAAACACCACTGGACTCTTCTTCATCTTGATTCAACAATGTATCGGTAGAAACCTGCCAAACAATATAGAAAAACAGACATCAAAGATTGAAAGACGGTGTTAGATGACACAAGTGACTATTATTTATGTGGCTTAATTCTAGTCTTGCACATGGCTTTTTTTTAATTTGCCAACATAAGCCATGGTTACATAAGTCTCTATTATCCAACATAAGCCATGGTTACATAAGTCTCTATTACGCCACACACACCACTATATATATATATTGATATCTTATTATAGGGTTTAGGGTTCTTTTTACCAACCGTAAAGAGAGTTATCAACAAACTCTCTTGAGTGTAATTGGGGTTAGAATTCTATGAGCAATTCTGAAACAATCTTTTTCCACACACACACACACACTTTACACCACTATATATATATATTGATATCTTATTATAGGGTTTAGGGTTCTTTTTACCAACCGTAAAGAGAGTTATCAACAAACTCTCTGAGTGTAATTGGGGTTAGAATTCTATGAGCAATTCTGAAACAATCTTTTTTAATCTCCTTTGATTATATTGGATTTTGTCTCCATCTCCATCTTTAGATTTAGGCTTTACACCAGATCATGTAAATTCTCATATCCTGTTATTTTATACTTAAATACTCTAATTTATTGACAATCTGCATAACAAACCGCTATCAAAGAGTTAGGCTCTTCTTATTGATTTGGAGCTATTTCATATTCGCATGAGTTAAAGTTAATGAGTGTTTGGTTATCAAGTTAGTTGTCAAATCTTTTGATTATGGATCTGTCGAGTTTTGTTTTATTTTTGGGTTATCATCATGGTGGCAAAATATGAAATTGAGAAATTTGATAGGAAAATGAATGTAGCCTTTGAATAGTGAAGATGCAAGCCATGTTAGTTCAGAAAGGGTTGCTAATGAATATTTCTTGGAACAGGCACATAATGCATTCCAAACATGCAATGCATATTGTAGTAGAAATTTTAGAACAGCAGAAGGAAAAATCACCCAACTTTTCGACATCTCACAAAGAATAAATCTAAGTCTAACCCACCTCAAAATGTACAAAATTTTCAAGCCACGAATCCACATTACAACAAAATGCAACCAAGAAAAACAAGAAAGAACATAAGCAATATAATTATATGAAAATAAAAATCAATTTAAAAAATCATAATTCCATGATATACTAGATCTGATCAATAGTACGATGCCGTTATAATGCTTTTCACATAACATTGGTACATTCTCAAGAGATAAGAATAAGTTTAATTTCTTTAGTGCCCAAACACCCCCAACCTACCAACATGCACTCTTTTAGTTTTAAGACAGTTTCTAAAACAATTTTTCAAACATATAACAAAGAAAAAACCTACTCCAGAAACAAGTAGAAAAGGACAACCATGTTATTTACCTCATTTTGAATATCGATCTCTCCATCTCGCCTGGGACCTATATTAGATAATAGCTCCATGAAATCATATTCCTGTTGCTGACTTGAGAAATCAACTTCGCTATCATCTGAGGAATCCTCAATCGAGATCTGAAACTCATGATCTAAAATCATATTATGAAATGGAAACAAGGTCCTGTGTTCCTCTTGTGTGCTTGAATTAAGATCTGAGAATTCCCCAAAATCCATTGATGATGTTCCAATGTAGGAACCACTAGTTAGCTGACAGAAATCAGTATTTTCATCTGCACCAGGTGATCCAGATGAAAGCCCAGCATCATCGCAACACAACCAATTTTGAAATCGAAGCTCCACCAAAGAAGGGAGTTTAGAGAGTGCTGCAATGGTTGTCCAAAGATTTGAAATTCTGGTTTCGCACATTGAGAGACACATTAAATTGGGCATGCAAGTAAAACAATCTTCCTTGAAACTAGTGAGTGAAGTACTACAGTCCAAATTGAGGGTGTGTAATTTCATAAATTCCCCTGACATGTTGAGCTTTCGGAAATGAGAAGACCGTAGATTTAATACTTGACAAGTCAAACCTCTCTGTGAAAGATCCCTAATGGTGAACATGAAGTTAGTAATCAGAAATGATCAGTCTTGGAAGAATACCTTCAGAAAAGTAGTTCTTTTACACAATATGTCTTTGAGCAGACAATGAAAGAACAAATATGCTAAACAACATTAAACATTACTTAACCATAGATGGGTATGAGAAAACATCATTGTTGGAACTTATCAAATGCAGTGACTGCAAGATGGTACAGACAATGATCATCTCATTAAGTAACTTAGACACTGACTAATTGGCTAGCATAGGCAGTGAGAGTAGTCTGTCCATTATCTATTTAAGTACATGAATTACACTGGTACTCATTTTTAAGTTGATGAGATCATATAAAATATACAATCTGAATTATTCTGAAACTGACGAGATTCCACAAATCAAACTGAACCGACTGGCCAGAGAGTAGTCAAGGCTTTGAGAAGTTTATCAATGCTTGACGTAGTACCTTCAGGAGATTTTACATATACATAAAAATCTCTACAGCATGGTGATGGTAAAAATCTGTTAATGCTGTCTTCAATCTTCATATACTACTCGCTTTTAGCCCACTTATCATATCACTTTGATGAAGAATTTGCATTTGACCGAGTAAAAGAACCGCAAAAAAATGAAGATTCACCACAAATTGCATAGAAAGTCGTCATTCAAAAAGATTGACATTATTATGGAAAGTAAGCCTTGTATCTCATCATAGCCATAGGTTATTGCAGTCTTTCGTATTTCCTAATTCTTTTATCTTATGAAAAATTAAAAAATAGAATATTGAAATAATTAAACAAAGAGACCTCTAACTTGTATGCAGGCTAATTTTCTAGCTATTGGACACTTGAAAACTGTGAACAAGTTTGTTTTTTTTTCTGGTTTTAGTTGTTCAATTTGCATGCACCTGAAAGACTGTTAAAAATGACATTCTAAAATAGACCTGCTAATTGACTAAAAGAAAGAATCCAAGTTAAACACCTCCACAGATTACAAAAAGCTCATTCAGGATGAAAAATCCAAATCCACTAGTCAAAACCTCAGATTAATAGCAAACATCAACGATAAAACATCTACTCCATTCAACACAAGAAGATTTACTCAAAGACAATGCATACTAAGAATAAATACTTACCGCAAGAAGTCCTTTCCAAATGAAAAATACTGGAGATCTACAATTCCAAGCTTTTGATTGACAGCATTCATCAATGTCAAAGCATATTCTCCCTCCAAAACACATGATGATCCACAACGTATATCAACTGCTTCAATCTCAGACGAACCAATTTCCAAGCACAGTTCAAGAAGCGGATGCAAATCAATATCCTTCAAGTACTCCAACACAATCTCTAGAGTGCACGGTTCATGGTGGGACTTTTTAACATCAGCCTAAACAATAAACAGAAAACAATTATTATATTCAACTTATGCAACAATAGATTCAATGGTTTTTTTATGTACTATAGTGAGACAAATGATTTGGCATAGCAAAGCAGATACTTTCATGGAGAGTTTCTTTATTGAATAAAATTAAATAAATAAACACGGAGCAGCCATAATAATCAATACAAACCTTGAAGAAACCAGACAAAATTGCCGGATTCGGTGATACATCATGTCTCCTGCATGAATCAATATACCTGGAACAAACAAACAAAAAAACCCTCAAATAAAATTCATAAATTAGGAAGAAAAATCATGAATACAATCTAAACTATCATAAAAATCATTGCTTTATAATCTCTCTAAGCTATATTTTCACTAATTTAAGTCCAGTACAAACTCAGCAAAGCAAAACTGGAGAAGGGACACCACATCGTTATCAATATCAAATGCTCAATCAAGGTTCACAAAATCTTAAATACAGGTAGTCTAAACATTGAATCACTGAAAAGTAAAGGAATTGTGGATTACAAACAGCAGAACGATAACATAATATCAAAATTTAACTTCATAAACTGGAAAAAAGAGAGTGAATTGTAGACCTTTCTTCCAAAGTTCGAATATCGGTGGCCATCATCCTAGTTAGCTCCGAAATTTCGCCGATTAATCGGGGATTATCTTATGAGATTGAAGGAGGAAGAAGAAGAACGCGTGTTGTTTGTTGCATTAACCTGAAAATGTATATGTGTCTCTGACTCTCTGTAATGTCTGGTGAGCAGGCGGTTTATACTTCTTCTACGACCAAAATTTATAAATATTTGTAGTTTTACACTTCTACTGTTTTATTTTATTTTTTAAACCTCACACCATTCAAGGTCATGTATACTCCCATTTCTGTCCAATTTCATTGATGTTGCCATGTTGGACTTTGAATTCGGCTTCGCTCACTAAACCAACTCCAACTTTTTGAACATTTTCTCATCAGTAAAATTCGAGTCACTGACTTAGGAGTTATTTATCTTAATTCATCTACCAGCTGAGTCACGTCTATGTGGGCAACAAACTCCAACTTAAACCCAATTTTTTATTTTATTTTTTGGGTGCATTTTGTTATTTTTTATTAATTGAGTACGGATAATGACACCCTTAAATTACATCCCTTTTGTAAAATTATAGTTTATAAATAAACCTCACTTAATATCAAAAATATCATTTCTTTAATTATACTATCTACCTACATAAATTATTATATTATTATATTATTTAATCAATTTTATTATTATTTAAAATTTTGTTATTATCTCTAATTTTATCATTGTTCTTTCTCTTCCCTCACTTCTTTGTCTTCTATGTTTTCCTTCAATAAAATCAGACTCCATTTTTTTTCTCTCTCCTCATGTCAAGCAACTATCTTCATTTCTTCTTGATTTATTTATTATTATTATTTTTTTGTCAACAAAATCATTCCGATTTGAAGTTTTTCTAGTTGGAAATCCATTTTATGTTTATGAAAATCGCAAGAATACAAGGTTTGTGTCATATCCTAATTAATTTAGAAGTAGAAAAGTGTTTGATGAAATTGAAGAACAATTAATATTGATAAGAAAAAAAAAAATCTAAATCTTGTTTAAAAGAATATATATATATATATATATTAGAGAAAACAATGTATAATGATCTTATTTTTCTAATAAAAATATTAAAAAATTAATTTTTGTTTTATGAAGAGATAATAAAAATTAACTTAAAACTTACTTTTTTTACAATCAATTTTGAATGATTTGATTTATTTTTCATACTTGGCAATGAATTTGTATTTCCTTAAAAGAAATTGAATATATATATATAAAGTAATTAAAAATATATTTAAAATTAGTATTTAAACGAGAATCTAAAGTTTAAGAAAATGGAAAGAGTTTTTTTTTTTTTTTTTTTTAAATAATATATGTTAATATCAAATAATTATCAGAAACCTTTTTTTTCACAAAAGATTAAAATAGGAAACTAATTAATATTTTTTGAGTAATGTACTTTACCCAAATCTGGTGCCCAAATGATATGGCAACACTTTTTAACCATTCATTTAAATTGTATTATATTTGCATTATTTAAATGAATGGCTCAAAGTATTACCACATCATTTGGGCACCATCTTTGAGTACCAAATTTAGATAAAGTAGCATTACTTATTTTTATTTTTATTTTTATTTTGGAAATATTACAATAATTAGTATGTGTACTTACAAAGTATTAGTCTTCTTAGTAATTTTACTCAAAGATTATTGGATTTTCAAATACAAACTAATTTGGGGTGTACATACGGTTTATAAGGGGTGCAAATATCACCACTTTTTTTTTCCACCCAAGATGATATCGGAAATCCTTTTTTTTTTTTTTTTTTTTTGTTATTTGATTTTAATTTCTATTTCTTAAATTCTTTTATTTTCTTAATTATTATTCTTTAAATGTTAATATTTTTTATTACTTTTATTTGAAAATTATAGTCTAATAGCAAAATAGACTTTTTGATGATTATATGATGGTTGATCGTCCAAAAATTACAAATTTAAGGATTGATTTGACGAAAAATGCAAAGTTAAGTAAAACAATATTGTTTCCAAATTTGATAGGGACTAAAATGAAGTTCCAAACGTTCATTAATGTGTTTCGAAAAAAAAAAAAAAAAGTTTTGGAATTGGGAAAATAGTTATTAAAGAGTGTAGGTTTTTTTTTTTTTTTTTTTTTTTTTTGTTAATATTAAAAACCTTCCCTCACCTTTGAACTATTATTGGATGTATAATTACAAATGGTTTTATTTTAAGAACCTCCCCTATGAACTAACACGGTTAGCATTCCGTTTGCGTTGATTGAGTTTAACTATTAAAAAGTCTGACATAACAAAATTACAAATGAACCAAAAGCATTGAAAATGAGTATTTGCTAGGATTTATATATATAAAAAAAAATACATAAATAAATATATATTTTTTGATTTATTTTCAATGCTTTTGGTTCATTTGTAATTTTGTTATTTTTAGGAATAAAATTGTCCATAAAATAACTTTTCATTTGCAAGTTAACATTCTCGTATTTTTGTATTATTTTATTAATTTATTTGGTAAAAGTATGAGGGTATAATAGTTAATTAATACAATTGAAGCTTAAATAGAGACATTTTAAACTTTTTAACGGTCAAACTCAGTCAATACAAACAGAATACTAATGGTGTTAGTCCATAGGGGAGGTTTATAAAATAAAAGCATTTGTAACTATACATCCAATAATAGTTCAAAGGTGAGGGGAGATTTTTAATATTAAACCTTTTTTTTCTTTTTTTTGACTTTGTTATAAAATCGGTATTAAATAAGATTTTTGGGATTTAGGGCAGTATTTAGAGTTTTTTTTTTTTTTTTTTTTTTTTTGAACTAAGAAGCAATTATATCGAAAATAAAAAATCTTTTTTTAAAAAAAAAAAAATAGCCTAAATAGGATTTGTTTTTTATAATATATATAACACCTAAATATGAAGTTGTACGGAGAAGACGTATCAAGAAAAACTACTAAGGGTGTGTTTGGTAGAGCTTTTAACTAATAAAGTAGAGCTTTAAAAAAAAAAAAAATTGTATGTTGTTTGATATTAAATTAAAAAATTACTTTTGAGTAATTAACTAATTTGTGATGTATCTTTAAAAGAGCTTTTAATTGTCATAAATTACAAAAAAATGGTATAGATCGGCAGGGACATAACCAGGATTAAATATTAGGGTGGGCTTGAATATATTTTTTCCCGATCATTAACAATACGAGAAAATTGTCTTAATTTAAAATAAAGATACACCTAGTTAAGAAGACAAAGAGGAGATTACTTTGTAAATGTAATTTCTAAATAAATACATTAACAAAAAAAAAAAAAAATAGTCAAAACAAATTATAAAATAAACATGAAATATAAATACAGTCAAATACTAATTAAGTTGTATCCTACGGTTTTTCAAAAGATCAAAACTTATCAATTATGAAATCAGAATCAATAGCACCAGCAATTTCTCTTTCAATGTAGACAATCATAAAGTTTGTTAAAAATTCATTTTTCATCTTATTGCGAAGTGATGTCGTGATAAGCTTCATTGCTGAAAAAGCTCCATTGCTGAAAAACTCATTCTGTTGTTGTTGTGAAAACAGGGAGAGTCAAAACTAGATGAATCAACTTGTCAATAAAAAAAAAATTGTGACCTTTTGGTTTCAATTAACAATCGCCATAATTATATTTATATATATATATACAGTTTTTCTATTATCAGTTCGAACTGACAAAACATATATCAGTTTCTTGCATGTAGGCCATTTGATTTAAATACTTTGACTTGGCTGCATGCACTTGTCAAAGTATCTTTTAAATCCAATGGCCCACATGTAAGGAACTAATATATCTTTTGTCAGTTCGAACTAATAATAGAAAGACTGTATATATATATATATATAAATAAATAAGTAATATTACCTGTCAATCAAAAAAAAGTGATGTGATTTTTTTTTGTTTTGACTAATAATTGACATAATTCAGGGAGAGAATAAATATTCTGAAATTGTGGCTGATGAAGTACATCAAACTTGTAATGTTCCAATTGCCTTTTTAGTGCTTTCAACTCATCTTCGATAAAGTCTTTAGAATAAAATTTCTCAGCAAGAGTATATATAGAATCAATTTTGAATGATTTGAACCCATTCATAGGATTCAAAGTCTCGCTAAGAATAAGAAGTTTCATTGTTTCCTCTTTAAACCTACTATCCAACTCCACCAATTGAAAATCTATTACAGCATTAAATATATTGAAGTGATAATAATGCTCAACTGTAATATTATTCGTTTGTTGACAAGAATGTCTTGTACCTTCCATGTAGCAGTCACTCACAAAAAGATGTCACACTTCCAAAAAAATCATCCCATCCATCTCGCAATTCTTGAAGTAGTAGTTTTGTACTTGAAACTAAATTTAGAGCATTTAAGATGTTTTGAGCTTTCATTTGCAATGCTTGACATAACATATAAGAGACTCCTAACACTTTGTATAATAACAATAGAATAAAATCAAATTCAAAGGTTTTCGTCCCTTTATATGCACCTTTAGCCTCCCCATATATATTACTATTCAACCTATTATCGATAAGTTTTTCAAGAAGGATACAAGTTGAACCAAACATGTCAATCAACCTACTAACAGAAGTAAAATGTGAACTCCAACGAGTAGGTCCAAGTCGTTGCAAAGTATGAACTTGATTTGCTCCTGTACCAGTCTCAAGTTTTCCTAAAGATATCATTTCTAAAATTTCATCTTTGCGAATTGATTTTAATTCAGAACAACGCTTAGCAAAGGCACCAACAAAATTGACAATAGAACTCAATTTAGAAAAAAAAATAAAAAAAAATAAATAACCATATATCATGTACCTCTTTAGATGCTGCAACTAAAGCAAGTTGAAGTTGGTAAGCAAAACAATGAACGTAGTATACATATGGACAATCTTTAAGGAATAAAGCTTGTAATCCATTCCATTCGCCTCGCATGTTACTAGCCCCATCATAACCTTGACCTCATAAATTTTCAATCAAAGGTTGTATCTACTAAGAACAATACGTATCTCACTTTTCAAAGTTAAGGCGCTCGTGTCATTAACACACACAACTTCAAAAAACCGTTCCCGAATAAACTCATCGTCATCGACATATCTTAAAATGATAGCCATTTGTTCCTTGTTAGATTCATCAACTGCTTCATCAATAAGAATGCAAAATTTGGCATCTTCAATTTCTGCAGGATTTTATCACGCACACTATCGGCTAGAATTTTTAACAACTCTTGTTGGATCATTGGTGATGTATATTTGGCATTTTGTGCAACATTATGTAGGACAACTTCAGCAATATCTTTGTTTACTCTTGCCTGCAACATTATGATTTCAATAAAGATTCCATGGTTTGCAAAATTGATAGATTTATCATTACCTCTAAAGGCACACACTTGCATTGCTAGCCACTTCACAGATTCTATTGATGTCTTGAGTAAAAATTGATTCTACATAACAATTCGTGAAGATTGTTTATTAATCATTTTGTCAATATATGGAGATGGATTTTCAAGTGATCCCACTTTTGCTTAGCAATATGGTGTAGTGAATTGTGATCTTCTTTTGCATGTTTGACAAGAGGGCATTGGTCTCCACCAACTCTTTTCCAATTTTGAAAGCTTTCAACAGTAAATGTGTGATACATTAATGTAGGACTATCAAAAAGATAACACGGAAAACAGAATGCACTATTATTTCCCACCGAGTACTCAATCCATGGAAATTTTATGAACCAAGATTTTTAAAACTGACGACTTTTACTCCTACATGGATTGAGTGGATATTCATAAGTAGGTTGAAATGGTCCCATGTCGAAATAAGCTCTTCTAATCTCATCTTGCTTGTTAACAGGATATTGCCATATTGGAAGACGCTTTCCGGGATCACGTTCATAATGAGAAGTATTGATGTGAGATAGAGTTTGAGTATCATCGTTTTGAGTTTTTGATCTTGTTGTTTTGGGAGGAGATCTTGAACTTGAAGTGTGAACATCACATGGGACATTTGGCCTACTAGATAACTCACTATCATCCTTTTTATGGAAATAATGAAGTATGTTTCTTTTTTGCATTTAGACCTATATAAAGAACAAAAAGACACAAAAATAAGTGATTAAATTGAACCTTATTTTATTACTTCTATATATGTCAAGAAACAATATACAAGGTCAAGTGGTCAAGGTCAAGTTGTCAACCAAGCAAGCAATCACCATCCTAAAATGGAGTTTTAAATCAAAGATTCTCTAAGCATCCATACAAATATACAATCACAAAACTAAGATCAACATTTAAGCCCAAAAAGATCAAAACTTTGAGGAAATTAAGCAAACTCGGTGTATCATTCATTCAATCATCTATCATAAAAACAAAAACACAAAAAACAAACAAAAAATACAACAACAATACCAAAAATCCAAATTCTTCAATCCAATACAAAACCTAAAAACAAAACACAGCAAAAAAAAATCTTTATCGATAAAATATGAAAATCAGGCAATACCTAGAAAGAGAAAAAGAGAAGGGATGTTATCCTACCAAATACAAATAATGAAGTTTGTACTTTAATCGGTTCATTCAAATTTACAAGTTACAAAGCCTTTTATCAGAACAATTTGTCTAGATTATCTAACCAAATAATAATAATAAAATAAGTAAATAATTGAATTTTAAAAAGATTCAAACACATTTGTAAAATTGTATTGATAGATATAATAAAAAAAAAATGTACTTTAAAAATGGTCTCCTTCACCACAGATTCTGTGCACTATGCTTCCTTTGCCACCAGGCCCACCAAATCACCAATGTTCACAAGTTACAAGTCACAACCCTAGCCTAAACCCACAATCAAAATAATAAATAATTAAATAAATATGGAACAGATAAATTCAATTAGAGAGATAGAGAGAAAGAGAGTGACTAACCGAGAATCATGAGAAAAAGAATCACAGAGAGAGTTTGGGTTTTAGAGGTGGGATTTGAATATTTGATGGGAGAAGACAAGTTATGTTATGGAGAGAGAAGAATCAGTGAATCACATACCAATATAAAATCAAATAAGAATGCTAAAGAAAAGGAGGTATGAAGCCTCTTTTGTCTCATGGCCCGTGGCTGTCTTAGCCTGTCTATGATATAAATTTTTATTTTATTTTTTCATTTTTTTTAAAAAAAAGCTATGGTAGGCTGCTAATTCCGTCTCTGTAGATCGGAGTATATAAGTTGAGTAATGCTAGATATCACAACTACTATCATAACTTTTCAATCACAACTCATGTGACAGCTGATGTGTCGATTGTTGAGTGGATATATCACTTACCCATGTATCCACTCAACGATCAACACATCAGCTTTCACATGGGTTGTGATTGAAAAGTTAGAGCATCTCCAATGGTATCCTCAAAAGTAGGAGAGTAATCAAACTTTGATTATTTAACCAAAAAACACTGTCCAATGGAGTCACTAAAATTTAGCAATAGCAGTTATCAATAATCAAATTACCTCTTTAATAATCAAATTTAAAGATTGACTTTCAATCATCAAATACAAATTTAACCCAAATTAACTGTTGTAATTTTATTTTTTCTCTCTCTTCTATTACTTTTTTTTCCTCTTTTTTTCTCTGATCATCTATGTATTTCATCATTGTTTCAACCCTAAAAATTTCAATTAGATAAAATTCGTCTCTTCATTACGAATGGATCAATACCCATATCATATACCTTCTCTTGTTTTTTATAATATTTTTTATTTTTTAGCAAAAAAAAAAAAACTAATATATCATTGTGGTACCATTACAAGTGTACCATTGTAAACTATACAATCATCAAATTTAGCAAGCCCTGAAAACAATCCTCAAATGTTGAGGTGGCAACTTATGAGGATCCAAATTTACTTATACCATTGGAGATGCTCTTATGATAGTTGTTATGATGTTTAGCATTACTCATATAAGTTTCGTAATAAAAGGGATGCATGATGGGCCATTTGGAAGAGCTTCTAAAATAGTTTATTATTTTTTTAATTAAAAAACTCTTTTCAAAAAAAAAAAAAAAAACAAATAGTCGTTCGGTTGTCATTAAGTAGAGTTTTTGGATGATTTAAAAAACTGTTTTATGCCTACTAATGTGAGATTTAATGAATCTTTTAAAAGATTAAATTATCTTCGTTAATTTAACATAAATATATTTTAATACCTTTATTTAATATAAATCTATTAGTATTATTTACTATTATAATTTGAGTTTTTTTAATTATTTTTAAATGGTAATTTTTATTTATTTATTTTTTTCACTGTTTTAATAATTAGTAGACTATTTTTTTTTTTATCACTCCAGAAATATATAACATGTAAGTATATTGACAAAAAAAAAAAAAAAAAACGCTACAACTAGTAGAATATCTAGCAACATACCTACCAATATTAATACATATGTTGGTAATGTGAATTATAAAAAGAAAAAATAAATAAAAATAAATAAATCGATATTTTATATTTATTTTTTAACATTTGAATTAAATATTATATTATTATTTTATCTTTTTGTTCAACATTTGAATTAAATAATCGATTGATACAAATTACACATTAAAACATTTCAATTTGCATGTATTTCCTTTGAAAATAAATCATATTATTTTTAGTCATTATATACATTCACAACAATTAACATTATAATTTACCAAACACATGTATACTTTTTTTAGAGTTTAACAGCAGTGTCGTGTCAGTAGCAACATTAACCAAACAGTTGTCTGATTAACTTCACCGCAGATTATTTTTTCAGTATAACTACCAGTGATTATTTTAAATTTTCGAGACTTATTTATTGAGACTTATAATAAGTCTCGATTGAGACTTGCAACAAGTCTCGACTACAATTCCATTTGTTTATAAACAATAAAAAAAAATGTCTCGGAAAATAAGTCTCATACAAATACTTGCAAAAAAAAAATGAGACATAATAATTTATGGTCCGAGACTCTCTCTTTTTCATAACCATATATATATATTTTGTTTCTCTTAAAAGTTTTCTCTTTCATATTTCAAATAACAAACTGAAGATCGTATTAGAGTTCCATTTCAAAGTGAGAGAGAAAAGAGGGGGAAAATGGACTTTGATTTAAGAGAGAGACCTTGTGAAGTGATAGAGAAAGCAAGTGAAATGAGAGAGAATGGTGAAGAAGATAAGAAGAAGGCATGCATTAAAGAAAGAGAGAGAAAAAAAAAAGAATAAGAAATATGAGGAACATTTTTGTCACTCACTACTTTGATGCTATATAAACTTAATTTAATAAGTTAGTTTTATTCACAGAACTTCAAATAGATTTGGTGTCATTTAGGTACATTTTCTCGATTTAAATTAACATTCATTATAAATAAATGGTTTTTTTTTTTTAAAAAAAAAAAAAAGGATTCAAATCACATGTCAAAAAAAAAGTGTCTTAATTTGTGTCTAACGAACCAAATTTGGTCATGTCAACCGCTATCATTTACATTTAATTATGTTTTTAAAAAAGTGTGTATACATAGCCTAATTTGGTTAGTTAGATACAAATTGAGATACTATTTTTTGACAGATGATTTGAATCTTTCAAAAATTATCTATAAATTTGGAAATTGGAAGTGGAAGGGAAATGATTTGAACCCACAATCTTACCGATGTGGATGGAGTGGAGAGACTTACAAGAGTTTGTAATAGATTAATTTGTTATTATTATTTTTTTTTTTATAATATAAGTTAATAGATTAATTTGTTTTTTTTTTTAGTTTCGTACTATTTGATAGCAGGTGTTTAAACTTTAAAGAAACAAAACAAATATTGCATCTTCGTGTTCAGTTCCATTGAACAATTATTACCCGGTGTACGCTTCAGTACAAATAACATTGTATTTTATAGAGACAATTAAGCATATACAAGAGAATTTTCTAGACAATGTTTTGGGGAGTTTTGGGGAGTTGAAAATGGTGGTGGAAGCCGAGATTGAGAAGACGTTGGGTGTCCCAATCACCCTCTCCTTGTTATAAAATATTTAACGAGTCTATTTAATCAAACAAAATATTAGCACAACAATTATTGGTAACAAATAGGAATATTAAAATTGCAGTCTTCTTTTATTAGGAACAACATCATGAGTTATTTATTTAAATTATGAAACAAAGTAGCTAAAACATGATTAAATCTATGAACCATATATTAATTATGTATGATTAATAATTATCACAATCATCAAACAAATGCATTCCATTGTTTCTAAGCAAAATTCTTGAGACACACGTTGCATTGAAGGCCAAGACTTCGGCTTTTAATGTAAGCAAGTGAATGCCACTAATGAAACAAGAATGATATCCTGCAAAACCATTTGATCTGTTGGAGGCATGAATCCAATATATCAATTAATTTAATATTTTGATAAAATGAAGTAGATGATGATGATGCCGATAAAAGTTCTCTTGGATGTCTTCCCATTAATACTTCTAGTCTTACCACCCCCAAAGCTATAAACACCACATTTTTCAGTCACAACCATGGTATATGCAAGTTATGTAAGAAAAATTGAAGTAAAAATGATTTAAGATTTAAATGAATACAAAAAGAAGCATATATAGGCCAAATGTTGGAGTAGTTCATCACTTAGAGAAATATATCAATATGTTCTGACTAGAATTATTCTATCGGATGAATTAATAAAAAGTATGGCAATGCCAAAATCAACAACAAATGCCTCAAGTTCTGCTTTTAATAGAATGTTGTTGATGGATATATCATGGTGAACAATTGTCGAATTCTGCGTTTAGTAGAATGTTGTTGGTGGATATATCACGTGAACAATTGTTGGTGTGCAATTATGGCGCAAATGGGATAAAGCATGAGCTATACTTTTTACAATGTTCACCCGCTTACTCCAATTCGGCTTAATAGTTTCATTCTTTTTGCGTAAAACACAAATCAAGCTTCCCTTTTCCATCCTTTTCCATGTACTCGTAAATAAAAAACATGCATTTTCTATGCAAACAAAAACCATAATGCTTCACAATATTTCGATTTTGTATTTTAAACAATACTTGAACCTCATTTTGGAAGCTCATTACGAAAGTTGGCTCTTCACTTTCCCAATAGTAAAGCTTCTTCAAAGCAACTATTTTACCATTGGACAACTCTGCTTTGTAAACGCTCATATAACTTCCGATTCCAATGCAATATTTGATTTTAAAATCATGCAGGCATACATGGGGAGCTTTACCAATTCAATTTCTCTTGCTTTCAAAACATGCAAGTTTTCGGTGCTTCCTTCAGTTGGCTCTCTAGAAGTATTCCATTACAAATTAATTCCTTTTCGAAACTCAATTACCTTGACCTACGCAATAATAACCTTACAGGTATTAAACATTGTTTATCACTAAGACTAGCTATTTTCACCCAACTAATGGATATTGATAAACTAATTCTTTATTTAATCTAATGGTTGCAAGCAATGGCAGACCCAGCTTAGGATCAGGTGGGGCACGTGCCCCACCTGAAAATTTTCAAAAAAAAAATAGTTTTTATTTAATATTATATTTTTATAATAATTTTAACAAATATATTATATAAATTAACCTAATTTTCCATTTTTTTTTCTTCTTTCTTTCTCCACAATTATCAATTTTTTTCCTATTTTACTTATTATCATATTTGAATACATGTTAATTTTCTTCTTTTTATTAAAATATCATTATTCTTATGAAAATTTTGTTATTGATATTCTAATTAATAATTCATAAAATCTGAAATCGTATATATTTTTTTTATCAAAATTGTCAATCTATATTCTAAATTTATTGCATCAAAACTCAAGTAAACACAAATATGAATTAATATCTAGTTGAATTATTTTACATTATCAAAAACATGCAATTTCTAGAATCAGGGGCGGATTTGGGCCTGGCTAGGGTGGGCTACAGCCCACCCTAGTTTTTTGAAAAAAAATATTAAGTTTTTCCATAGTTCTATATACATTCCATTTAGTTCTAAATATACCCCAGTCCAATTTCAATTCTAACTTAAGTACTTAACTAACCCATATTTTCCTTATTTTATTAACAGTCCAATAATTTAAAAATGATCCATCAAACCCATTCAAGCCCATCAGATTTCCTAAACAAGTGAAAAATCAAATTGGGAATTTTAAGTCTTTAATAACTCAAAAATCAAATGGGAAAATTTAAACCCTTAAAGAGCAGTACAATTAACTTATAATCTCCAAGTCTCCAACTTTCTCCGATCTCCACTCTCCAAGAATTTCAATTTTATTTCAAAGCTTTTGGATTTGTAGAGGTATACAGATTACAGACGTCGGCAGGAGAAAACCGTAAGTTATTTGATTTTTATTTTTTAGTTTATATTGTAAAATTAATTGTAGAATTGTGATGATAATTTTGAGTTTTAGTGATTATGTTGAACAACTAGGTGATTATGTTGATAATTAATTAACTGTGATTAAAATTATTTGGGTTTTTTGCTCTGTTTCGTGACTTTTGTCTCTGTTTTGTTTGTTTTTTTTTTTTTTTTGGGGGTTTGGTTGTAGTCTTGTAGAGACGTAGAGTTGTGGTTTGTTATGGTGTTAGCAGCATCTTGGGCACTTGGGCAAGGTGGGTATTTGTGCAATTGTGCTCCGGTTTGGCTATAGCTTTTTTATCTAATTATCTCACTTGCTTTAATAAAAGAATAATGCCCCTGACACAACACAACTTTTGTTTGTCACTTTGTCAGCACTCACCAAACAATGTAAAGTTTGTCACTTTGTCAATTGTCACCAACCAATGTCATGTGTTTGCCATATTTTCTCTTTTTGCTATTCGGCCTATTCTATATGTTTGTTTGATCTCTTTATGTTTGCGTTAAGGATGATACTGGATGGTGATTTTATTTTTATTTTTTTTTAAATTGAAGTTTATCAAAGTATTGATTTTTTTTTTTTAAACTATCATAGTATTGAATTTAATTTACTATCTATGGCAAATTTTTCTATAATAGGTTATAATGTCTGATCATCGTCAAACTACCAAAAGTAAACACAAAACCATTGATTCATTTTTTAACAAACTTGGAGACCAATCAACGAGCAATACTCCAATTGATAAAACAAGTTGTGATGAGTTGCATAGTTCTAAGCTTCAAAGAGTTGAAACCGGAAGAGTTGATGTTAGTTCTTTTGATATGGCACGTGATCCGGGATTACGTAAACCAATATGGATGTATGATGTGAATCAACAAGATGAGGTTCGAAGAGCCTATATTGACATGGGACCGTGTCAACCTAAGTTAGATGAGTACGAGAAGATTTGGGATGGAAATCAACTTGTTTCCTTTTTGATAGGAACTCATCAAAGTTTAAGGTGTTTACGGTTGATGGTTTTGATAATTGGAAGAGGGTTAACAATGGAAAATTGTGTAAATTTAAACACCATGAAGGAGAAGATAATTCACTACACAAACTGAATGTGCAAAAGTGGGACAATTTGAAATGTCCTTCTCGACAAATTGATCAAGTAATGATTGCACAATCTTCACAACAAGTTGTAGAGAATCGTTTACGACTCAAGACTTCGATAGAGACAGTTAAATGGCTTGCTAAGCAAGCATGTGCATTTAGAGGCCATGATGAATCGAGTACCTCATCCAATCGTGGAAATTTTATTGAGATGATCAAATTTTTGGCATGTTTTAATGAAGACATTAACAAAGTTGTGTTGACAAATGCTCCGGGAAATTCCAAGTTCACATCTCCAGCCATTCAAAAAGAGATTTTGAAGATTCTTGCAGATAAAATAAAGAGAAAAATTCGAGAGGAAGTTGGAGATGCTAAATATTGCATTCTTGTTGATGAAGCACTTGATGAATCAAACAAAGAGCAAATGGCTATCATTCTAAGATTTGTTGATTATAATGGGTTTATCCGAGAGCGGTTTTTTGGTGTTGTTGGAGTTGAAGACACCACTGCTTTAACTCTTAAAACTCATATAACTGAAGTTCTTACTAAGTATAATCTTCAGATTGCAGATATGCGGGGTCAAGGGTATGATGGTGCTAGCAACATGCGTGGTGCTTGGAATGGTTTACAATCGTTGTTTCTGAATGATTGTACATATGCTTATTACATCCATTGTTTTGCTCATCGGTTGCAATTAGCATTGGTTGCTGCCTCAAAAGATGTGCATGATGTCTGGCTTTTTTCTCGAAGTTGAATTTGATAATCAATCTTGTTAGTGCTTCACCTAAGCGACATTTTGAATTAAAATCTGCTCGGGAAATTGAAATAGCAGAATTGTTATCTTCTGGAGAACTTGAGACTGGTATTGGAGCTAATCAGATTCGTACTTTAACACGACCTGGAGCAACACGATGGAGTTCTCATTTTGATTCTGTCAACAAATTAATTGATATGTTTGGTCCAACTTGTATTGTTCTTGAAAACTTGATTAAGAACGGGCTCAACAACAGTATAAGGGGAGAAGCTAAGGGGGCTTTAAAAGCAATAAGAAGTTTTGAATTTGTTTTCATCTTGCAATTGATGAATGAAGTTATGGGGATCACTGATATACTCTGTCAAGCCTTGCAACGTCAATCTCAAGACATCTTGAATGCACTACATTTGGTGAGAAGTACAAAAATCCTTCTTCATGAATTAAGACAAGATGGTTGGGGTAAGTTTTTCAGTACTTTGGTATCCTTTTGTGAAAGACAATGAATTGATATACCAGATATGAATGCTCGTTACATGGAGGGTACAGGTCGTTCGTGTCAACAACAAGATCATGTTACAGTTGATCATTATTACCATGTTGATATATTTAATGCTGTAATTGATTTTCAGTTGATGGAATTAGGTACCAGATTTCCAGAACAGACAGTGGAACTTCTTAATCTGAGTTCAGCTTTGGATCCTACTAAAAATTTTGAATCATTTAATATTGATGATATTTGTAGTCTCGCTGAGAACTACTACCATGGTGATTTTTCTCAAAAAGATCTTGATACATTGAGACGACAATTGCAACATTATAAGAATGATGTGCTCATTCATGCAAAATTTCAGAGTATGACTTCACTCTCTGAATTATGCCAAGTGCTAAGTGCAACAAGAAAATCGCAACAATATTTCTTGATTGACAGGTTGATTCGCTTGGTGTTAACTCTCCCTATTTCCACAGCAAGTACAGAACGTGCATTTTCGGCTATGAAACTTGTCAAAACTTCTTTGCGCAACAAGATGGATGACGAGTTTCTTGAGAATTGTATGGTTGTATATATTGAAAGAGAACTTGCTGATACAATTGATTCAGATTCGATAATAGATGCTTTTGCTTCTTTGAAGTCTCGGAAGTCAAAATTTAAGTAGGATCTTATTGTATTTACATTACATGCGTATTTTCTTTCTATTTTCTTGTTTTTTTCTTGGTTAGAATATGTATTTGGGGGTAATGTTCATTATATCCTCTGACTATGTGTACTTTTTTATTTTAATTAATGAAAATTCTCTCTTATCGTCAAGATTCGCAATCAAAATGATTCATTTTTTATTATATAGTATAATTTTTTATCTATATAAAATTGTCCACAGCCCACCCATAAAAAAATGTCTGGTTTCGCCCCTGTCTAGAATGGATCATCAGTATATAAATATGTGTGAGCGCGTGCATGCATGCTTGTGAGCATGCGTGCGTGTGCTCATACGTGTATTTCTAAGATCATATGTTTAGTTTTATAATCAATTTTCTTTCGTGGATAAACAGAAATAGTTTTGACAACATAATCAAATTGGAGATACTAGATTAATGATAGCTCATTCACATACATAGAGAAAACAATTATCAGCAAGATTGATAGAGGATATTATGAAAGGATTATAAAAAATAAAATATTTTCAACTAAGTTTTATATGGTTTTGTTTTACATAAACTTCGTTGGATCATAATATTATATATATATATATGAAAACAAAACTTATTAGTGTTAATTGCAGTTATTATTAATATATATTTTTAAGTGCCTCATCTCATATAAATTTCTGGGTCGGCCACTGGGCATGCAGGTTCTATCCCTCCTGAAGTAGGAAACCTGAGGAATCTTGTCGATTTATATTTGAGTGGAAATAATTTCACTAGACCTATCCCTTCAACTCTAGGTCACCTAACCAACTTGAAATGGTTGTTCCTAGATTCAAACCAGCTTGATGGTCCAATCCCTACAAGGCTGCAACTATAGGTAATTTAACCAACTTGGTAAATATGTACGCTCACTTCAACCAACTAAATAGTTTGTTGCCTCGGTAACTTCTTCGTTTATCTAGTTTGGCTTTGTTGGTTCTACAATCTAACCAATTCAACATCTATATTCCTTATGAAATAAGGTACATAACTAGTCTAACTATTTTGGATATGTCTAACAACAATTTTCATGGTACCATTCCACATGAGTTAACCTAGTTAACCAAATTTCGGATTCTCGATCTTTCATCAAACCTACTTTCAACTAAAATACCATTTACAATCGGAACACTTTTCAACCTTCTATATCTGAATTTTTCTAACAACCACTCCAGAGGTCCCATTCCAATTGGTTTAGGGAATTGCTCGATGTTGACGATTTTGAATTTAACATCTAACTTCATAAATGGGACAATACCTTCAGAACTGGGCAAAATACCAAATTTAGACCAGTTAGATCTATCAAACAATAACCTATCAGGCACAATTCCTGAATCTCTTAGCAATAGTGTAATAACTAACCTGGATCTGTCGTACAATAACTTGGAAGGTCATATCTGAGTAAAACAATGTAAATACACACAACAACAAATAGTTACATACAACATACATTTAACTGAAGACTTTCATCGTAAGGTCATTCACTTCATCAAGTGGAGGACCTAGCTTAGGACTAGATGGGGCACGTGCCACACTTGAATTTTTTTTTAATAAAAAAATAGTGTTTTTTAATATTATATTTATATAATAATCTAAAAATATTTATTATATGTTTACTAATATAATAATAAACCTGATTTTTCATATCTATCTCCGTTCTTTCTCAACTATTATAGTTTTTTTTTTTTTTTTTTCTATTTAACTTATTATCATATTTGAATGTATGTTAACTCATTTTTTTTTTTTTTATTAAAATACGATTATTCTTATGAAAATTTTATTATTGATGTTCTAATTAATGATCCTAAAATTTCAAATTGTTTTTTTTTTTTTTTTAATCAAAGTTGTCAATTTATAATCTAAATTTATTGCATCAAAATTCAAAACTCAAGAAATTACAAATATGAATTAATATCATGTTGAGTTATTTTGTATTATCGAATATATGCAATTTTTAGAACTGGATAATCAGTACATAAATATGAGTGTGTATGCACGCGTGTGTGTTTTCTTGTGCATGCATGCTCATGCATTTGCAAGCTTTTGTTTTTCTTTTCTTCAAAATTTTTTTTGAGAGAAGATATTGTTAGCGTTTGATTAAATATATATATATATATATATGTAAACAAAGGGGTCAATTTTAGATTTTTTGTCCCTGGCCCCTAAAAAGCCATGTCTCATTCCAACTATTTTAAGGAATTTCCTGATGTTGACGATTTTGAATTTAATATCTAACTTTATAAATGGGACAAAACCTTCGGAGCTGGAAAAATGTCAAACTTAGACCAGGTGGATCTATCAAACAATAACCTATCATACACAATTCCTAATTATCTTAGCAACAATGTAATAACTAACTTGGATCTATCATACAATAACTTGGAATGTCATATCTCATTAAGACTATGTAGATACCCACAACAACAAATAGTTATAGGCAACATACATTTACGTTGCCAGCAGGTTAACAATTCGACTTCTTGCTCTCGACATTTAACTGAAGACTTTCATCCTAAGGTCATTCACTTCATCACAATTTTTCTTCCTGCCACGTTTGTTATCTTTATAATTTTTGTGTTGTTGTTGATCCTTAAAAACAAGAATGGAAAAACTAAATCAATAACAAGAGCAACCAAGATTGAAGAATATAAGTTCTCAATATGGAATTATGATGGTAGAATTGCTTATGAAGACATAATTGAAGCTACAGAGGATTTTGATATCAAATATTGTATTGGAACCGGAAGTTATGGAAGCATTAACAAAGTAGAGTTTGCCTAATGGCAAAATAGTTGCTTTGAAGAAGCTTCACTGTTGGAAAAGTGATGATCCAACTTTCGTAAAGAGCTTCCAAAATGAGGTTCAAGTATCGTCTAAAATACGACATCTAAATATTGTGAAGCTTTAGGGTTTTTGTTTGCATAGAATAATAGTTTATCACATTGAAATATTTATCGCATATGATAAATCAAGATTTCACATGAAAAAAATTATTAATTTATAGAAAGTTTACTCAAAAGTAGTACCGAAAAGATGAGAAGGGCATTTCATGCAACTATCGTAAAAAAGACATTCATTTTTAGTGAAGTAGTTATGCACTTACTTACCCTTTCATGTTTGTGACTAGAAGTTCAATGTTCAAGTCTCATTTCTACCCATTAAATCGTAAGGTGTGAAGAGTCGGAAGTTGTATTTTGGGTCATGCTTAAGAGTTGATCTCGCTAAATTTTGATAGACCTTTGACCCAATCAATGTCAAAATTTAAAAAAGAAAAAATCATGAAAAAGAATAACTATGTTCAAAGAGATGCAATGCTATAACCTATTGTGATCTTGACACGTAATACAAATTTCCATGGGATAATGTCACAACAAGAAATGCACAGTACAATTAGTTGTATTTAAGTTTTATCCATTATTATATGTCCCTCATAAGCAGTTTATCATGTAATTGGTGGGGGATTAGGGGTCATAAGAGTGGCAAAAAAAAAAAATTCATAACTTAAAATTTCTTTAGTGGTTTTATATAATATATTACATATTTAAAAAGGCAGTAGGGCCCCTATGTCATATTTCGGCTGTCACTTTTTAGAGAAAAATCTATCAATTTTATTTTGAAAAACGTGATTGCTTGTTTTACTGTATTTAAGTGGTGTAGGTTAGTTTTAAATTAAAAAAATATATATTATTTCAATTTTATGTATTCCACCTTCTTTTAGAAGGGAAAATATAAACCTTTTAGGATTTGGTTTCCTATACATCTTAAACTTGTCTAACATATATATACTTGATTTTTTTTTTTTTTCTAGTTTTTCACTTACACAATTTCATTCTTACTACTACAATTAAATTCTTTGTATCCTTCAGTTCATCTATCATATTAATTTCAAGTACGAGATTACAAATCAATAAATATTTTAGATTTTTTTCAATTTTTTTCTATTTGTAACTTTCTTAGGTTATTAATATGATTTCTTTAATGGATTCTTATATCTATATATATATATATATATATTCATGGTCAATTATCTTTTGTTTTTGGTTCCTCTGTGTTGCGTTGTAATTCTGGGTGTGCTTGCTTTCTGGTGGTTGTTGGTTTTGTTATTTTCTTGCTTCATTTTTCTTATCTTTTTGGCTGTTAAATAATATTGGCTATTAAATATATACATATATATATATATGATTTTGCTACATTTATTATGCTAATTTCTTATTTAAACATTTATTTATTTAAATTAATTCAATTTTTTTTATTTTGATCTTCAGATGAGTCAGTCATCAACAATTGATAGATTTTTCAAAAGAATTAAAACCTTAGAAGCCGGTTCATCTTCGTCAACATCTAATATCAATATTTCAGCTTCAGAAAATCAATCCACAGAATCTCCCACAAATGATATTAACCAAAATAATAAATCTTTGGTGCGTGACCTATGATTACGTCGACAAATATGGGATTATACCGTCAATGAACGTGATGAAATTTGTCGAACTTATATTAAAGCTGGTCCATTCCAACCCATTCTTGACTATTATAACAAATTTGGACTAGATTATCATAAACGCAGCTTCCAGAGTTATTGGTTTATTTTCTACATGGCTGGAATATTCTCCTACAACAAATGCAGCTTATTGTTTACATTGCTTTCTCTTTAGTAAGCCAACTAAACACCTTGCAGTGACCGCTTTCACTATTGATGGATTTAAAAGTTGGAGAAAAGTTAGGAATGGCAACAAGTGTGCATTTTTAACTCATGTAGGACAAAAAGATAATCATATGACCCCTCACAAGATTTATGAGAGAGCATCTACAGACTTAATGAACCAGTCTCAATATATAGAAAGAGTGGTCAAAAAGTATAATTCTCAAGAAATTGCAAACAATAGGCTTAAAGTCAAAGCCATAATTGACGTTATTCGATGGCTTGCATTTCAAGATTGTGCTTTTAGAGGTCACAATAAGAGCTCATCTTCAATCAATCATGGAAATTTTCTTGAACTATTAGAATTATTGGCTTCAAACAATGAGAATGTTGGAGAACTTGTTAGATAAGACACCTAAAAATGCATGTTACACATCACCGGATATCCAAAAAAAGATTCTACAAGTTTTTGCAAGTACAGTAAAAAATGAAATTCGTAAGGAAATTGGAGATGCGAAGTTCTGTATAGTTGTTGATGAGGCTCGTGATGAGTCAAAGAAGGGACAAATGTCTATAGTTTTGAGATTTGTTGACCAAGATGGTATTCTATGAGAACCGTTTTTTGGACTTGTTCATGTCTCGGACATTGTAGCATTGACTTTTAAAAAATCAATATATTTTGTATTATCTAATCACAATTTAGATATTCAAAATATTCGAGGGCAAGGCTTATTGGAAAAATGGTGAATGGGTGAATGAGAAATTGATATTCTAAGTGCACCCGTTGAATTGGAAAACAATGAATCCCACATTGGTGGGAAACAAATGCTAAGTCAAGTATATATACAATCACGTGTATAGTAGCTTACAAACATATGTAGTATAGATGCTTTATCACGGACCGCAAGCTCGATGAATTGTGTGCGAAAATATCGCAATGGTTCGAACCGCGGATGCGTACCCATGACTCGCCCAGCATAATTTTGCCACGTCATTGAATTTTTCCAATTTATAAACGACAACAATTAATTTGAATTGAATCTATGAGTTAGAATTATTATTTTAAGTTTCAAATTGTAACCTCCAATTAATGGTGATTGACTTTCAATTAATTCAATTTCTGAATTTAAAATATTCAATACTTTTAATTGCCTTGATTAATGAGAATAAATTTCATATGTTTTCTTCCCTTGAATGAGTTCTATATATATGGTCTTATTTTATTCATTTGAGACAGACCAAAAATTATATTTCCTTGTTCTACAGTTCTTCTATTCTTCTTGCTCTAGTTGTTCTTCGGTTGTGTGTGTTTTTTCTGGTAAGTTCGGACCTTAATAATTTGAGTTCACTAATAGTGGTGGTGTTAATACACAACCACTATGAATCGTTGTATCTTGGGAGATAAACGCCAAACACATACGGTGTTAACGACGAATTTGTCTTAAGGACACCGTGTGAAACACGAGCCTAAATTTTAGGTTCTTTAGACCTTATTTCAGTTCTTTATTTTTTTTCCACATTGGTGATTGGTGGTAACATAAAATATAATATAATTTTTAGGGAATAAGGCTATGATGGTGCAAGTAATATGTGTGGTGAGTGGAATAAGCTACAAGCTTTGATTTTAAAGGATTGTCTGTATGCTTATTATATTCATTGTTTGGCATACTAGTTGCAATTGGCACTGGTTGTAGTATCAAAAGAAGTTATTCATAATCACCATTTTTTTACCAACTTAACTTCTATTGTCAATATTGTCGGTGCTTCGTGCAAGCATAATGATGAATTCAAACATGCTCATGCTACTAATATTGCACATTTAATTGACATTGATGAGCTAAAGAGCGGGACCGGACTTAACCAAATTGGCACTTTGCAGAGACCAGGGGATACACGTTGGAGTTCTCACTATAGGTCAGTTTCTAGCTTGATACAAATTTTTGGTGCAACATGTGCTTTTTAATGAAGGAACTACTTTTTCTCAATAAGGAGAAGCCGACACAGCTTATGAGGCAATGACTTCATTTGAATTTATCTTTATCTTGCATCTGGTGAATGATATCTTGGAGATCACTAGTCTACTATGTCAAGCTTTACAACAAAAATCTCAAGACATTTTAAATGCTATGCGTCTTGTTTCATCCACTAAAAGACTTATACAACAATTGAGGGATACTTGATGAGATACATTATTTGCTAAGGTATGTTCATTTTGTGAGGCATGAAACATAGATGTTCCAGATATGAATGCTCGTTATGTTGCAAGACAAGGTCGAGCTCGCCAGCAACAAGCAAATTATACAACTGAGCAATATTACATGTAGAGATATATTTTATGCTGCAATTGATTCTCAATCACAAGAATTAATAATTGATTCAGTGAGCAGACAATTGAGTTGGTAATTCTTAGTATAGCTTTAGAACCTTGCAAAGGATATGAGTCTTTTAGAATTGATGATATTTGCAAATTGGTAAACAAGTTTTATCCACATGACTTTGCTGATCATGAGAAGTTGCAAATGAAAACACAACTTCAACATTATGAATATAACGTAGTTCAACATTCAGAATTCAGAAATTTGTTAACTCTTTCTTCCTTGTGTCAATGGTTGGTAAGGACTAGAAGATCAACAATATATCCACTTGTTCACAGAATAATTGTGCTTGTGCATACTCTTCCGGTGTCAACTGCAACTACCGAGAGATTGTTTTCAGCTATGCATATTGTCAAGACTAGGCTTTGCAACAAGATGGAAGATGACTTTCTTACAAACTATTTGATCATGTATATTGAAAGGGAAATCGCAGAGAAACTTAGTATAGTTTCAATTATAGATGATTTTAGATATTTCAAAGAGCGACGGGTTCCATTTTGATTTATAAAGCTGGTGTCTATTTTGTTTATTAATTTATTTATTTTAGCATTACATATGAGACTATATGCTATTATATATATATATATTTAATAAATTAGTTTTTAAATATTAGCATATTCGTCTAGCATTAATTTGAAGGAAAAAAAAATTGTCTTGGCCCCCCAAAGCTGAAATCCTAGCTTCGCCCCTGACCTTTAAACAAAATTATTAAAATTATTGATATAAATATGTCTCATATTTATTATCATACATCATATTAATAAAAAAAATTATTAATATTTTGAACTTATTTTCGGTCTTGTTGCTTTTGTGCCTCGCATGGCCAAGCTAGGATTGTCTTCTTGTCTTAAAGATTTTCTAGAATGGTTTTGTTTCTTTTTTGTTTGTTGAATGGAATATTTCTTTCTTTCAAAAAATAAATATTTGAATATTCTACACAATATTATAATTAGTTACACAAATAAAAAATTATAACATCTTTTGATTAAATTATTACTTATTTATTAATTAAAACATAAATAGTGATTATTAAAATTATAATATTTATTAACTATTATAAACAAATTAGAAGAGAAAAGCCGTAAATCATTGAACTTAATTAAAAAAAACTAAAAGAAAATAAAATATATGAAAAAAGAAAAAAAGAAAGATGGTCCTCTATGTCACATCTCACATTGCTAGCGAGTGAGGTTCATAACTTGTATATAAGCCTTAGTCTCTCCTAATTAAGTAGACGCATTTTGGGCCATGGGTGAAGGATGCTTGCATAAAGCCCATGATCCAAAGCAAATTCGTGAGGTTGAAAGACGTGTGCGTGAAGCCCAAAACAGACAATGTCTACTTTGTGAAATTGGGCCATTACAAATGGTATCAGAGTAGTCTAGCTACCCGGTGTGGGTGTGGGTATGGATTAGATTGTCACATCCAATATCGCTAGTGAGTGAGGTCCATAACTTATAAATAAGCCTTGGTCTCTCCTAATTAAGTAGACGTGTTTTGAGCCATGGGTGAAGGATGCTTGCACGAAACCCAAGATTCAAGATAAATCCGTGAGAGTGAATGACGTGTGCTTTGAAGCTTAAAGTGGACAATATCTACTTAGTGAGTTTGGGCTTGGGTTGTTATACTCTACCTTGAATCTGGAGGTTTTGGATCCTGGAGGACTCCTCCAATTTTATTTTATTTTTAGTTTTTATTTTAACTATTTTATAACTTATTAGTTTATAAAATTTATAAAATAAAATTAAGAGAAAGGTCATTTGACAATACATGGGATGTGTTTACAAGTTAATAATAATTTGAAAATTTTTAATAGGGTGTATGTACAAAAATGGGTGTACATACGGTTTTTAGGGGTGTAAATATCTTTACTCGTTATAATTCAATTAAACTTAGGTCGGGCTGGAACCAAGAGATACGAATATGGGCTTCCAGGCCCAGATCCGAAGAGTTTTGATCTGCCAAGTGCTAGGCTTAGGCTTCGAGATTTATTTGGTTGGTTTCTTCTCAAAATGGCACTAATGGGCTGGCTTTGTTAAATTGTTAGCCCTATTTTGAAATTACAGCCTACAAAGTGCTCAGCTATTACTCTCTTTGCTACCCAAGACCCAACCCAACCAACCCAGCCATATTGAAATAACAAACCTAATTATAATAATGCTTGATCTCAACAGGTCCAACAAACTCGACCCATTAAGTGGAAAAGCATTTGAACTGAGTTCAAACTTTTACCGAAATTCATTGAATTCAAGTCAACAAACAACAATACACTGGATTGATCATGAAATTACAAATAACAAATTCAATACATAAAAGCAATAATACCATGTGAATGACCCATTAATTGAACAAAAAAGAAGATTGAAGAAACTATAAAATGTGCATTTTATAATCATTTGTGAGAGTTTTCTTTCTAATTGTTGTCAGAGTAAATATTCAGGTAGCGTACACACGGTGCTTGATCTTGATAAGTTTTAGCAGACCCATGAACCATTCGATGTCAAATTAAATATAAAAAAATAAAAAAATAAATCATTTGAACTCTCTTCTAACTTTTACCAAAATTCATTGAATTCAAGTCTACAAACAACATTACACTGGATTAATCATGATTATCTAATCAAAAATTCATTACATAAAAGCACTGAATACCATGTTAATGACCCAGTAATTGAAGTATTGAACCATAAAAAAGATTGAAGAAAGCTAATAAGTGGAGGACCTTAAGCAAGCTCATTTAGCATAGTAATTGTTAGGCAATCTGAAATCTGAATAATCAAAAGCCGATATTGTTGAATGTTGAATTTGAACTACTAATCTATTACTAGATAATGGAGGCTGCAATATTTTTTCAATGGTGGTCCTCGATCTCCTTTATTCTTTTTATTGAAGCTGCGCCGTTTTATAGCTGTACAATGTGAAACCAACGACTACAATGCCATCCAAACTCTTTTTAATTAAGATTCTCTATATGAATTAATAATGTCAAGTTAATAATGCAACCAGTTGGTACGTTATAGCTGTTGGAATCACATCCGACCTTGTTTAATTAACTTAAATTCCTTTCACGTTAATTGGTGGGGGTTCGAGTCTCACAATACGCATTTTAATTACAGGCATGTGTAGACCGTGGAGAGTTTTCTCACCGATATTTTAGGGTAGATGTCTCTCAATTGTGTGGGCATATTCAAATTGTACGTATAATGTTTGATTTCGACCGGTTTTTGAAGAGCTAGTTTATCACATTTTTGTGCAACTCATTCAATAAGATTTTACAACATTTGTGTGTGTTTTTTTAAAAATTGACTCGATGCAATCACGAATTGAATGATTTGTCTAGGGAAAAAAACAAACGAATTGATCTGTCAATCTAATAAATTTGACTGGTCTATAATGCGTTTTGCAAAACAAACAAAACATAGATCAAGTAATCGGCGGAGAGATCTTCTCTTTTTTGTATCTTATGTGGTCTAGCTATGTTATAATTCTTGTATAAACAAATTCAATTTTGGCTCCTCTCGCAGGCTCGCAGCTAATTAATTTTCCGAAATTGGATAAAAAATAGTAGAAAGACAACCCAATACAAATGTCAAAAAAAGCTGCTCTATATGCAGCACCCAATCAACTCAAAGTCTCAAACTTTGAAAATAAGTAAAATTAAAATAAAGCCAAACACTTTTGGTGTGGGTTTGATTCTTTATTATTGTAAAAAAAAAAATTCTAATTTTTTTTTTTTTTACAACAATTTCTAATTTAATTGGCGTGTGTAAAATGAGGCTGGATCATACACTCTCGTGGTTTGCTTTCCTGTTATATTATTATAAAAAAATTATAAAAAAAAATAGTAGGTATCAATTTTGAAGTTGGTAAGAATATTTTGATAACGATATAAAGTTAGTTCAGTAGTATATCTAATGTCTCTCAGTTCGTTGAGCCACTCAAATCTGCTTTGGATAGGGCTCATGTGCAAGGTTGGAACCACATTCAAAGCTTCTTTATATCTTTCAAGATTTGATAGCCCTCTAACTTGTCAAAAAAAAAAAAAAAGGACAATATCTATCTTCAACTCTTTTTTTTCTTCCTCAAAAGAAAGTGTAAAGTAGAGAAACTCATTATCAAAGAAAGAAAATCACCAAGCTTTTCCATGAACCTGCCCATCAATCTCTCTCTTTTTTATGTCCATTAATTTCAAGTGGGATTTTAATTTTATTATGGGCTCCAGTACCACGAGGTTTTTACATAAAGACATAAATAATGCAAGTTTTATGTTAACAACAACACAAAGGTATCGGTGAACAATGCAAATTTTTCTAGTTTTTCAAACGTACAGAAAACCATTTTACCCTTAAACGGTTAAGTTCACCGTTATAGTGATCAACACGGTCAAATATAGTTTTGTATCATTAACATAAAACCTCGGGATATTGAATTGCAATTTACCCTTTTATTTAATTTGGGCCAATAGAAAGAAACCTATATAGTATGGTTTGCTTTTTTTTTTTTTCTTTTTTTTTTTTTTTTTTTTTTTTTTTTTAGTTTATAGGTTTATGATCTGATTTGTGAATTATTGCATGTGTTAGAAAAACAAGAAGCATGGAGGTTTCCTTATCAGGTTAAGCAAAGGAACATAATAGTGCC
The DNA here is from genome assembly GCA_954870605.1 of Acer campestre. Classification (NCBI taxonomy): domain Eukaryota; kingdom Viridiplantae; phylum Streptophyta; class Magnoliopsida; order Sapindales; family Sapindaceae; genus Acer; species Acer campestre. The sequence continues at coordinate 30,209,691 of OX940802.1, read as the reverse complement.
AAATTGGGAATTATTTTATTTTCTAGTTGTAAATATATATATATATAGTTGGAGAAGAACATAATGGTAACAAATTGAAGGAAATTATTAAAGTATTTTTCTTATTATATCAAAAGCAGAAGACAACACATGTGTGTTACGTTCAAGCACAATTGTAAAATAAAAATTTCAATTGGTAAATCTTTTATACTTATATGTTGAGGTCACATGTCCCCCTTTTTAAATTTCAAATTTATACTTAAAAATTAAAATTAATATAAGAGTAGATATATACCGATTATAGGAGCATTGGGTATGTATCATATGTTCATATTATTATATATTAACACAATATTTTCGAAAGAAAAAAAAGTCTTTTTGTAATGTGTATATTATGTAATATTATAAATAGCCGACTGCAAAAGAATAATCTTGAAAAAAAAAAAAAAAAAAAAAAAAAAAATCAGAACAGTCATATGACTAAAGAAGAACCCTCCATATAAATTTGCAAAGTCTCACCAATGTATTTATATATGTCTTTAATTTATATAGTGATCGAAATGAAAAAGATAATATTGTGTGAGCTTTTTAGATATGAAAATAAAAATATATTTGAGGATGCCTTTGTCTATAAGGAACAACAATTTTGTCTGCTGTTTATATATATATAAAATTATATACATGATAGTATTGATACATGATAAGGCCCACCAGACCAATTATGGCTCTGTTGTAATTGTAAATCTGCTCCCCAATTTCTGATATGCTAATAATTGTAAAAACAATTATGAAAAATATTGCTAATAAACGTTCGACTTGTTTTTTTTATTTTTTTTATTTTTTTTTAACAATTGTTTATTAATTTGGACCTACCAAAATAAACACTACAAACACGATATGAATATCTATTTTTATAATTGGAAGAAGTCGATCGATCTCAATACTAAAAAAGGTCTTCCCACGTTTATCGTTGATCTTCCCATGTTTATCGTTGTTTTATAGACAATAGTAAAATGGTATAAGTAAATTGTCCGATGAAAAGGTTCAACTGTTCAAGTCTTCGAACCAAGGTAATAATTAAGCATTTGACCGATGGATATGGCTTTGAAAAAGCCAGATTTAGCTTTTTAAATTTTTTAGTTAACTTTTAGAGGTGTTTGAATTTTGATTGAACTATAAAAAGATTTTTAGATTTTAGAAGTTTTTCTAGAGAGCAATCTATCAAGTTAAAAGTCTATAAGAGTGTTCCATAAAATGAGGAAACTACTGTCTCTCTTAAATAAAAAGATTTGAATATACAATGTTATAGAGTCGAAATCTCATATGAAATAACATAAACAATCCCGTTAGTAATAATTATATATATATATCAGTCTTTCTATTGTCAGTTCGTTCTGACAATAAATATATCAGGACGAAGAATATGGACCATAGATTATGGAGAAGTTTTGACAAGTGTATACACTTTGAGTTAAAGTATGTAAATCTAATAGTTCACATTCTTCATCATAATATATTCATTGTCAGGACGAACTGATAATAGAAAATCTGTATATATATATAAACAGTGTTTCTACTATCAATTCGTCATGATATAAAATATATCAGGACGAAGAATGTGGACCATAGACGATGGAGAAATTTTGACAAGTGTATACACTTTGAGTCAAAATATGTAAATCTAATGGTTCACATTCTTCGTCTTGATATATTTTATGTTAGGACAAACTGATAATAGAAAAATTATATATATATATATAGGTGGCCATGGTTTCGGTTAAACCGTTGGTTTTGTCTACGGCTTAACCAAAACCGTACGGCCCATACCATAACCGAAATCGGGAACAAAACCGGCAGTTTAAAAACCAGTTGGGAACTGGTTTCCCATGGTTACGGTTACTGTTTGGGCCACCAAAAAACCGCCTAAAACCGGTTTTATTATAAAAAAAAATAATAATAATAATAAAATAAAAACCAATTAGACGAACCAGAAGCTACCACGTGGCACATTTTTTGAAATTAAAAAAAAATGAAAAACCACCCGAAACCGAAACCGTGACCAAAACCGGCGGTTTCTTAACCGAAACCAAAACCGTAACCGTAAAATCGACGGTTACAAACTGTGTACCAAACCAGTTTTCCGGTTACGGTTTCGGTTTTGGTGACCATGGAACTGAAACCGTCAGTTTTTAACCGAAACCGAAACCGTGACCACCTCTAAATTATATATATATATATATATATATATATATAATGAACACAAGAGTAATCGTAAATTATCGCGATAAAACAATTTCATAAACACGAAACGAGGTTACCAAGCTAGGGTTCGTAGATTTTGGACCTTTTGGTACAAATCATTAAACAGGTTAATTTATATAATTATAATATAAACAATAACAACACCCAAATTGCCACCCTTAAATCCAAGAAAAAGGAGTGATAGTGGTTTGGGGTGATGATAATTGATAATTAAGATATATTCCTGCATGGATCTTGATGGGGTTGATTGGGACAAACATTACAAAAATCAGATTTCTAAATAAAAAAAAGAGTAATTAGAATCCGAGAGTAGATCTTAGGAATCAAATTACTGGCAAAGCCAACACATACAACACAATCTTAACATGGAGATTTGGAGAATATGTGAGAGAGATACATATTAACTAAATAAATAAAAAACCAGACAAATGTTTGTCTTTTTATTGTTTAAACACTAGTGAAAAGGGAATCATAAAACGATCGACTAATTCTTTGAGAACATTTTTTTATAATAATTTGCATGGCGTTTTGTATTTTGTAAGCTTGTGTTTGTTATACCAATCAAGTAGAAATTTAGGCAAATAAATTACATGAAAGTGGGGTTTTTTAAACTGTAAAAGACGCTGATCAGCTAATTATATTTAATTTATAACAGATAAAAAATGTCTTTAGTCCCAATCCTCACTTTTGTAACCTTTTCCATGGATCCTTCAAAAGTATGTCCATGGAATTTCCTTGCCCCTCTCTCAAAAGTTCCCGATACTTTACCACAGCCATCATCAAAACCGAAAACTTTTACAGCTCTGCTTAAAACCGATGAAGTACATGTTCAACCAAATCTTCTCCCGGTGCCAATTGTGAATGGGGACATCACATGTATTCACATCAGCCAAAAATATATCCAAGAAAGATTGAAATACTGTCAGAAAAATCTTTTCGGACGTCTACTTTTAAGAAAAGGTTCTGTACCTCTAAAGCCTGTTGAGTTAAAATCTATATTGCAATTGATTTGGCAACTCAGAAATCCTTGGAAGCTTACTCCGTTTCCAAAAAGATATTTTGATATTCATTTTTCTAGTGAAGAAGATTTAAAAAGGGTTTGGAGTGGAGGTTCTTGCTCAATTTCAAACAGTATTTTTCGTATTTTTCAATAGCAACCGGATTTTAATCCATATAATCAACAATTATCACATGCTCAAGTTTGGGTGAGGTTTTATGGTCTATGCTCGGAATACTGGCATCCAACTACAATCATGGAGATTGCAAGAGGAGTTGGCATCCCTCTGCAACTAGATCAAGCTACAAGGGATCAAGCATATGGGTTTTATGCCCGAGTTCTTATGGACATTGATTTAACTTCGAATCAACAATCATTTTTTAATGTGGAGAGAGATAACCATAGAGGTTTCTCTGTCGATGTTATATATGAAATCTTCCAAAGAGGTGTACGAAGTGTAAAGCTTTTGGTCATGACTTTGCTAGATGCCACCAAAATAAGGAGATTAATTCTAATAGAGGTCGATCGCAATAAAGAAATCCAAGGCAAACCTACCGGCCTACCAATGGCCACCATAATGGGCAGGTTGTTGTGGAGGAATGCAAAACAGTCCCACAAAATCAGGAAACGATAGAGGAAGAGGAAATTGTACAGATTCAAAATTTTAAAAATCCCGTAATTAATGTGGAAGACAAAAATGGCAGCATCCAATTATCTCCACCTTTATTTGAATTAAATGTGATTGATACTCATGAAGTGAATCGGGAAACAACAACCAATTTTGAAGTTGACAAATTTGGGTCTCAAGAAGTTGACCCAATATGTGAAGTGCAGTTTCCAATTACAACCGGCACATTTAATGCACCTGCGGAAGATCGGGATCTAATTGAGAGTTTTTCTCCAATTCAAATTCAAGCAGCTGAACAATTTCCTAATCAAGATGTGGGAATTAATGTTAATATCTCTAATGATTTGAATACCAAATATTTAAATCTGGAAGATAATAATGAGAATCATCAATGTTCTCTAGAGAATATTTGCATTAATAACAGAGTGATTCTTGACAATCCAAAGATTTCAAGCTTCTGGAATTTTGATCAGCAAGTTTTGGATGAGGTTTCAGGAGATAAAAGAGGAAAGATTAATTTGGAGCATATATCAGAAGATCAAGATATTAATACTTCAAATTCTAATCATGGTCCAGTAGATCCCATGTTTGACAATAATTGGATTCCTGTGGTGACCAAATCAAAAAGAAAAGTGAAGTCAACTTTTAAGATTTTATCTATGGCGCGTTTACTAATCAGTAATCAAACTCAGGAAAGGGAATTAAGTTACTGATATGTGAATTTCAGTGTTTACTAATTTTTTAGGGAATTAAGTTACGTGGACCCCACTCTGAAATCAGTAATTAAGTTACTGATGGAAAGGGAATTTGATTCCCCCCACCCACCCTAGGAATCAAGTTCCCTTTCCTGATTAAAAAAGGGAATTCATATATTTTTACTAAAATATCCTCACTTATAATCATTATAAAAAAAAAAAAAAAAAAGCTATATTCTTTCCATTGTATCTCTATTTTAGGGATTGTTCTCTATCATTCTTTTTTGTTCATCGTTTTCCTCCGAATCTTGCTACAGGTACACATTTTTTTTTTTTAATCTTAAATTTCTTGACTATACAAAGAAATCTTTGACTCATTGGTGTTTTTTTTTTTTTTTTCTCTTTAATTTTGTCAATCTACTAGGCTGTTTGTTTAATGTTTTATTATTTTTTTATTTTTTTATTTTTTATTTTTTTTATACGTGAACCTTGTATTTGCAAAGGTGTTTTATTTCTCTTTATTTTTTGTCAATCTGATGGCTGTTTGTTTAAGGTATTTTTATTGTTTTATTTTTTTAGTTCACGTGAAGGCATGTTATGTATATATTTAGTTTAGTTTAAGTTGTTTTTTTTTTTTTTTCTTTTTACTAAAGCAGCATAAAGCTGTTACATTCATATACATATAAAGATGTTAATTACTAGTTATAGTGTTATAAGCAGTATAAAAAATAGTTTTTCATAATAATAAAAAAATATTTCAACATATTATATAAACAAGGGTATTTTTGTAATCAACTATATATCATTCCGATTCCTTAGTTGAAGTAAACACTAGAAATGGAATAAATTTGATTCCATTTCTGATTCCTAAATTGTTAGTAAACACTGGAATGGAATTTAGTAACTTAATTCCGATTCCTCTCCATTCCGTTTCCAGTGGAACTTGATTCCGATTCCCTCCATTCCTGATTAGTAAACGCGCCCCTAGTTCCAAGTCTCAAGTGAGTAAGAAAAGTTCTGCAGCTTCACGCATTGTCGCTAATTGGGGCGCACATGATGAGGCATAAGTAAATGATTTCGCTGATCTGCTTAATTAAGTTCATGTTTTTATTTTTTTAAGGTCTGCGTGCCTTTTAAGATTAGCGTGTTTTAGGCCACGTGTGCTTTTTTTTTCCCCTTTTTTTTATTTTATTAATAAAAAAGCTCTATAGAGCTTGTTGTTAAAAAAAAAAAAAAAAAAAGTCTTTAGTCCCAATCATGACCTATATAATTATTTACAATTGTCTTTAAACCAATTACAAGGGTTTACACTTGATGCATGTATGTATGTGTGTATATATATATATATAATATTTTAATAGGATGGCAAATGTTTGTAGATCGACTTCATCAAAATAATGCAGAAAAATCCTTATTTATAAAAATCTAACAAATAGAATTCATCACAATACCATTACTCTAATATGCATAAGTTTTTAACAGAATTATATTGTATATAATTTCAAATATATTTATACACAAATTATCAGCTGCGAGAACGTTGTTTGGTTATACACACTTATAGATCCAATGATACACTTGATAGACACCTAAGAAGCATCAAAGAAAGAGTTGTGACTTGATATTTAGGGGCTGTATTTTTTTATTTTATTTTTATTTTTATTTTTATTTTAAGACAAGTCTTATTACCTCTTTAAATTAAATTAAGATAATTAGTTTTGTTTTTCTTTTTAATTTACATATTATTTTAAGATATATATGGCCAATAAAAAAAGTTAAAAATTTTGACTTTTCACTTATATAATAAATCATGATTACCACATTTAGAGTTACTTCCACAATTAACTTTATACAATTAATCTATTACCCAAAATAACATTAGACTAAAAAAATCTCCAATTTTCCTAAACAACTCTAACCTTAACCCTAACCCTATATTGACCTAGACGGCACCGGGTTTTGACCAGAGGATGCCGGTCGGTCTCCTCCTTGACTCCGACGAGAGGAGGTAGATACAGGAAACTACGAAACCATGTGGAGAGGAGTTGAATTTCAGATCTTCTCATGCTACCGCAAGAGGAGGTAGTAGAACGCCATGAAGAACACCGCATTCGTTATGTAGAGAGGCAAAGGAAATGCGTTCGAGGCCATAGTGTGTGTCATCGCCGCCATTGAGGAGTGGATAACCTTATTGGAATGGAGTTGCGATTGCTTGGATGCGGATCGCCGACGGGCCTCCATTGGTGGTGGAGGCCTGTGCTGAGAGATCGAGGAGGAGTCATTGCTCGTGGAGGAGTCGTTGCTTATGGAGGAGTTGCCTCACAGGCTCACAGCTGATCGTGGCTGCTCTGTCTACTTTGCTCGTGAAGAAGACCTCTCCTCCATCTCGTCAATTTTTTTTTTTTTTTAAATAAAATAAAATATTTTATTTTATTTTAATTTAAATAAAATATATAAGTTAACAAATAATTGTATATGAAAACAAATATTTTTTATTTAAAAATAAATATTTGTTAATAAATGAAAATACATTAAAAAATAAAAATAAAGTATTCTAAAATTAAAAGGTTTGTTAAAAACTTAAAATGATGGTAGAATAGTAAAATCAAAACCAGTTAATATTTAAGAGGGATAATCTCAAATAAAAATAAATAAAAAAATCACTGATAGTGTCTTAAATATTAAGCGACATTACTTTACTTAAATAAAATAAGATCATTTAATACTTAAAAAAAAAAAAAAAAAAAAAAAAAAAAAAAAAAAAAAAAACCACCTTAGTTGTATTTAGGGTTTGAGAGAGTATTCGGTGTGTAATTGTAACGATATATTATATATTGATTTTTTTTTTTCTCTCGTTGTCATGACAACCGTGGTTTTGCAATGCTTTAGGTTTTACATGTAAAAGTTGTGTTTTGTGTGATTAGCATTATTTGTTTTGTGGTACATATTAAGCTGCATTTCCACGTTACTTCCCTGTTGTTGTTGTAAATACTTGGTCTGCATATGTAGTGCTAGCTAGATCTCAGTGCATCTTTAACTCGTTTGATGTAAGATTTTTTAAAAGAAAAACAAATCAAAACTGAAAAATAACAATAAAATAATTTTTGCACTTTTTAAATTTGGAAGAAACTCTTATTATACAACATTAAACACGTCTAGATAACAATAAATTTTAAAATATGATTAAAAAAAAAATAACTATGCTTGTAAATCGGGAGAAAACTCCAATACACACATACTTTATGGGATTCGAAGCATTCGTCACCACCGTGGAAGGCAGGCACGGATGCAGCATAGGACGAGGGGGTGCCACTGCCCCCCCTGAACTTTTGAAAATTTACAAATTTGCCTATATTATAATTTTTGTAATATCCTTAATTCTTAGATTTTTATGTTTTTGCCCCAATTTCACTTCTTATTTTTCTATAAACAGGACATATAATATTTTTTTCCATCAAATCACATAAAAAAATATCTTTTATTTTATAGTATTTATTTCAATGTATCTTAAATATAAATGAAAATCGATCATAACATATATGTTATATCTCAACTAATATTATTTTCATTCAAATAATTTTATTCTCTCTTAACATATTAATTATCTCACTCATCACCATAATACCATATTATAGTTTTGATATGTTATTTATTTTTACATAATCAAGTGTTAATTCATATAATTAAAACATATCAACCAAACATATACTTTTTTAGACAAGATGGGGTTGACCTATTTGTATGCCCCTCACACCCATGACCCATACCACGAGATTATAGGTTCGAGTCTCCCCATCTATCCAAACCCCAAATTATTATAATATTTCAAAAACATATATACGTATATTTATGTTTAACTATTACGATATTTTATTAAACAAACTTTTTTAATTTTTAAAAAATTAAAATAGTTTTTGGATGTTAGAAAAATACAATTAAAACAATTTAAATTTTAATTAGTTTTCTAACTCCTAAACAGTAAACACTATTATTGAATCTTGAATAAAGGGCCATAAGATTTTACTACATTATTTTTAGAGTAATTATAAACATTTCAAGTTTCAACTCTATAAATCAACTTGTATTCTAACTACTAATGTTTCAATTCACAAATAAATACATATTAACGGTATTTTTTTTAATAATTTTTTTTAAATAGTACCCTCTGAAATACACTGTATAACTCATTATATTTTACAATGCCCCTGCTGGAAATAATTTCTGGCTCCGTCCCTGGTGGAAGGGAGTTGCATTACCATCTTTACTGAAAGATGATGTGCAAGTCTTTTTTGGATTTGGAACATGAAATTCCTCCATATACTTTGTTGAATTTTTCCTCTTGTTCATTTTTTTTTTTTTAGATTTCTCCAAATCTTGAAAAAAAAAAATTACTTGTTGTAGACAATGCCACATGATTTCTTTTGACCATTTCGAATCATTTTGACCACTTTGATTTTAAGCATCTCTCTTTCTTACAAATTCTTTATGAGATTCTTCATTGAAGATTTTTCAATTTTCATATTTATCCAACCTTTTTGTCTGTCCCTTCCATCATATTTTTTTTTTTTTTACAGCTACAACGTACAATTGAATCTAATCAATCATGATCATGTAAGTTTTATGTTATTCTCCTAAGAAACCGTTCAAACTAATTTGAATTAGCACACCACTTTTGAATACATATAGAATTAATTCATTATAGATTTTATAAAATTTATGTTTTAAGTAATATGCAAAATCTATGTTATATATATATATATAATTGTTCTTAAAACACTTTATCTAAAGGTGATCATTTCTCAATATTTTCTCTACTTAAAATAAATAAATAAATAAATAAAATCTGACCCATAACCCATGAGAAGAGTCTGTCAAGATTTGTCAATATCAAGTATTGCCTCCATGGCTCCATATATAAAATATATATCTAGGGTGTCGATATTGACACACATAAATATGATTAGCTCACCCATATTTTAATAAAAAAAATATAATTATAAAAATATCACAATAGAAATTTACCGATAAGAACATATTAGTTTAATAAAAAATAAACCAACAATACTATAATAGTAAAAATAATTTTAAATCATTGTTTATTTTCATTCATAATTAAAAAATACTTGGGTATAATTAAAAATATAAATAATCAGCAAACACGTAATTAAAACAGTGAATTGAAAAACTTATAATTGACTCAGTATAATTTATTTGAGTTTCCTTGCTGGGAATGTTAAGCTTTTTATATATTTCTTTGAATGTGGAATGCTAAATCTTTTTTCTTGCGTGTTTGTTGCTCACAACCCATTTGTCAATTTCTCACATACTTAACTTCTTCTAGAAATTTATTCAAAATATGCCAATACTGTATCATGTCAATTCCTCATATATTATTGCTTAAAAAAAAAATAAAAAAAAAAATTCCTCATCTATTATTGGTATTAAAATGGGTGTTTATAGTAATGTTTAATTTTTAATTTTAGACATTAATATACTTATAAATATGTGTGCTTATTATATTTATGGATATCAATATCCCCATATATATATATATATATATAACAAAAAACCCAAAACAAAAATATGTTTCCTCCACCCAAAAAATAATAAACAAACAAGACTGATCAAATACCACGTACATACATATATATATATTATATATATAATTATAGATAGCAGCATATATGCATTCTATCTATAGTAGCCCATAAGTTAGCTAGAAACGGTTTCTCCTATGTAGAGGACATGTTTTGGCTGGAGTTTGTTCCTCCGTTTATTTTTTCGTCTGTTTCGGCGGGTCACCGTGGGTGTTTGTAATCTTGGTTTGGTATCAAATATATATATATATATGCATGCACACTGTTGAAGCTGAATTGCCACAAAAATTCCCACAGCCTCACACTTATCGGATATGGTCTACGCGATCGTGGCATTTCGTCAAACATCTGGTTGGCATACACTTTTATATGTAATCTGATATTCACACACCAATCTTTTTTTTCTTTTTTCATTATAAGCTCTAATTTCTTTTGTTCTTTGTCTACTAAACTGTTTTCAATTTTTCTCTCTTTATTCCCCTAAGAACTGTCAATTTTATTTTATTGGTAGTGTTAACCTATACCGTAAAAGCATAGGATAACTAATTTATTTATGTAAATGGAAATAAAAGATAGCATTTATCATTGTATTTATTATCTTATTACAATAAATACCATTTTTTATTTCTTTTTATAGAAATAATGTAATTGTTATCATGATGTCTTAAGAGCATCTCCAATGCAAGCGTGGCTTGTGAAAAGAAAAAGATGTCACATAGGATAAATAGACGTTATGTTAACAATTGTGTCTCCAATACAACCATGAATATTCAACCTCAGGCTGACATGGCAAAAAAAGTATTAGACATTGTCAACATGACCGTCCACTTTTAGACGGTCTGTTGTACAACTATTTTTTATATTTACTCAGTAAACATTTAAAACTGACATTAATTTTTCATATATTTTTGGTAAGAAAATAAAATAAAAATAAAACAGGAAAAACAAATAGACACACCATGAAAAAAAATTGTGTTTTAGACGGAAACATTGGAGACCAAATTTTGAGTTGATTGTCTATCAAGTCTATTTTTATGCCACATAGAAAGCAAGTCTTTTGACATTGTTGTCATGTTAACAATTATTGGTATGCAAGCCATTTTTGCATTAGAGATGCTCTAAGAGTAAACGTTAACACTATTCTTAGAGCATCTCCAATGCAAAAGTGGCTTGTATACTAATAATTGTTGACATGGCAACAATGTAAAGGGAGTTGTTTCCTATGTGGCATAAAAATAGATTTGATAGACAATGAACTTAAAATTTGGTCTCCAATGCTTCCGTCTAAAACACAATTTTTTTAATGACTTGTCCATCTTTTTTTTCTTATTTTATTTTTTTATTTTATTTTCTTACCAAAAATATATGAAAAATTAATATCAGTTTTAAATGTTTGTTGAGTCAACCTAAAAAATAGTTGTGCAACAGATTGTTTGAAAGTGGACGGTCATGTTGACAATGTCTAATATTTTTTTTGCTACGTCAGCTTGAGGTTGAATATGCATGGTTGCATTGGAGACACAATTATTAACATAACGTCTGTTTATTCTACGTGGCATCTTTTTTTTCACAAGTCATGTTTGCATTAGAGATGCTCTTAGGAGGGTGTATTCAATTAGGATTTTAAAAGACTTTTAATGGCTTTTATAGAATTAAAAGTTCAGGTGTATTCAATGTAGACTTTTAATAACTCTATAAAAGTCATAGGGTATTCAATACAGAGTTTTATAGACTTTCAAAAAGTTTTTAAATGTTATATGGTATTCAATCAAGACTTTTTAACGGTCGATGAAAGTTAGGAGGTATTCAAAATCTCAATGACTTTTAACGACTTTAAAATATCAATGACTTTCAATGACTTTTAGTTATAAAAAATCTCACAATTTGTCTTCCATTTCTACCAAAGACTTTGAATGACTTAAAAAAAATAGAAAGAATTTCACTTTAGAAGAAAAACATAAAACTCTTTGAAAAACATCAACCACCAAACATATGTTCTATTTTCAAATAAAAACACACTTATTCTTAACAAATTTCATAAATAAAATGAATAACTTTAAACTGAATAAACATTACCAAAAAAAAAAATACAAACATTAACGATCTATAACCAAAAAAATAAAAAAATAAATAATAATATAAAACAACTCTTCATCAGCTATGCAATTAAGGATAAGAGATTTCATATTTTTTTACCTATATTTTCAAAGCAACTAAATAACACCGAAGCAAATCAAATGAATTTCATTTATGTAAAATAATATTTTGACTAATTATAAAAAACAAATAAAATTTTGACAAATTATTAAAAAGAAAAAGGAGCATAATGTCTTTATAAAGTAAAATATAATTAAAATTTGAAAATCACATGTATAGACATTATTACTTTTGTCAAGTTTAATTAACAATGATTTTTTTTTTTATTCATTTGAAAAAATATTTGTATTGACATGATAAATATATATATATATATAATTTTACTAAAACAAAGTATATATTATATTTAAAAGTCAATGAAAATCTATAAATATCTATAAAAGTCTTTTAAAATGAAAGTCTATGAAAGTCTTTCGAAATGAAAGTCTATGAAAGTCTATGAAAGTCTTTTAAATGAAAGTCTATGAAAGTTTTTCATAATCTCGTAAAGTCTATAAAAGTCCATAAAATTTGCAAAAGCCATCCATTTAAAAAAAAATCTTTAAAAGTCTTTCGAAATTCTAATTGAATACATCCCCTTATTTTATTTAAAAATAAAAAATAAAAAATAAAAAGTTTTGGGTTTGTTGGTTTGGTTGCATGAAGTGGGAAAATAGCTGTATGGCATGCATGCAGTGTCATGAAAAAAAAAAAAAAAAAAAGTTAGAAAAAACGCGTTAACTTAGTTGGAGTTGGACCCCAAAACGCGGCAACTTTATGCTTTTCACATGATAATTGTCTCGATTTACAAACTAACTATGCAAATTCTTTTTATAACTTATAAAAATAGTACTGCTCTCAAATTCTTTTTTTTTTTTTTTCTTTTTTTCTTTTTCTGGTAGACAGATCAATATTAATGCAATCCAGATAGCAAAAAAAAAAAAAAAAAAAATTCTACATATAGGACGAAACTTGAAATCTCATCACCTTTATTAAAAAAAATAAAAATAAATAATCATCACCAAAAAAGAGGAGGTGCACACCCAGTTGCAACTAAAATAATTTTATATAATAAAAACTAAATATAAAAAATTAAAAATCTAATAATAATAATAATAATAACAACAATCCACATCCACCATTAGAGGAGCCGAGGAGGATCCTGATGGAGTTCTAACAGATCGTGGAGGACTCCCACGATCGAGGTTCAAATCGCAGATCGTGGAGGATTTCTAGGATTTTGAAATGCCATATTATAGTCTATAGAGGACATCCACAAAAGATCACATCCCTCTATTACTATTTATCAATTTTAAATGGGAATATATTAAAGTCATTTCAATATTTTCACAACTGCAATTAAAGTTAAACGTTTAAATTAACTCTCAATAATGACTAATTTAGACTCAGTTTGATATTGCTTCCTGAGGTATTTTTGGGATAAGTTACAAAATATAGCTTCTTATTTTGGCTTTTGGGAGAAGCCAAAAATAACTAAAAGTACTTTCCTAAAATTTTACCAAACAGTCTAGTAATTATCGGTCATTTTTAGCTTCTCCCAAAAGTTAAAATGAGAAGCTACATTTTATAGCTTCTCCCAAAAGCATCTTAGAAAACAATACTAAACTGAGCCTTAGTACTTTTTAAAAGTCAGAGACCAATTTGGTCACTTATGTGAAGGTTGCAAACTACTTGAATTTTTTATTTTTATTTTTAATATATATATATATATAACTTATTTGGTAATTGCCCTCTAGGAAATTATTTTATTTTATTTGGATTTGTTTATTATTTTATTTATACTTTGCTTGGGTTTTTTTTTTTTTTTTCTTTTTTCTTATCTTATCTTTTCTAGGTATTTTTCAAGATTAATTTTGTTGGGTTATGAAGCATGAATTCGTAATATTGCGCTACGCTAACGCATCAGTGATTGAGCTAACCGATCAGCTTGTGGAGAGTTGAGTTGTCCGGTTAGCTAACATGGGTTCAAGGGCAGTGCCCCGAGAATGAAATTTTTACTTTTCTTTTTTATTAAGGGGAGGACTCCTTTAATTTAGAAGATAGTATCAACCCAAGGCTTTTATTATATACACTTTTGTAATTCTATGGTTTTAGATTATGAGAGAGAAAAAAACAATATAGAGAGCCGAATTGAGAGAGAGAGAGAGAGAGAGAATTTGCTTCCCATTATAAACAGCGGTTTGATAGTGTAAGTTGAGTGTTAATATGCTCTATGGATGTAGATTTATGTCGAATCAAGTAAAATTTCGAGTCTCTATTTTTCTTTGATTTTGTGTGATTTGATTTTTGTTTTGATTTGTATAATTTGTAACAATTGGTATCACAAACCTTAGTTTTTTAGCGTTGGTTGTTCAAGTGGGAGCTATGGAACACGTTGTTTTTAGTGCACATCCTCACTTAGCACAAGTATGTCCGTCTCACCTTTTACATTGGTGATGGACATTAGTGATGTTTGGTTCAAGTCTCACCAATCACCATACATATTTTATAAGAATATATGAATATTTTTTTTTTCTTTCATATTGTGAGAGTAGATATCTCCCCCGACAGACCTTGACCTGTTTGGTGTCTAATTTAAAAAGTAAAATAAAAATTACGGTAGTGTAAATAGAACTTGGTTACTTTCAATAATAAATTTTTCAGGACTTCTAAAATCCATTGAAAATCTCATTAAAAATTTGGTGTAAAAACATCAAATTACTTTTAATTTACTCATATAATCATCAAATGGGTTGAAAAATTATATATCACTTTTTGGGGAGTGATATGCACAATTAGCACCACTTCAATAACTCTAGTTTAAATAGTACCAAAGATGAAATTTGGATAAAAATACCCCCACTTTTCTATCATTTTCTCTAACCATTTCTTTTTTTTTTTTTTTTAAAAAAAAAAAAAAAAAAACCTCCATTGATAGAGCTCAGTCAATGGAGTTATCACCACAGACTAGTGAGTTGACTGACAAAACCACTGGAAAAACATTCGTTAGGTGCCAGCCGTTGTAACCGAAGTGTCCATTTTTAGTTTCAAGCTATGTGGAGAGAGAAACGAAGCAAAACTTGAACCGTTGTCGAACCTTCATCGTCGGATCTGTAATGATCCGTCCTGAATTTGACGAAACCAATGGCACCAAAGAACTCGGTGTCGTTCGATCTTCCAGATACTTACAGCGGGTTCTTTAGGAGCGCTCCCTATTTAGAGAAGTCTTGTTCCGCTATACACAAGTGAGAACCCGAGGATATTTTGAATCGCCTATGAAACTAATCCAATGCTTGAGTCAAGGAGGCTTGTTTCCATACCCCAGAACTGGGTAGTCCTTACCAACTGAAAGAACTAGTGTGGGATGAACTAGAAGCTCTACTTTGAAAGATATCTCTTCTATGGCCCAATTGATTACATAGAAAGGGCCTTTCAAAGTGCTTCCCCAGGGCTGGACACCTAGAAGAGCGAATCAGAACTATCCTCAACATCTGCTGAAATCAGTGATGGACATTTACTATGAGTCGCTCCCCCTTATTTGACTATCGCCAGAGTCAACCAGCGTTGTTGTCGGCTCGTCACTTTCACCATTGATGGAGGGGATAGACCTACATCATGATGAAGAAGAAGACCAAAATAAAAAATAAAAAATAAAAAATAAAAATTCTTATTTTACCCTAGTAAGTCTCGAATTTGACAAATAAGTCTCAAAATTTTCCCAATAAGTCTTAAATTTGCAAAATAAGTCTCAAATTTGACCCAGTAAATCTCGGATTTGTAAAATAAGTCTCGATTTATGAGAAAAAAATACAAAGGAAAAGACGAAGTGCGGGCAATGGATCTACTCTTCAAATCTAGGTGGACTTCATTTTTGAAAAGATATGGCTTAGTTATCTTTAGAAATCATTCAGTAAGAATGAATTAAATGAAAAAAGAAATTAGAGAGAGAAGTGTTTCTATGAATTGTGAAAGGAGAGGAAGAAGAGAGAGAAAAATAAAAATGAAAAGTAAAAGTAAGAGAATAAGTGGGGGCATTTTGGTCTCATTACCAATCTTGGTGCTAATAAAACAAGAGTTATTGAAGCAGTTTCATTTTTCAGGGTTGAAAATGTGCTATTTAGACCCGTTTCCTCATCGGTCATCAAATTTTATATATCGATAATTATAAAGCAAATGTTAAAGATGATAAATGGCATACATCAAATCAATTTTCACATAAACAAATCAATACAAATCATATTATTATTATCACAAAATTTGAGTGGTGTGGTTATATCATTGCCTGTAAAAGTTAAGAACAGCAACCTCAACTAAGGAGGAGACGAGAAAGTGGATGCATGGGAGGAAGGAAACAAATTAAAGGATTGTAAAAGGAGGGGGCCCTCTTCATATGTCAACTTATTTTGTGACATTTTCATCACTAACATATTGTTTTGGTATGTGGATAATATTATTTGTCTATTTTTGTCAAATGTTATCTCTCTCTCTCTCTCTCTCCCTCAAATAAATTTAGGTTTTTTTTTTTTTTTTTTTTTTTTTTTAAAATGATATAGTGGAGGGAATTGGAAAGACTAGTCAAACACATTTATTTGACCGATTTAATGTTGAATGTTGTAATAGTACTTAATTTTAATTTTGAATTGATACTTTGATTTTTTTTATATTTAGGTAACATACCATGATAAAGCAAATTCCATAAGTCAACAAATAGGTTCAATTTTCACTGGAGAGTTGTCATTTGTCAAGTAATTAATTGGTCAAATTGTTTATATCTATTTTAATTAAGGTAATTATTAGCTTTGAAAACGACATTTTTTGTTAGAAAAAAATATGTTTTTTTTTTATAAGTTTTGACAAGTGTATACATTTTAAATCAAATTATGTAAATCTAGTAGTCCACATTCTTTGTCTTGATATATTTATTGTCAAAACGAACTGATAATAGAAAATCTGTATATATATTTACACAACTATAATATTTCAAAATTGGGGAGCATAACTTGAACTTACATTCAAGTAGCAACATGTGTGCAAATTAATTTATCTGCCATGTGTCAATTGGTGACAGGTGTACATAGTGAGGGAGTCTATTTTAAAAAACAAATTATAAAATTATAAAATTATCATTATATTGTAAAAGCTTTTTATTTTGGTCCCTTTTTGTATTTCCGACTCCACCACTTATTGGTGGTGGGATGTAAATCAAAATATAATAAAGACCAATTCACATAGGATTATAATTAGTTAATAATCTGTATATTATGATATTAAATAATAATTCGATTTTTGTAAAATGTGAATGACATTGTACATAATGAAAATCAATTTACACAATAAATGTTTAATAATTGGTAAGTTGGATTTATATATACATAATTGTTCAACTTTATTCAAAATCTGTTAAAATGAAAAGTCAGCAATTAATTAAATTCAATAAATTTTACGGTATGAGATTTGTTCAATGATATATCATTCTCCATCAACTTTAATTATTGAAAATTAAACCATTAAATTGGTGGTTAACAGATTTAATCATAATGGAACTAAACAATTTATACTCACTGGTCAGTACCCCAGTCAGTACCCAAGGTACTAACGACCTACTAATGAGATTTTGCCACATAGTCCATTTGTAAAAAATGTAAAAAGATAAATGTAAAAAGTTAAGAAAAAAAAGTCACGTAGCAACACTCCATTGATGGGATCAATACCTTAGGTACTGACCAGCCTGTACCCAAGCAATTTCCAACTATTTAGGCCCACGAATATGACCTTAGCATCTATCAAAATTATGAAGACTAGATTGAGAATGATCTTTAGTGTCTACTAAATACTAATATTGATTGAGGGCGATAATTGCTCGTTTTCTGTCTCCTGATTTATTTTTCCTTTTAGTTTAATATACTTCTTCTTTTCATATTACAAACAAAACAGTACAACATTAATATATATTTTTTACATCCAAAAAAAAAAAAAAAAAACATTAATATATATTTTTACAATTAAAAGTTGAGTTGTGGATTTTAAATTTCGTATTACTCATGCAATAAAATTAAATGGAGGATGTTTAATTTACACATGACTCAAATATATTGAAGGAAGATGCAACAAAATACTAATAGAGGATATATACGTATATATATATATATAAATTCGACTATGGAAAAGCTCATAAAATGGGTTTTAAAAATAAAAACTATCCTACGAAAATGATTATTCACCTAAAGGGTTAGTTTTGGTATTTTAAACGGTGTAAAAATTAAATGAGAACTTCTTTTGACAATCCAATTTTTTCTTTTAACACGTCTTTTCTAAAGACACTCCATTCTTAAAATTTAAATTTTAAAAACTTCTAAAGACATTTCCTTTTGTTCCAATATTATCTTTTTTATCTTCTAACACTCATATTCTAAAGATATTTTATTTTTAAAATAAATTTCTAATTAAAGACTCCATTTTATTTTAATAAAAGTTAGGACGAATCATTGTAGTCTTTGGATTCATTAAAGGAATGATCTTTTTTGAATTAAATTATTAAAAAAGAAATTATCTCTCCTAGATAATTAGATTAAATAATACATATTAAACACTCTTTCCTAAATTTTTAATTATCATATTAAACTCTTTTTCCTCCAATACATATCTCTAATTTTCTATCTCTATTCCTTCTCAATCAAGACTATCAGTTAAAAATAAAAAAATAAATAAAATAAAAAACTTACTACCTTGTTTTTAATTTTTTTATTAGTCTTAGAAATTATAAGTTTAATTGAATCTAGTTGCAACAAATCAAGTTTTCATATATCTATATATATATATATATTTGAAAATTGACTTTTTAATATATATATATATATATATATATGTGTGTGTGTGTGTGTGTGTGTGTGTATTAAAAAACCAAAAATATTCATAAGTTATTTTTTTCTTTAACTATTAATTGAGAAAGTATGGAGATATGATTTTTTTTTTTTTTTTTTTAAATGGAGAGATAGTAATTAGAGGGGAGTGTTTAATATGGTAATAGTAGGTTTAGGAGAGAGAGAGAGAGAGAAAGAGAGTTTAATACCTAATATTTAATCTAATGATTTATGAGAGAAAATTTCTTTTTTTAATAATTTAATTAGTTTGGAGTGTCTTTAGAATTTTTTTTTATTTTTTTATTTTTTGTCTTGATTAATAATTTTAGTTCAGGTTAAAATTGTCATTAATAAAAAAAATAAAATTAAATTGGAGTGTTAATAGATAATTTGTGGATTGTAAGGAGAAGCTCTCAAATTAAATAATAAACTTTTAAAATTTTGACAAAATGAGATTAGCATAGTGGTAAACCCCTCACACTTGCACTATGAGGTCGTGGGTTCGAATCCTTCTCATTCCCCTAAAAATTCTGAATTTATGTAATATTTCAAATATATATATATATATATATATTTAAATGGGTGTGAAAATATCTATTTTAGATGACAATATAGTCACCCTAATAATTAATATATTCTCAAAAGTTTTTAATACATCATAAAAAATTTCGTAGACATTCAAAATTATTTTCTATTTTTTTTTTTTTTTTTTTTTGGTAAAAAGGAGGCAAAAAACGCTCAAACAACAAACTAAGAGCAAGGGATCATCCTAGCAACAAGAGAACCCTTAGAGTCATCCTCTAACAAATTAAAAAGCTGGGAAGGGGGTTCTTCCAAGAAAACAATCCCCAAATCTAAAGAATGATCAAATTTAGCCAAAAAATCAGCAACTCTTTTGCATTCCCTATAAATGTGGGTAATGGAACAGCACCAATCTCTCTCCATAATCATCTTGCACGCATGAATAATACTAAAGAGAGGATGATTCGGGGAAATGCGGCCAGTTAACAGCTGAACAACACATTTTGAATCAAATTCCACTTCA
This sequence comes from Acer campestre, assembly GCA_954870605.1. Lineage (NCBI taxonomy): Eukaryota > Viridiplantae > Streptophyta > Magnoliopsida > Sapindales > Sapindaceae > Acer > Acer campestre. The sequence continues at coordinate 30,189,492 of OX940802.1, read as the reverse complement.
ACTTTCCTAAAGCCAGTAGTCCACGCCTTCTTCAACCCTTCAAAAACACCCCACAACTCAGCTTCTAAAACAGAACCAGCTCCCTTATTAAGAGAGAAACCAGACACCCAATTCTTCCTGTCATTTTTGAAGACCCCACTGGCAGAGATTGATCCCAACTCAACATTCCAGCTACCATCAACATTCAGCTTAACCCAGCCATGAGGAGGAGGGGTCCAAGCAACAAAACAAGTCTTCCTAGCAGCAAAATTCTCAGCACTCATGTTAGTTGAAAACCAGTCATCAACATACTTTAAAATAACCTTACCAGGGCACTGAGGGAGATGAAACTCCTCATTAAAAACTTCCTCACATCTCCATTTCCATATGAACCAGAGGGAAACCACAAAAAGGAAATAACCAGGCACCCGATTCCAACACAGAGTATTACACTTCAGATTCTCAAAGATCCAATCATTCCAATCAACCTTATAACAACCTTATAAGACACACTAGAGGTGATGCCCTTACAAATATTCTCCCAAATCCGAATAGAGGAACTACAGTTTCTAAAAACATGCTTAGCATTTTCAATCCCAATCTTGCATCTTGCACAAGTAGCATCCAAAGTCAGACCTCCAGCAGCTCTACACTCATTAGTCAAGAGTTTGTTGTGGAGGAAAAGCCATAAAAAATACAGGATTCTCAGCTGTAACTTAAGCTTCTAGATGAAATTCCATTTCCAAGAACCATCCTCAACCAAATTGAAATGAATATCATAGGCACTCTTCACAGAGAAACAACCATTCCTCGATGCACCCGTCCTCCCTATTACAGAAACCATTCAGGTGAATACTAAAAATGCGATGCACGATACTCCAAGGCTGCACCGAATTTAATTTCCTCAAATCCCAATCATTATCAATTATGTACTCACAAACCTTTTCTCTAGATTGAGTCACAGAAATTGGGGAAGCAACGAAATGGAGGAGATTCCCCACACCAGGGATCCAATTGTCAGTCCAAAAGCTAACATTCTGCCCATTTCCAATTCTCTGCAAACCTTCCGCAAGGATCTTGGCACCGAAGGAGAAGCCACGCCAAGTGCTAGAACAGAGTTTGTTATTAGAGATATCATGAAAAGCCATATTGTCCCCTTTGAAATACTTAGCTCTAATCAACTTGCTCTACAAACCGTTCTCATTCTGCAGCAGTCTCCAACCAGATTTGGCCAAGAGAGTTTGATTCATACGTTTCATCTTTCTAATACCTAAACCCCCTAGATGCTTAGGTAGACACACGGTATCCCAATTCACAAGATGAATTTTCTTTTTTTCCAAAGTACTACCCCATAAAAAATCACGATTAAGTTTATCGAGAGTATCACAGACCTCAATAGGGAGCTTAATTGACTGCATAGCGTAAGTGGGAAGAGTCGACGTAACCGCCTTAATGAGAGTACTCCTACCAGCAAAAGAGAGAGAGGCACTCTTCCAACACGCCAAACGCTTTTGAGTTTTCACAATGATATCATTATAAGTATCTCTAGTGACCCGACCATGAATGAGGAGAACACCAAGATAATTTCCCAAATTATGAGTAATAGGAGAGCCGTAAACGTCAGCCAAAGTTTTCACCAAATTACAATTCACATTACTCGAGCAATGGATCCTAGATTTTGGAAAACTAACTTGTTGATCAGAGAGATCGCAAAAGAGATTCAAAGCCCCCCTCATGACGATAGCTTGTCGATGAGAAGCCTTACCGAACAGGATGAGATTATCAGTAAAGAAAAGATGAGAGATTTCTGGACCTCCCCTCGAAGTCTTAACAGGTTTCCAAACACCATAATGCAACTTTTGTTGAATAATATGTGAAAGCTTTTCCATACATAAAACGAAAATATAAGGAGATAACGGATCTCCCTGTCTGATACCACATTTAGGATGAATAATCTCTGTCATTTCTCCATTAACAATAACTCTATAATGCATATTAGAAATGCAACTCATGAATAAATTATTCAGATCCCCCACAATTCCCACTTCCTCCAAGACTTGTTTAATAAATCCCCACTGAAGCTTATCATACGCATTTGCAAGATCAATCTTCCAAGCAATAAAACCCGATTTGCCTCTCACCATCTTGAACTTATGAAGGACTTCTTGCGCAACGACAATGTTGTCTTGAATTTGTCTACCAGGCACAAATGCCACCTGATTAGGACTCACAAGGTCAGGTAACAGTCTTCTCAATCTTTGAACCAAAATCTTACTGACAATTTTATAGGAGGTATTGTATAAACTAATAGGGCAAAACTGAGATAAACTGACAGGATTAGGAACTTTAGGCATAAGAGAAATTAAAGTGCTATTAACATCACTTGGCACACGGCCTCTCCTAAAGCAATCTGAAACCAAAGCCATCAAATCAACCTTGCAGGTGTTCCAAAACCTTTGGAAAAAAATAGCTAGAAAGCCATCAGGACCAGGCGCCTTGATGCCCCCTATATTGAACATACTTTGTTTCACATCATCCTCTGAAACAGTCATACCAATTCTAGAAATATCAAAATCATCAAGCTTAGGGAAGAGCATGGGAAACTATGAATACACACCAGTACATAGCCTCTCCATAAAAAGATCTTGAAAATAATGAACTGTCTTATTCTTCATCCCCTCAATATCCCCGATCAAAATACCATCACTGTTCTTGAAACCCTCAATCTTATTTCGTCGTCTTCTAATAATTGTTGAAAGATGGAAAAATCTGGTGTTTTTGTCACCTTCTTTGAGCCAACAATTCCGTGACTTCTATTGCCAAAAAACCTCCTCTTGCTCCAGAATGGTCATATACTCCTTCATCAGAGACTCCTCAAGATTAAAGAGGAAAAATGAAGGATTGTTGCTAATACATCTTTGGATCCCCTGTAACCTGGCAAGTAATCTATTTTTTTTTTTTTAATGAAAAATATTACCAAATGAATCCTTATTCCACTTCTGAAGCGCACTCTGGAGAAACCGGATTTTATCACTCACCGAAATCCCCTCCGAACGCCAAAAATTCTAAATGAGTGCTTCAAAATCCTTATGCTTAAACCACATTGCCTCAAATTTGAAAGGCTTGCAATTGCTATTAGGGAAATGATTACTATGAACCTGGATAAGAATAGGGCAATGATCAAACATGAATCTAGGGAGATGTCTCACGAAACCCTCTCCAAACTGAATTCTCCAGTCCATCGAGCAAAAAGCTCTATCCAGTTCTTCCCAAATCCCCTCGCCAAAACCTCTCTTCGCCATCCAAGTGAATTTAGGACTTAGAAAACCTAAATCAATTAGATTATTTCTGTCAACTCAATTGCTAAAGCTACTATTAGAGAACCTAAATCTTCCCCCTCGTTTCTCAGAATTATTGATGATTTCATTAAAGTCACCAGCAACAAGCCAAGGCAACGAAAAACAATTTCTAATAGTATCCAAATAATTCCAAAGAAGTTTCCTAGTGGTAATACAAGGATTCGCATAAACCACCGTAAGAATCCAAAAACATTTTTTATCATAAACCAAGGCAGTCACACTGTGTCTCGAGCTAGCAATCACATAAAGCTGAATTTTACTCTCATTCCATAGAAGCCAAATGCCACCAGAAAATCCCTCAACATCCACAACAAACTTCTTAGAGAAACCTAATTTATCAATAACTCGTAACGCTTTGGAGCCACTAATTCTAGGTTCCAGAACTGCCAATATATTAAAATGATATAACCGACGCAAACCTACAATATTCCTAGAGAACAAGCGTTTTCCCACCCTCTCACATTACAAACACAAATCATAATGAAAAAGAATAAAGAAAATCCCTATTCAGAGATCATTGTCATCACCTTTTCAAGATCAGAGGCAACCTTCTTAAAGCTTTCCAAACTCGGATCATCCATTTTCGAAACCATATCAGAGACCATGTCAGTAGCTTGGTCCACCTCATTCAACGCAGGAGAATTGCCTCCAAAATTTCTGACGTCAATATGCAGTTGACGCAACATTGCAACGTTATCTAAATCCACAAAATCTGACTCAGAATTCGTTAAAACAGCAAAGGGAGATACATCCACAGCAGTCGCAGGATTATTGACATATAAAGCACCTTCACCGCTTATCCCTGAAGAAACAATCTTTGAAACCAACTTAGAACCTTCTTAACCATCTTCTTGCTTTTCTGAGACAGAAGCCTGGGCGAATTCTTACCTTGTAAATTATTATGGTTTGTGACCTCAACAAGAATAGCTTTTCCTTTGTCCTGTAGGCCACCCGCAGCTTTGTCAACAATATGAGTCCTCTCCTCCACCATATTGACAGCCACATCATCATTCAAAATATCAAATCTTGAACCACTAGCATCCTTCACATTCGATACACTACCCACATTACCACTCTTGGTATTGACAAGTTTCGGATGCCCATTTCTGCCCATCACATTACCCACAGCTCCATAATCCTTCTTCTTTCCACTGCTTTCACCACTGTCTATCTAGGTCCCAGCTAATCCCAAGCTCTCTGATACTCCAACACTGTCGATTCCATGTCTACTTATTGTTCCTTTATGTGTTATGTTGCCATGTTTACCATACGAGACCAATAACCAAGGGTCATATGTAGGAGTTTCCTCATTAGACTTACCACCAGAATTACTCTGTATCACAACCTCCTTTTGAATAGGATTCGCCACACCCTCCCTACAAGACTCTTTGCTATGTCCATACTGGCCACAATTGAAACAAATAAAGCCAAGGTTTTCATATTCAACCTTAATCAGCCTATCCTCAACATTTAGGGACGCCACTAGTGGTTTAGATATGTCAATTTCAACACATAAACGAGCAAACCTCCCCCGAGCTTGGTTCAATGTCACAGGGTCAACTTTACACATACATCCCAACATTCCGCCTATGTTCCAGAGTAAGTCCGAGTCCATCCATTCCATGGGAAAACTTGACAACCTCACCCAAATAGGCATACTTTGAATTTTATCTTCACCCGAAATAAAATTTGGCCTCCATCTCTGCACAACCAAATATTGATTAGTGATGATCCAAGGACCACCGGTAAGCACATAATCCAGGTCTTCCTTCACTTGGAAACATGCGACAAAATAACCATCGTCAAGGTCCGTAAGTTGCCACTGTCCCAACAAAGACCACTTTTGTGATAACTTGGTGATCATAAAGTTCAAAGTATGGGCACGCCCCATATTTTTCAGAATCAAAGCATTCGCCCAAGGTTTTTGTAATTGTTCCTTCAGATTATCTGAAAGTGTCATATTAGGTCCATTGGATCCTTCTGTAACCAGGGTGTCCTTTGGATCAATTTTCAATTTTTCATTAGAATTTCCAGTTCCGGACCAAGTGCTAGGGCTTGCCAAATTCATAAGCTTCGATTTGAAACTACCCATGGCACCTTTTCTAACATTATCTACTGTCACATCTTACCGACCATGCACATCCGATTCCGGCCTGGCACGCTTAGCAGTACCAACGGTCTCCAGACTAGGGGTTGAGACAACAATTGGTTTATGGATGGGAGGGGATTGAGCAAAGAATATAAAATTGTCAGTCAGATTATCCATGATCGAAAAACCAGAGAAGAGCAAAGCAAAATCACGTCGAGAAGAAATAAAGAAGGCGGCGCGTAGACTGAAAGAGAATAGACCTAAGAGATGCACCAAGCGCGTACAATTTTAGTCCCACGCATGCATCATTCTAGAAAACAAGTTTTCAAACTCAACTAAATTACGTTCCATTATTTTCTATTTTAAATATTTAATTAAAATATTATTTTTGATGTATTACACTATTATATAAATTTAGGATTTTTTAGGGAGGGGGGGACTCAAACCCACAACCTCGTGATATAGGTATAAGGGGTTTACAATATTTAATTAAAATATAAATTAAAATGTGTTAGGGATCAATAAAACTTTAACAATATTATTTCAAGAAGCACTTTTTGTGAAATAATACTTTAAAATGCTTTTACGAAAAAAATAATGTATTTAATATTTAAATTAAAAAAAACTATATTATTTAAGTTACCTTTAAAATTGTCAGGAAATTCAAACAAACAGAAAAATGTGTAGAACAATTTGATCTGTATTATCCCAAACTTGAAATTCACTCAAAGCCTGCTTTAGAGTGAATTAATTATCTTTTTTTTATATATATAAAATAAATAAAAAATCATAACTGGTCCCACGTGCCGCACGTGCCAGAGACCATTGGCTAATAAAATAAGAAGTGTCACAAAAGGAGGAGCATCAAATGGTCAAAAAGAAGCCTAAATAGAATTCTTTTTTTGATCAAGTGGGGACCTACCCCCTTTCTCTCATGTGTAAACATTACTCAACTACCAACAAGCTTCAAGATATTTTCTCTAACAGAAAATATATAATCTATGCTCAAAAAGGAAACCATTTCCATACTTTCTTTTTCTTTATTTTTGTTATTTAATTGTATTATTTCAATTTTTAATTTTTAAAATAGCTAATGTAGAACAAATTAGGAATTTGTATTTTAATTTTTATTAGGATTATTTTATTTTATATATTTTTTAGGATCTGTTTCTTTATTTAATTAAAACTGATATTAAAGCTTTTAGGAAAGATATATTTGTATAGGATTATGACTAATTTATTATTGACTTGTTTCAAAAAAAAAAAAAAAGAGTTTTATTTTTTTTATTTTTTTTATTTTTTTTATTTTTTTAATAATCCATTATTGATAAGTTTTTTTATATTTGGATTTTCAATTATTTTTTATGTGAAATCATCTGATCAATAAAATTTATGATTATTTTTTTTAATGTGTTAAAAAGTAAATATCGATATTAGATCATAAGGTTGCAGGTTCGAGTCTGTACAAATTTTTTTTTTAATATATTTGATGTTTTGAAGATATTGACAAAAAACTTCCGATATTTCCATCGAAAATTCCAAAATTCCAACCCTCCATATTTTTACCGAAACTTATATTTACTTTTTTTTTTTTTTTTTTTAAATCAATACTTTTTTATTTTATATATATATGCAATCAATACTTATTTCTTTTATTTTCTTTACTTTTTTTTTTTTTTTTTTAGTTTTGTATATATATATATATAACTATTATATAATTTTTAGATCGTGAGGAGGAGGCATAATTCAAACCAACAACTCATTAGATCAGGGGCGAAGCCAGGACTTATGGTCTGTGTGGGCTAAATTAACTGTAGTTTTTTTTTTATATATATATACCGTCTACGGTGCAACGACTCGAATCATAAGACATTATCGTACTAAATTAACGTAATTGTTTACCCAAGCCACAATGAACGGTAATACAAAGTTTATTTAAAGCAAACCTAAAAGGGAAAAAAATAGCAAGCAAAATAAACTTAAATACTTATTTGGAGAAATAAACGAAGTAAGGAATTTAAAATTTGTTGCATTAATTTATCTAAGGAAGAACAGAAAATGGAGAGGAAAATGAAACTTTAATGTGTTTGAATCTCAATAAAATATTGAATATAACACTCTAATGAATCTATTAAGATTATCTCAATTAAATTAAATTATAAACTAGAATATTTGTATGAATTGTCAAGCAATATTAATATTTTAATTGTCTTTTATTTGTATTATATCTATTATTAAAAAATAAAAAAAGTAAAATCATTATATATATATATATATTGAAAAAGCTAGGCTGGGCTCCGGCTAGATTGTATATACCTCCGCCTCTAATGGCATTAGATGCAATATGACTACGTGAGGGGCTTAAACAACTTGAACTTGCAGTCAATCTTATAATTTCTTGATTTTTTTTTTTTTTTTTTTTGTAAGAATATTTCTTGATTTCTTACAAATGCGTTTTCTGATTAAATTATTGGACAATGCTTGGGTACTAACCAACTAATAGGGTTTTGCCACATAGTCAATTTGTGATAAATGTAAAGAGATAAAAGTAAAAAATTAAAAGAAAAAAGCCACGTGGCAACATCCCATTGGAGGGGTCAGTACCTTGGGTACTGACCAATCAGTACCCAAGCAATTTCCTAAATTATTTTGTCAATACATACATTAACTGCGAATACAAAATCGAAAATTTGTTTGCATTGGTTACTCTCAAGTCTCAACCCTAATAAATTCAACAACCACCAAATGTGCCACAATGGAAATTCGGACAATGTACAATGTTCCAATAAATTCAACAACCACCAAATGTGCCACAATGGAAATTCGGACAATGATACAATGTTCCAATTTGAGTTGTCCTAATCGTGTATGTAAAAAAAAAAAAAAACTCTAATAAATTCTTTATAAGTGATAAATTTCAAATAAATTATAAGACGGTATTGTTTTGAATGATGAGTGTAATCAATAATATTACACATCTATTTGGTGGTGAGTTTGTGGCCGGAAATAATGTCATATAAAAAAAAATATCTTAAATTGAGAAATAGAACAAAAATACCACAAGGTTTTAATTTGCATGATTTTTCAATGGTGCATGGACAAAGATTGTGAATTTATAATCGTTTTGATATTGCTTTTTAGATCCAAAAATATATATTATAGAAATTGACGCATAATATCATGCAAATATGCAATGCAAATGAGAAAACTGATTAAAAATTTGGTTAAAATTAGGCCAATGTAAAATCCATCATGAAGTATTCATTACAATTATCATTTTTTTTAAAGCACTACAATTATAATTATCAACTTAAAATTAATAATTTGTTTAAAAAAAAAACTTCAAATTAATAATTCATAACATGATGAGTGAAATGGTTGGCATTCTCAATGCTTAGAGCAACCCCAATATAATCGTTAATTGAGGTTTTGGAAAAGTTAGATGAGTGGCTCCAACGGACTCGTTAAATAGTATTCTTCAATTGAAAAATTCTTTCTCACTCTTCAATATTACTGAGTGATTTCTCACTCCCCATATTTTATTTTATTAATTTTTGTTGTGTCTTAACAATTTTATCTGATTTTAAATTTAACAACTCTTTCTAATTTCAAACAATTTCAAATAACTCATTAAATGCTTTCATTAAAATTAATATAAGATTTCTATTTCACTACAAGAAAAAGTGTCTTTTCCGACCAACTATTTCCGACGGAGTGAAATTATGGTCGGTTATTGTTGTTTTTCCAACGAAAAAAATCAGGTCGTCGGAAAAGTGTAACAATAATGTGTATTTGTTATGATGAAATAAATACCCTCGGAAATAGTGTCTAAAGTCATCAAAAATAATGTGAAAATGGCGCCAAAGCTTGGCGCCAATACTATTTTTGACCACGGTTATCTAGCCATCGGAAAAGTGAATCTTTTCCAACCACAATATTTGATCATCGGAAATGCCAATACTATTTTTGACCACAGGTATCTAGCCATCGGAAAAGTGAATCTTTTCCGACCACAATATTTGATCCTCGGAAATGCCAATACTATTTTTGACCACATTATATCTAGTCCTCGGAAAAGATGAATATTTTCCGACCACAATAGTTGATCCTCGGAAACGCCAATGTTATTTATAACCACATGCATCTAGTCCTCGAAAAAGATGAATCTTTTCCGACCACAACAGTTGATCCTTGGAAACACCAATACTATTTATAACCACATGTATCTAATCATTGGAAAAGATGAATCTTTTCCAACCACAATAGTTGATCCTTAGAAACGCCAATACTATTTTTGACCACATATACCTAACCATCAGAAATGAATAATATTTTCCAACCACAACAGTTGATCATCAAAAATATTATATAATTGCTGACCACATGTTATGTGCCCTTGGAAATATTGCACAAATTCAACCATAATTATTGACTCTAAGAAATAATATAGTTGCTACTTATTTTTCCTTCTAATAGAAATTTTTAATTATGACAAAACAGGGCACGACCAACAAAACAACAAAAAAGCGAAATAGCACCACCCTAATAGAAAAACCACCACAACAATAGACAGAAACACCAACAGAACATAGTTTTTTTTTTATTTTTTTATTTTTTTATTTTTATTTATTTTTTTTATTTCCTGACAGTGATGATGGCCACTTGTGATTTTTATTGTGTTTTTTTTTTCTTCATATAAATTCAATAATTAGACTATAATTTTTACACAATCAATACACTAACATAACAGACAATTTTACTAAACCGAGTAAAAGGAAATTAACATAACTGACAATATTAATATCCAAATAGCTTAACAGGCAATCAATCACACAAAAATAAAAAGGGAATTAACTAATGTAAAAGGAAAATTAAAGTATACTTCTTACACCTACACCATGAAGTTGTGGGTTTGAGTCTTCATCTTTCTAAAAAAAACCTGAAATTATGTATTACTTCTAAAAAAATAAAAAATTTAAAAGGAAATTAAATAAAAAGAATAGATTTAGAATATGCTAATAGCATATTATGTAATCAATCCCCCAGTAAAAAACAAGTACATGCTAATATGTTAATAGAAAATAAACAATAATAATAACTAATATAAAAGAAAAATTAAATAAAAAGTATAGATTAAAGAATAAAAACCTATTTGAAGATGATTCATTGACCAAGACAAGTCTTTTTCAACTAGAGAAAAGATTAATCATGAACCCACTGCTATAGTATATTTCTTTTTTGTTTATTTATACATTATAGGAAAAAGAATATATATAAGCATTACTAGTCCTAATTTTAATAGGACAAGGAAAAAAAAATATATAAACATTCTTTAATGTAACTACTAAATTAGGACAAGGATAAATATATATATATAAACATTCTTTAATGTAACTACTTTATGTCCAATGACGACTAGAGAGCTGCTCTGTTCCTTAGGCAGGGTCTGCTCTATTTTTCGGTTTGGTCTTTATGTTGTTTTGTTGTCCTCTTGGTCTTGTTGCCCTTTCAATGAATCTATGCTGTTCAAAAAATAATGATTAGAATTCCATTTTCTTTAAGGATTTAGCATTACTAGGATATATATATATGAAAATTTTATGTGTGGGATTTTCCATACAAAATTTGTAATTGCTACCAATTGTAATTTAATAGCTACCGGTAGTAATCCAATTTATATCGGTAGTTATTTGGAATTCCGCATAGAAAATCTCGCATCAGAAAGTTATTTTATATATATGGTGGTGTTCACCTCTCAATGCGTACTGATATAAATACATCAGTGCAATACATATCAATTGTTGGATTCAACTACTTTGATGTAAATATATCAGTGCAATGCAAGGTGCAACTTTAAAAAAAATAATTGATTGTCACTATTATGATCATATCTCTTTTCATACAATCACATCAATTAACATGTGATCACATGCGATCACACTAAACTTAATTGTGTGATCACTTGCAATTCATTACCAATAATATTAAATTTATGTAATCACATACTGTCACATTACTTTTGCTTTGTACAATGTTACACCGTAGAATTACCTTATTTATAGAGAGAGAGAAATGTTTAAGTCAGTGTACACTGATATAACTTCATCAGTCGTTAGATATAGACCATTAGATTTACATACTTTGACTCAAAGTGTATGCATTTATCAAAGTTTCTCCATAATCAGTGGTCCACATGCATTGGTACTGATATAGTTACATCAGTGCGCATTGATCAAAACGAGACTGTATATATATAGGGACAATCTATATAACAACGGTGCACCGGTACACCGTGCAGAAAATATTGCGATCGAAGGTTGGATCACAGTTTTTCAAATTACGACCACGATATTTCCTAGATAGTGTATGGGTACACCGGTGTTCTATAGCCTGACCCATATATATATATACACTTTATATTAAATATAATAGGATTGTATCATTCATAGTGTATTTAGTATATTACCTCATGTTTAAGGATTAAGAGAATTAGTTTGCACTTACACTCATTTTATAAAATTCTTATATGATAAATTTACATAAATTAAGAAAATAAATAAATAAATAAAAGTTGGATTTTGTGTTTGCACGTTTTAAAGTTCAATTAAAGAGTATATGGCACAAATAATTAGTTTGATATTTGCTTTTATATGAAGTGTCATTAGAATTAGGATACAAATATTTGAACTTATTTTACCTACTTTATATCTCATTATAAAATAACTTTTAATTTTTTTTAAACTAAAAAAAAAAAAAAAATTTGATCCCTTTTCTGTTTAGCGGGATTTTGTTATGCCTTTTTAGTGGGATTTTTTTTTTCCTTTTTTCTTTTTCACTCCAAAAGCCTATTATTGTTTTGGGAAAAAAATTAATTACTTTCTTAATATCTGATCATATATATTTTTTAACCAAAAAAGATTTCTAATCCCACGTTTTTTTTCAACCGTAGGCTTCCAAAGATAATTAAAAAAAATGAGAGAAAGAAGGATCCCACATTATCATTTAATCATTCCAAATTTTTATTTTTCTTTAAGTGGGATTTTGTTTTGCCTCTCTAACTTTTTAGCGGGATTTTTTTTTTTATTTGCTTTTTCTTTTTCCAAAAATCTATTATTGTCTTAGGAAAAAATTTAATTATTTCCATTTAATTATACCTCTTTATTTCTCTTATAAGCATTGTATTTAAGAATCCTAATTTCTTTTAGGGTTTACACAAGTCTTTTATCAAGGTGAGTTTATTTTTCATTCAAGGAATACTGAATACATGATACGTTAGAGATATTATTCATGAAATTAAGTTCAATAGAATTTGTTCATGATGCAGGAAACATTGGCCGGAGAAATTTAGTTTGAAGTTGATCATCCACCAAGTTTTACTCTCTTTTCGAAGGTAATTTTTAGTCTTTTTTATGAATTAAATTTATATTATAATCGAAATATGTGAACAATATAAAATTTGATCATTGGTGTTTTATTAATTGTGATTTTGTGAATTGTGATTCAAGATTTATGATTTGTAATTGCAATTGATTTAACCTCAGTTTTGTGTACTACGAAATAATCATTTTCCATTAGTTTTTTCTTCTTTTATTCTGTATATCTCTTCAAAAAGGAATGATTAATTCTTCTTCTTTGTTTCATTTTTGTTTTTAAAAAATTTTGCTTTGAAAAAGTTTGAGTGGTTATCAATGGGCTAAAATCAAACTCAGAATCGATGTCTCTTTATTGATGAATTAAGAAATATATAAAATTTCATATAAAGTGTGAACAAAATTAGTTGATTAGAATTTATATAATTTGTTTGATCGATTCTGTGCAATTTAAATGGTTAACATGTTTATTGATAATAAGAATGATGACTGAAAAAAGTTGTTGAAATTGGCTTAGTTTTGTCCTCGTATACAAGATATAATAAATCATACCCAAAAAAAGTCATTTTTCTTTGGTATCTAAAAATACTTTTTGAAACATTTATGAGATATTGTGCAGTTTTTTTTTTTTTTTTTTTTTTTTTTGGCAAAGAGAAACAGACGTACGGCTAGTACTTCTATTGAGCAGCATGATCCTGTGATACCATCCCTAACCGACCAAATAATTGAAACTCAAGAGTTACGTCTTGATGGTCAGCCTAACTCTGAAGGTAATATATTTATAACAACCTTTTGAATTTAGTTATTTATTTTGATTATATATTAGTGTGTATATATATATATATATGAATTGACACCTTTCTATGTATATTTTCATAATGATAGGGTCTGAAGGTGCTAAAAGAAAAGGTAGAGGAAAGGGTAAAGGTATAAGGGACATGGAATGACAATTGAAGTTCATGATAACAGGTCATATAAATTAGCTCATTTTTCTTTCGTAGTAATTTTTCATGTATTATGATAATTAATAAATGAAATAATATTTATATGATTACATTTTCAGGATCATAACCACTGAGGCCATCCGTAATTTAGGTGTTTTATTCAAGCAATCCATCAAAGGCACTTGGGTAACATATACTGAATACCTAAACCATATTTGGGCATTCCTACATCAAATGATTTCTACCATTAAACATTTCAGTGACAATTTTATTTTATTTGTTGCCATGCGTATTTTTGTTGAAAGTTGGGTACTTATAATTTGGAGATTACATTTCATATGTAAATGTTATCTTTTTTGTTGTCTTTTTTGTTGAAATTTTTAATTTTAGATAGTATTGTTTCTCATGTTATAATTTTTGAATACATGTTAAAACAATAATAATTACATTATTTTTTACTTTTTATAATAACATTTATCAGTAATTAATTATTTTTTATTACAGTCTCCATCGACAATATATTATTTTTGACAATGTTATTAGTTGATAATAAATTATTTCCTATCACAACTTTCCTCGATAATTCCTCATTTTCGATCGCAATCTCCCTTGATAAAAATACTATATTTCCAACCGTAGTGTTTCTCGATAATACATTATTTCCGACTTATGTGGTCATTGAAAATACATTATTTTCGACCGTTGCGGTTCTTGGAAATACATTATTTTTGACTAATAATGTCCTTGGAAATACATTATTTTCGACTGCAATGGTACTTGGAAATTTATATTTTTCGACTGTGGGGCCCATCGGAAATACATTATTTTCGACTGATGTGATTCTTGGAAATACATTATTTTTGACCACTATGGTACTTGGAAATATATTATTTCTGACCGTGGTGCTCATTGGAAATACATTATTTCCAACTGCTAAGGTCCTTGGAAATATATTATTTCCAACAGCTTCACTCCTCAAAAATATATTAATTTCGACCGCTACATTCATCAGAAATACATTATTGCCGACCATTGTGTCCCTTGGAAATACATTATTCCTAACCACATGTTTTGTTGAGAAAACATTATTTCTGACCACAATGCTCCTTGGTAATATATACATTATTTCTGACCACCATCTCCCTCGGAATTAAATTATGTTTGACAACAAATACCATCGTAAATGATCCCCTAACTTGATTTCCAAAAACTTTTTGCGACGGCATAGTTCCTTTATCTCCAACCACTCATAGCCCTCAAAAATGTTGTATTTCCGACGGCTCGTCAAAAAAGGATTATTTCCCACGATATCATTTCCGATGGAGGCCGACCACCTTTTCCCGTCAAAAATGCATATTTTCGATGACTTTTTGACATTTTCTAACCATATTTAGCGCTCGGAAAAGACACTTTTTCTTGTAGTGTTTGAAGAGTCTTTTGAAATGAGTCTTCTTTTCTCAATCTTCAAATTGTCACATAGATAAACAAATTGATATTTGAAGAGTAAAATTAGAAGAGGATTTGGGGTTGCTCTTAATGGTGTGTAAGTGAATTTGGACTACCTCCTCAATTCCATTATTCTTTGTGTTTTAATGATCTCACGACAATAAATATTATCATGAATAAAGGGTTAAGAGAACGATAAATGAAAATGTTAATAATCGTATATTTATTAATATTTTAAAAAATATAATACAATAGATATATATATTTATAACATATTTTTATATTAAAAAAATATTTCAACTTATTAGTTAACAAAATATTTAGAAAACAAAAAATCACATCATAATATTGTATAACTTAATACATTCTAATACAAAATATCACTGAACACAAAATTGTATAAAAATAATGCAGTTCAATCAGATATAACCTAATCTAATACTATAAAATAAAATTATAAAAACACACACACACACATATATATATATATATATGCAAATTTTAAATGACTAAATAAGGCAAAATGATGTGGAAGGCAATGATATTTTTTGATGCATCACTACTAACTAAAAGGATGATATTTAACCCGAGAAAAAATAACCTGTTCTCGAGTCAGTATCTCTCGTACTCTATGGAATTATATGACACGTGTTATCTAAGGAATAACATCTAGATAAAGTTACCAGAATACCCTCACAAAATAGGTTACTGTAAGTTCCTCTTATTTTGATCTCTTATTTCGATTAGCTTATTTCATTGACAAACCACATTAGGGTTTAGTTTGTAAGGGTAGATTAGGTTCTTCATTATTCGTGATCAAGCTTCAATGACATCCCCAAAACCTCAAGCTCAAGAGCACTTCAAAGGTATACCACTTGCTCTTGACTCTTTGAAGAGATCTAGTTGCATACACACACAATTTATGCATTTCCATATCTCTTGCATTTGTGCGTTCCTTAAAGGTGTGCATTCATGTTTCAACTTACTTCATGCATGCTCATTGTTCTTGCATTTGTTTAATCTTTATCGTGTTGTTTTGAGCCTCTATATCCCTCTTAAAGTGAGGTGCATTGCACAAGTGCTATTGGTATGCTGTTCGTACAACGCCCATTGTGTGACTTGCAATTACAAAAAGTCAGCGTTGTTCATGCATGGTTCATACCGTGCATATGCATGGAAATTTCTTTACAAAGAACCAGCGCTGTACAAGTGCTTTTGATGCGCTGTTCATACAGTGCACATCTGATGGTTCTTTTTTTCCAGTGATCTTGTGATGTTGATACGCTGTTCGTATAATGCACACTTGATGGTTTTGTTTTTCTAGAGAACTTGTGATGTATGTGCACTATTCATGTGCTGCATGTATATCGCATAGACCCTAAAATCAAGTCACTTTCCCAAAACGCTGTAGTTTCATTTAGACCTGATATATATACACCCTCTTCTCTATATTTTGTTTTTAAGAGTTATAAATCAGACCTTAGAGAGAGAAAGTGATTTTAAGAGAGATAGAGAGAGATAGAGAGAGAGAGAGAGAGAGAGAGAGAGAGAGAGCTCCAAGAATCCATTTTTACTCAACCTATCTCAAATCCCATGTGCATCCAGCATCCCCATTCATCATCCAAGCATGTGTCTTCTTTGTTTTCATAACTAGGTAAGTTGAAAATGAGTTAGATTTCATTATTTCCATTATTGTTCATCTTTGCCTAGGTTTAGCATTTATTGTGTGATTAAATGTGTGACTTATTTTCTTAAGCTTATCGTTGAATATGTTTGAGTCATTGTTTGTTGATTGAGATTGGTTCTTCATGATAGCTTGCATCTAGGACATTCTTGCCCTCTCTAGCTAAGTCTTTATGTTTTGCATATAGACATTGATAATTAGGAATTGATGATTGCATTTTTAATTTCCTAATTAAGCATTTGATGTTTGCCTAGCATTAATTGCATTTAAAATATTTTAATATATTTCTTAGGTTGTTTAATCTTTTCTTAAGTCAAGTCTTGTGACTAAGAGTGTTGGTGTACAAACAATTGATCTAGAGTCACTATTAAAGGCCCACGTGTAAAATGGATTGTGTTAGTGACCAATGATGGTTTGATTAGAGGTCAATTTAGGTTGTAAACTTTCATTCAAATAGTGGATTTGAGGACCTCAAGTGGCTAGATGGATAGCCTGTGAATTTTGCCCAGTTGGAGGGTTTCTTTCTCACGTAAATCAATCATCGTGTTTTTATTGTTTTCCGTACTTTATATCGTTGATTGCTTGCTTGTTATTATTGGGTGATTTGATAATATTGATTAATCAAAATTTGGTAATTATTTTTTTATTAAAACCTATTCACCCCCCATCTATGTTATATTAGACACACTTTATGTATTTTAAATTGGTATCAGAACGGGTTCCTATACATACTTAGGTGATCATTGCTTTTATTTGTGTGACTTGCATTTGTGCATTTCATTTGTTGCATTCATTTGCATACATACACTCAAACACTATGAGTGGGAACAGAGACGGAAATGAGGGAGCCTTAAGTACTAGACCCCATTTTCTCACTAGGGTGAACTATGCCCTATGGAAAGGCAAGATGGAGTCATACCTTTGACAAATAGATGATCGGGTATGAATGGCAATAGAAGATGGTTATACTCCTCTGGAAATGACTCAGATGGATGGAAGTGTTATTCCCAAGCCAAAGTCACAGTAAAGTGCTCAAGAATTCAAGTCCTCTAAGTGGAACAACAAGGTGATGCATGCCATTCTTTGTGCTATGGACAACAATCAATATAAGTTGATCCAAACTACTAGAAATGCACAACATGGGAAATACTAGAGACGGCTCATGAGGGAACCAAGGTCGTCAAAGATATCAAGCTCTAAGTCCTCAAAACACAGTTTGAGACAGTTAGGATGGAAGAGCATGTATGCTTTAATGACTTTCAAGTGAAGTTGATGGATATTGTGAATCAAAGCCATTAACTAGGTAACCTATACTTGGATAGGAGGATGAAGCAAAAAATCATGAGGTTACTTTCCAATAGGTTCGAATCCAAGGTGACGGCACTTGAAGAAAATAGTAACCATAAGAAGATGATGTGTACCACTAACTCATTTTTAGGATATTTTAGGATACTCTGTGTGTGTTTTAAATAAAAATAAATAAATTAAAATTTGAGTTTCAATAGATTTTGTGTAATTATATATTTTGAAGAATATTTTATTGGTGAAAAATGAAAGCAGATTTCATATATATTTTTTCAATTTATAATTATTATTAAAAAAAAGTTTTGTGAATTTGGAATCTTCCTTTTGCAATTAAAATACTAATACATATTGTTTGGAAATAATAACACGACCCTTACCCTAGTATTTCTACAAGTTTTTTCTTATTATTTTTATTAGAGTTTTTTTTTTTTTTTTTTTTTGAAATTTTTTATATTTGAGGTTATATAAGAATTTTATAAGTTGTGTCAACAATGTAACTTACCTCTATCATTTGAAATTGAAAATAAAATTTATTGTTTTACTTATATTCTTTTATTTATGACTTGACTCAGGATCTCACATTTTCCTCTAGATTGAAGGAAACCAGTTTAAGTTGTATTTTTCCTTATTGATTAATGGAATCTTTTTATTTTTATTTTTTATTTTTTTTATTTTTATTTTTAAAAGCTCGGTCCTTTGTTCATTAATTAAAATTTTCAAAGTTTTTCTTGATAAAAAAAATATCTTATTTATCTTCTTATAAAAACATTTATTTAAAAAAAAAAAAAAACACTCGAGGTATCTTATAAGTCATAAAAAAAAAAAAAACAAAAATAACTTTGATTTAGTAAAATCTAAAATTTTGTTAATCCGGAACATAATATTTGATCAATCAAATAAAGTAATTTACCTTTGTGTTTATTTGATATATATAGAAGGAACAAAATGGTAAATAATTTCAGTATTTCACTCATTACTCATTAGTGAGTGAAATATTAATTTTGTAAAGTTTTGTGCAACTCCACAGTCTACACTCCACAATCAAATTTACAAAAATAGCAAAATTGACTTTTTTACAACCTGGATTAATTCCAGTGAGAAGACAGTCAGTCAGTCCCTCAGATAAAACGACACCGTACCCATCATTATTAATTTTTTATTATTATTTATTTGCACAGTCTTTCTCTCTTTCTCTATAAACCCACACTCTTTTTTTTTTTTCTCTCCATATTTACCCCAGTGGCCATCGACTTTTGCCACCACTATCAAAATGGCCATCGGATGGGAAGTTGGTTTAGAAATGGCCATTTTTGGCAAACAATGTTACACTAATGGCCATTCCGTTATAACACCGTTAACTTTGTCTAAGAATGTTACACTAATGGCCATCAATTTGTTCACTTAGTATCAAAATGGCCATTATAATCATTTTTCTCCAAAATTACTCTAGTGGCCATCCATTTGGTCAATTGGTATCAAAATGGCCATTATAATTGTCCAACTTTTTTTGACCATCCATTTGGTTAATTGGTATCAAAGCAATCATTATATGTACAACTATATTCTGTTAGAAAAATAGAGTAAGCAATCATTAAAAAAAAAAAAAAATCAATAGAGAAAATGAAGAATTCATTTGATTTAATATAATTTAAGTCTCATACACATCAAATACTACTTGTCAAACTGTATAAGTATACCAAAATCCCCTACACAAGTATACCAACTTGTTCCTTTTAATATGAAAACTATTTAAAAACCATACCTGATTGCACCATATTCAAAACCACATAAAAGTTTGACAACCAATTTTCATGGTATCTAAAATAACTACCAACCTTAACAAAAGACATTATTGTTTTTTTTTTTCCCCCTGTTTTTTTTTTCTTTTTAAGCTGAAGATTAAAATGAACAAGTTGGTATACTTGTGTAGGGGATTTTGGTATACTTGTGCAGTTTGACAAATAGTATTTGATGTGTATGAGACTTAAATTATATAAAATCAAATGAATTCTTCATTTTCTCTATTGAATGATTTTTTTTTTTTTAATTATTGCTTACTCTATTTTTCTAACAGAATATAGTTGTACATATAATGATTGCTTTGATACCAATTAACAAAATGGATGGTCAAAAAAAAGTTGGACAATTATAATGGCCATTTTGATACCAATTGACCAAATGGATGGCCACTAGAGTAATTTTGGAGAAAAATGATTATAATGGCCATTTTGATACCAAGTGAACAAATTGATGGCCATTAGTGTAACATTCTTAGATAAAGTTAACGGTGTTATAACGGAATGGCCATTAGTGTAACATTGTTTGCCAAAAATGGCCATTTCTAAACCAACTTCCCATCCGGTGGCCATTTTGATAGTGGTGGCAAAAGTCGATGGCCACCGGGGTAATTACCCCTTTACAAAAATAGCAAAATTGACTTTTTTACAACCTGGATTAATTCCAGTGAGAAGACAGTCAGTCAGTCCCTCAGATAAAACGACACCGTACCCATCATTATTAATTTTTTATTATTATTTATTTGCACAGTCTTTCTCTCTTTCTCTATAAACCCACACTCTTTTTTTTTTTTTCTCTCCATATTTTTCATATATTTTTTCTCGTTCTTCAAAGCTGTTTCTCGCAAAATACGCAGCTCACACACTTTCTATGAAGAACCACTCACTCTCACTCTTTTCTCTCTGAGAAAAATAAAAATAAAAACCATCTCGCATTCTCCGCTTAGACTGCTGAACTGTAGTTTTTTTGTTGTTGTTGTTTTCTGTGATCGCATAAGCGAAGAAAGAAAAGAAAATGGAGAAAAAACAAGGGTTTTTTTCAGCACTCAAAGACGAAGTAGTTCGTGGGTTGTCTCCTTCTCGTTCACGGTCTTCGAGTCCGGCGACTCGAGCCAGGTCACCCATGTCGTCTCTCCTTCGCAGAAGAAAGAACCAAAGCAGCAGCAACACACACTACGTGGCCAATCATGAGTCGTTGATTTCGAGATCGGGGAGCCTGAGGCCAGTGGTAGGGGAGGCTCTGGCGCCGTTGATGGAGGGTCCTGATCCGGAAGGAGGAGAGGTGGGGGATTCGAAACGGGTCGGCTCGGGTTTGGGTCAGTGGGTTAAAGGGCAGTTGTCGAGGACGCCGTCTGTGACTGCAATGGCTTATAGAAGGTCTGATCTGAGGCTTTTGCTTGGCGTCATGGGTGCACCCTTGGCTCCGGTCCACGTCAGCGACAACGACCCTTGGCCTCACTTGAGCATCAAAGACACTCCCATTGTTAGCCTCTCTCTCTCTCTCTCTCTCTCGCTAATTTTTTTTTTTTTTTTTCATCAACACTGTTTGTGAGTTTTACTGTGACTTTCTGCTGAAAACACCACTGTTTTTTTCCTCATGGAGTAAATTTCGTGAAAGCAGCACTCTCCTTTAATGATTTAGTTCGGAAGTTTTCCTGTATGTACTTTTTAGTCGGCTGGTTGATCTACTTTGTTAATTTAATAAGGGTGTGTTCTGTTTGGTTTGTGAGAAAACAGAGGAAAAACCAAGAAAGAAAGCTTCTTTTTTTTTATTTTATTATATATATATATTTAATGAAGGCTTAAAACAAAACTTAAAAAGTGTAGATGATAAACAAGACAAAGCAAAAAAGGTTGTTGGGTTGCTATTAACAATTGATGTTGAGAAGTAGACACGAAACTTCCTAGGAGTTGAATGAACTCTGTGTTTTATTGGGTATGTAACTTAGCTAAAACCACTCTTTTTTTTGCAGGAAACTTCCTCTGCTCAGTACATATTGCAGCAGTACACGGCTGCCTCCGGTGGGCAGAAGTTACAGAATTCTATTCGAAACGCCTATGCGATGGGTAAGGTTAGGATGGTTGCTTCAGAGTTTGAAACTGCTACTAGGACTGTTAAGAATCGGAATACCTCTCGAGGAGCAGAGTCTGGTGGCTTTGTGCTTTGGCAGATGAATCCGGACATGTGGTATGTGGAGCTTGCCGTTGGAGGTAGTAAGATTCGTGCTGGCTGCAATGGTAAACTCGTTTGGAGGCACACACCTTGGCTCGGTGCTCACACTGCCAAAGGACCTGTTAGGCCTCTGCGGCGTGCACTTCAGGTGAGTTTATGTGCTAATTATGAAGCTCAGTCTCTATTAATTATGTAGTCATTAGCTTATTATCATCAGATGTTTGAGCGTGGTTGATCTGTTTTCAGGGTCTTGATCCAAGAACAACAGCTAGTATGTTTACTGATGCAAAGTGCATTGGAGAGAAAAAGATCAATGGTGAGGATTGCTTCATCTTGAAGCTTTGTGCAGATCCTCATACACTGAAGTCCAGGAGTGAAGGTCCGGCTGAGATCATTAGGCATGTGTTGTTTGGCTACTTCAGCCAAAAGACTGGACTTCTTGTTCATATGGAGGATTCTCATCTGACCCGTATCCAATCCAACGGCGGTGATGCAGTTTACTGGGAGACCACAGTCAATTCGTTCCTTGAAGATTACAGACCCGTTGAAGGGCTCATGATTGCACACTCTGGTCATTCTGTGGTGACTCTTTTCAGGTTTGGAGAAGTTGCTATGAGCCATACCAAAACCAAGATGGAAGAAGCTTGGACTATCGAAGAGGTTGCGTTTAACGTTCCAGGACTGTCAATAGACTGCTTTATTCCCCCAGCTGACTTAAGGTCAGGGTCCATCAGTGAGGCCTGTGAGCTTACTCACGATGAAAGGGGAAAGAGCGCGATAGCATTAGCAGCACATCGGGCTAAAGTTGCCGCACTGGAGAAAGGTCATGATGGCAACAATGATAACATGATATTGAAGATGGAAGTATAACAAAAGGGTAGGATCAAATCAGGGCAATTGTTTATATTGATAGCCGGTGTTAATCAACCAACTAACATTAGAAGTTACAGATTTAGAAGTCAATTAATATTTTTTTGCATTTGGGGTATGCCTCTGTTTAAATCTGTAAATAGAGCGTAGTAATCGTTCACAGGTTCTTACTTGGGGCCTGGATGAATCTTTATACTCTCTATGCAGAATCCAACTATGGAGTTGGAGCTCAGTTTTCCAGTTAGGGATATAGAGCAAATGGAGGTTAATTTTTAGTTTACCTTCCATGCTTGAAGGAAGGTGGTGAAGCTGTGGTATTATGTTTGTCGGCGGAAACCCACCAACCTCTCTTTATTATTCTACTGATCTCTTGCTTAGTGAAACTAAATACGCCGGTAGCTGTTGAAAGGTAACTGCTTCTGGCTAACATAAGTTGTTTAATGACTAATATTTGTGTAGTTTGTTAATTCTGATATTTGTGGGCTTGTTGGTTTCTCCTCTTGGTGTGGTTGTTTTTATTGATCTAGTTGTTTATGAGTTTGAAGAAAATAGGAATTTTTTTGCTGAATATGATGGAAACCAAACCAGGCTGATGTAAATGAGAAGAAGAAGAAGATGAAATTGATTTACGATTTGTTTACTTGCCTGGTTTCTGTTTCTGCTGACAAAGATGTAAACAACACCATTATTATTTTCTCAGATATATTGAATGAATATATAAAGAGACCAGCATTTTTCCTTTCATTTGTCTCTCTTTTTTGAATGTTTATGAGTACTTGACTTCTTTTTTGTTCATGTGAATTGTTATCTTTGAATAGTGCTTGACAGTTGACAGCATCTTCTAGGGTTGGTAGCAGTGATTCTTCTTTAAGAGTTGAGACCTTTTCTTTTCCCAAGTGGGTGTTGAAATCATTTTTACTGGATCTATGTCTCTCTACAACATTTAACAAATATTTTCCTTCATTTTTTTTTTTTTTTTTTTCCTGAATTCTGAACATGAAGAAGAACCCAACCAGAACCCAACAACGTGTGGTTAGGTTAAAACCAGGAAGTGGGTTTGCATCGTTTAAAGCAAAGCTTGTGTAGGTGTGTGAAATATGAAAGTGAAAATATGATTACAAGTAGGGCACGAGAGAGAGATAAAGTCTCCCCCATGTGGTCTCTTCTTCTTCTTCTTCTCTCTTGATATGATATACTTTTTTATTTTTTTTATTTTTTTTATTCTGCTTTTTCAGAGTCTGTCTCTCTCTCACTGCTTTTACCTTACCCTACCCCACTTTGGGTTTTGGGTTCTTTTAAATCATTTATATTATTATTTGTGTGGTGAAGGTTCCACATTTCCAGTTTTCCACCTCATGATGCCCGCTTCTGAAATCTGAATAGTCAATTCTCCATTGATGAGTGCCTTTGCCTTTGTATTTCTCTCTTTTTGGAGGGCAAAATATTGCACTTCCACTTGTACTTCAATGTTCATACATGTACTCTCAAGTCTCAACACATTGAATTTAAATGTTTACTGTCTCACTTGATAGTATGCTTAAAATTTTAGTGAGTATCATCGAGGATGATTGTCGGAAGATAATGTGATTAGAAA
Source organism: Acer campestre (assembly GCA_954870605.1). NCBI lineage: Eukaryota > Viridiplantae > Streptophyta > Magnoliopsida > Sapindales > Sapindaceae > Acer > Acer campestre. The sequence goes on along the minus strand of OX940802.1, from coordinate 30,164,883 downwards.
ATATTGTCTATTGACTCAAATTTTTTTTTTTTTGTATCGTTTGGTTGTTATTTAGTAGAGTTTTTAGATGATTAAAAAAGATGTTTTGTGTCTATTAGGAGAAACTCAAATTTAAATCTTTTCCAAGTAGATTTTTTAGAGTTTGATTAATAACATTAAAATCTCCAATATAATTCTATAATTTAATATTTGTTTAAGTATTTTTGTAATTCTATCACTAAAACAACTCTTTTTTAATTGATAACCAAACGACAAACGACTTTTATTTAGAAGCTCTACTTTTAAAAGATCTACTTTAAAAATATAATAAAAAGATCTACTTGAGAAGCTTTGTTAAATGGATTATAAATCTAAAATTTATGTTTCTCTAAATAGACGTAAAACAATTTTTTTAATCATCTACTGAGTGACAACTAAATGGTACAAAAAATTTAAAAACAGTCTTTTTAATTAAAAAAGCTTTTTTAATCGGTAGAGAAGCTCTTCCAAATGGACACTCAGTTTAAGTTGCCAATTTTTAACAACCTCTCTAACAAAACCCCTTAGGTTGCCAATTTCAACTTTTTTTACCAAATCCTTCGGCGGTTCAGCGTTTATGCCAATGATTTATTAGATTCTCTCTTTTAATGGACTGAGTTCAACCAAAATTCTGTACAAACTTGTTATTTTTAATCATCAGATATTGTTTTAATGATCGCATTAATCCCCACGTCAGTAGGTGCACCTGTTATTATTGATATGGAATAGATATTTAAATCGTTCGTGTAATACTTGATCTCCGTATGTTCTTATAAATCTTTACTCAATTGAAATTAGATTATTATTATTTATTTTATAAATGTACTCTCAATAGTTTTGTTTTTATCTTTATGATATAATTGAGTACAATGATTTTAAAATTCATTTAACAATACAAATTTGAGAGTCGTGGAAGCAATATGTCTCACAATAATTTTATTGACGTTTGTGTGAGGGATTGGACTTTCGTTGAGAAGATGTTTACCAAACTTAGACTTTATAAAATAAATTTCTAAATTTTTTGGATTATATGTGTTTAATTATAATCATATAGTAAAATTTAATAGTATTAACGTTTGTTTTTTTATCGGAAGACTGAACAATCCTGAATTTTACTGAAAATTGAATAGTGACTAAACCTAAATCTGAATGATATGTTTGTTTTTTTATTTTATCACCTCTGAATAGAATGTCTATTCGCTTGTTTTTTTAAACATAAAATGGTTTAAAAACAAGTAATTTGACATTTATACCCTTATTATTATTAATTATTATGTATTTCTATTTTATATTATACAAACAACTAAATAAAAATAATTTAACAAATCTTAAACCATTTTTATGTAATAATTACAATATTATTATTCATGACTAAGATATGATAAATAATTGTTCTTAAAAAAATAAATAGGATAAATAATAATTTAGAAATGATTTTGATTTAAAAAAAAAAAAATTGAATTGAAACCTTTTTTTTTTTTTTTTGGTTTTGTAATTTTATTTATTTATTTTTATTTTTTTATGGATCATGAATCTTGAGTCATTACTGTTAATCTTCTTCTGCAACTGTATAAAATCTTAAAAGTTAAAATAAGAAGGAAATCTATTTGTCCCCCACTAAAGATATTATAGATTTATAACCTATCGGCTATCGCCAATCAAATTAAATGACATGTCCCAAATAAAAATGATATTCTTTTCAACTTTTCAAGGACTCAGGAAATTATGGCATCCCAATAAATTTGAGCAAACCAACTTCTCTAATATAAAATAAAATCATATGTCCACGTAACATCAATCAAAGTCATATTCATATGTGATTTGGGTCGTAATCGAAATTTTTTTAAAATTTGAGATAAATATGATTTAGATTTAGGTTGTTGGATTTAAATAGTTTATTGTTTTTGACTTCAAATATGAAAGCTACATTTTGTTTAAACGTTTCAAAATCATATTAGTTTACTTTGTTATGATAAATTAAGTTTGAATTTGAATTAAAGTTCACCTAACTTGTGCACATCCATTCTTATCAAATTATTTGTCTACTCCTCTTCACTTCATTTATACGGATTCCACTTCAACATTTGCTTATTACCCTTTCTTAACGGTGAAAGTTACATTTCGAACTGTGCTTGTTATCAATTCGTTCCAACTAATTAAACATTCTTTATGAAAATATCAATTTTTCTCTTGTAGACACATAAGTGTAAGTCACACTTATCCATATCGTCACTTTTTACCATGTAATTATTATTTAACCTAATTGCATTGTTTTAGTATGCTTACACTTATGTGCTTACAGGACATAAACTCATGAAAACAGTGGTGTAAATGTGTAATATATTTATCAATACTTATGTATATCATGTCACAAATAGAATGTACATTTCTGAAAATTTAAAAGAACTCTTATTGCACTTGAAATATCTCTAATATTTTTCATATTTTGGGGATTGATATCTCCAAAATAGTGGACCTCCGTTATTTTCACCGAAACCAATATGGTTATATGTTTAGCTCAAGTAATATGCACTTCTCCTTCCACACTTGTGGTTGAGTCTCACCAATCACCATGTGCATTTGACGGTATGTTTTTGGAGAAAATTTATCAACTATAAATGTAGTGCTTGATTTTTTTTCAAGTTCTGACAGGCCACGAATCTGTTCGGTGTCATCTTGTTTTATTAAAAAAAGAACTAATATGTATATCCAAAGTAAACTGAGTTTTACTGGTTATATAGTAAGGGAAGAAAAGAATAGGAGGAAACCCTTTGAATTTTAGTATTTATGAGACCCTGATCCCTGAAATTCACTCAATGCATGGAGGACCATTATTGATTAATGACAACCCTGGAGAAGAAGAAAGAAAGAAAAAAACACCTCAGGTCCTCAACCAACCATTTGTTTTGAACTGTTATAAATCTGGGATTTTGACTACCATATAAATGTATGTAAGAGACGTATTAAAGTGCCAATCTCAACCTCATCAGTAATTTCGTACTTATATTTGTTCGGTGGCATCTCTTCCAAGGTCTTGTAAATATGTAATCACACCATCACATCACATTCATATATATAGAATCTTATTGGTCAGTACCCCATCCCATTGCCATCGTTGAGACGTAAAGCCAAATAAATTATTGTTGTACAACATTTAAACATTTCAACAAGTTAGTTGTGATGATGGTCCATATATATAATTATATATTTATATATATATAATTAAAAAAAATTAAAATAGCAAAGAAAATTTTTTAAATTAATTAAATAACTAATTTTAATTCCTAATTAGAGTAAAAAAAAAAAAAAAATTCTTTTCTTTTTCTTCTTTTTATTATAACAATTATTTCTCTCAATTCTTTAAATTTAGTTCAATCTATTTATCAACGTCAACATTAGATATGTTTGAGTGAATATCATGATTTAAATATTTTATTTTGTTACTTAAAAAAATATATTTTATTTTGTTTTGAAATTTTATGGTTATTATTAAATTAGATAATGAGATTTTAGGAGTAATCTGATTATTATTTAATCCAATTTTAAATTTACAAAGTGTTAAATGAATTTTATTAAATTTCTCATAACATTGTATTAGCATATTTCGAATGAATCAAACTAATATAAGAATATTGTATAATTTAATTCGTGTTTGCATTTGCATTTTATGTTTATCTTATAATTAAATTTGACTTTTTAAAAGTAATATACAATTTTGTAACGTATTTATTTAGAATATACATTTTAAGGGGACATCTCACTGTGTCCTCATAACTAGATGATGTCGATGTTTAGTAAAAATAATTTCTAACCTAACCTAGTCTTCAATTCTGGTTATGTCCATGATCATAATCGAACTGAACTTTTAAGATTAAGACTAAACTTGTAAGTCATTTATTAAGTTTAAGAAGATTTTGATTAGGGTGAAGTATGTGAATATAATGGTTGATAGGTGTGGAGCTAATGTAAATAAAATCAATTCGTCATAAGAATATATATATATATATATAATACATCAGTGCATTACATTTGTGCCATAGATTATAAAGAAGTATTGATAAGTGCATGCAGACTAAGTTATAAACGTTGAACTAAATGGTGAGTAAAGTCATATAAGAAAATACAACTCAAGTTATAAATGTTGGAAATTGTTGTATTATTGAATGAGAAAATTTGGCTAAGTGTTGTGACTATTCATAACAGTTGTGTTATTTCATAAGAATTGTATCTTTTTATAAAAGTGGTATCATTTTTTAAAAGATATGTCCATTCGAAAGGGTATGTATCATTTGAGATCAATTTTTTGCATTCTTGTTCTCTCTGCATAAAAAATGAATAGTGTCCAAAGTTTTGAGTACTATAAAATGGTGAACTTTGAAGGAGAAATATTTGTGAACTTAATAATTCGTTCTCATTCATTTGAGTAGTTATATACAAGATATTGTAATTCAAATGTACAAATAAGTAGGAAACAATAATTTAAGTTAGTTTAAAATAAAACAACTTTGATAAGTATCATAAGCCTAAAACAACTCTGATACTCTGATAAGTATCCTAAACCTAAAAGATCGGAAGCTACAATTCAAATTCAAAAATATAACAAGTGATAAGATAAGTATTGAATTTGTCCAATACTCCCCCTCAAGTTGGAGTTGGGATTGAAATATCAAGGACACACAACTTGCGAAGTAGTCTGCGGTAAGCGTCACCTCCGAGTGGTTTAGTAAAAAGATCCGCCAATTGGCCCCTAAAATGTAGGTAGGAGGGAGCAATGAGACTGGTTTGTATCCTCTCTCGAAGAAAATGACAATCAATTTCAATGTATTTGGTACGTTCGTGGAAGACGGGGTTTTTGACGATGTGAATAGCAGCTTGGCTATCACAATGAACTTGAATTGGTTATGGGTGATTAAAACCAAGATCTGAGAAAATAGATTTTAGCCATTGTAATTCAAAAGTGGGTGCGGCGAGTGAATGATATTCATCTTCTGCAGTAGAACGAGAAACCGTCAGTTGTTTCTTGGTTTTCCAAGAGATAGGACTAGAACCCAACATGTGAAATAACCAGTGGTAGAGCGACGAGTAGTAGGACAATTGGCCCAAATCTGAGTCAGCATAGCCAAATATAGTAAGAGAACTAGATGCAGAAAGGAATAAACTTTTACCAACAGAACCTTTAATGTAACGAAGGACTCGATTGGCAGCATCAAGGTGAGATGACCGTGGAAATTGCATGAATTGACTAAGAGTGTTTACAACATACTGAAGAGCAGGTCGTGTTACAATTAGATAGAAAAGACGACTTATGAGTTGACGATAGAGTTTCGGATTAGGAAGAGCAGTGCCATTTGTCAGGCGTATCTGAAGGTGTTGTTTCATAGGGAAGTCAGATGGTCAAGAACCAGTCATACCAGAATCAGATAATATATCAAGAACATATTTACGTTGACAAAGAAAAATCCCTTATTTAGAACGAGATACTTTGATACCCAAAAAATACTGAAGTTTGCCAAGATCTTTTATGGAGAAAGATTAAGCAAGAAAATGTTTGAGGTCTGAGATTGAATCGTCATCGTTTCCAGTGATGATAATATCGTCTACATAGACGAGAACAAAAACATAAGTCTGACCACGAATATAAGTAAACAAACTATAGTCTAAAAACGATTGATGAAAACCTTGTCGAACGAGAGTGGTGGAAAATTTTGAGAACCACCGGCGAGAAGCCTGTTTAAGACCATACAAGGATTTATTTAATTTGCATACACGAGTCTCCCCCTTACGAGAAAACCCTGGTGGAAGTTTCATATAAACTTCTTTATTTAGATCACCTTGGAGAAAAGTATTGTTGACGTCAAGGTTGTGCAAAGACCGGTTTTTAACGGCAGCAATTGAAAGAAGGAGATGAAAGGTAACTAGTTTGGCCACGGGTGCAAAGGTATCATGATAGTCGATGCCTTAAACTTGAGTGTAACCCTTGCAACTAAAAAAGCTTTATAACTTTCAATGGAACCATTTGAACGATATTTAATTTTATAGACCCATTTACAACCAATGGGTGACTTTCCATTGGGATGTGGGCATAATGACCAAGTATTGCTGGATTCAAGGGCCTGGATTTCTATAGCCATGACATCACACCATTCAACGGATTTCATGGCTTGAGAATAAGAACGTAGTTCTTGATTTTCCATGATTTTTAAAAGAAAGACACGGTGAGAATGACTTAAAACAGATAGAGAAAAATTGTTGGCAATTGGAAAATCAGTTGAGAGTGAGGTATGATTACAAACATAATCCGTTAGATGACTCGGAGGGTTACGAATTCTCTGAGGTCGATTAGTAATGATAGGAGCAAGTGTTGTTGAAGGAGAATGAAACAAATATTATACGTGTGCGTCTAAAAACAACCTAGAGGGGGGTGAATGAGTTGTTAATCTATTATTACCAAATTTTTGGATTAGTAAATATTACAAAAATAACCCAATTCAACAAACAATAAAATCAAGTATAAAGTGTGGAAATTAAAGAACATTTGATTTTTACATGGAAACCTTCAACAAGGAAAAATCACGAGCTATTCAGTTAGTCACACTCGATCCTTGAATCCACTATTTGTAATGATGTTTACAACCTAGGTTGACCTCAATCATTCTCGGTCACTAACCCACCACTACTATCCACAGACCTTTAATAGCGGACCTAGACCAACCCTAGATAACCTCTATATGAAGAGAAGATTACAACCTCAAGTGATCTCCATGATCCACTACTCTTGGCGTGAGCACCTTTTAATATACCTGCAGACCTTTTACAGAGAAGCTAGAACAATGCTTGTGCAACTTCATATAGAAGCCACAAGACTTTGACTCATTGAAGACAATTAAAAGTCTATGTGCATATGACAATTATGTTCAACACCAAATATGCTAGACAAACATATAATGCTTAACTAGATGTTATAATGCAAATCAACACTCTAGTTATCAACAATGCCTACATGCTCATATATGAGGACTCAATTAGATGCAAAGAGATTTTAGTAACCTAATTATCAACAAAACAACACATAAACATTCAAAGGCTTAACTAGTTGATTAAAAGATAATCTATCAACCTAGTTATCAATAAATCATACAAGAATATTTGACTTAACTTTTAGGAAAAAATGACCTAATCAATTAAGCTATCAAAATATAAACTCAATAATGTTATCCAAAGTTTTAAAATGTGGAAAGCGGTATAGGGCGGGAGGGCCTCCGCAAGGCGAGGCGGGGCAGGTGCCTCGAGGCGACTAAGGCGGGCGCCTCAGCCGAAAATGATAAAAAAATTTAAAATAATTATAAAAAAATTAGTCAGCTAGAGAATATTCAATAAAATTCAAGAAATAAGTCATATCCAATAATACAAACATAAAATATCTCAAACAAATTAAACATTGCAAAAAAAAAAAAAAAAAAAAAATACCATCCTAACGATAAATGACCACTAATCTAATCCATCCCATAAAGCTATCATTTGTGTCCATTGGCTTAAAATGTGGATCAAAAGGGTAATCTCCTCCATCATCATCATTTGAAGTTCTTGGAGAGTTGTATTGGTTTGAAATGTCCTCCCACCCTCCTTCGTCATCCACCATTTGCAAAGCCTTTCCTTTGTCTACCAAAAAAAGTTAAGTAATATTATAAATTTATAATTAAATATATCATTCTATCTAAGTAAAACCTATTAAATTTAATTGGAGAATTACTTGTATTTCTCTTTCTATTTTCTCCTACTTGATGACTTCCACTCGGTTGACTCATGTCTACATCTGTGGACAGTCCCTCAACTACATCTTCTCCAACCATCCACTCATCATATGAAGGCACATATTCACTAACCAATGTTCATCATCATCCTTTAGTGCCTTTTTCTTTAAAAATCTATTATGTAACTTTTTATTGTACATTATGTACACCAAAGAATTCAATTTCTTTGTGCTTAATCGATTCCTTTTATTCTTATGAACCTACCAAAAATTTTAAGGAAATTTTAATTAGGGAATACTAAATTTATTTTAATATAGTATTTAGAATTCTAAGTAAGCCCATACCAAATTAAATGTACTCCAATTCCTCTCACAAGCCGATGATGAGCATTTGAGACTTAAAATCTCCACCGCAAAACTTCTAAGTTTCTGAGCCTCATCTCCATATGCACTCCACCAATCGGCTACAATGAAAATAATAAAGACCGTTTATTTCCTTATAAGACAATGCTACAAATTTCTTAAAGAAATTGATACACGTAAACAATAACTTTACATACTGGGACTAAGATTTTTGATGAGATTTTTTGCACGTTCATAGCTAAAAAACCCTTGCTTATTCTTAAAGAGATTAAGTTGTAAATTAGCCTGTACTCTCTCCTCCTCATCAGGAATAAGTTTTTCAATGCACACCATCAACCTAATCTTTACCTCTATATGAGTGGATAAACCATCTGAATATTGGAATTAGGGATTCAGATAATACGCAGCTACATGCAAATAGCAGGCAATTGAAACTCCCACTTCTCATCAATAATTTTCCATATCTCCTTATAAGCTCCTTCCTCATTTCCCAAAATTTTGGCTATCTCCTCCTTCGCCTTATCCATGGCACCATAAATGAATCCTATTACGGGCGGTTGTTCAGAATCTGTCATTCTTAACACACTTACAAGAGGTCTAGTGGTCTTTAATGCAAGACATGCTACCCCAAAAATTGTCGTTGAAGATGATTTTCTTGATTTCCTTTCCCTCCACTTTTTTTGCCCAACTACATCCATCCCATTCCTTTGAAGTAAACATATGCTCCAAAGGTTGCCTCAAACTAAACATTCTGTCTAATGTCAAGAATGTAGTGACAAATCGTGTAGGAGCGGGACGAATTAATTCTTTTTTAGTGTGATTCCTCATCAAAGCCAACACCTATCCATGATTGTAGATGAAATTACTCACCTATTACAATACAAGAAGAAAAATTTAACATATATGAAATTATCTATACTAGATATAAAACATTTCTGTAATGATTTATACATTCTTTGCTTTCTTCAATGAATTTTGGTGCTGAGGTAAATATCCAATTTTCTCAAGCATTAGATATATACAATGAGCAGCATACGGCGTCCACCATAGCCATGTTCTTTTCTTTATCAACATTTCACCCGCCTTCTTGTAGTTCGATGCATTATATGTTACCACTTGAATCACAAGATTTTCACCAACTTCTTCAACCACTAAATCTAGTAGGTTAAATAGTAGTGTAGCATCTTTAACTATATCATTAACATCAATCAACTTCAAGAACACTGTCCCGTGTGGATTTTTTACAAGGAAGTTTATCAACTGTCTTCCTCTAATGTCCTTCCACCCATCCGACATAATAGACACCCCTGGTTGACTCCATGTTTTTTTTTTTTACTTCATCAACAATTGCTTGAGTATCGCTTTCTCCCTTGATCAATAGAGATGTGCTTAACTCATATGCTGTAGGTGGTTTTAGACCACGCCCGTAACTCCCAACCGAACGAAGCATTTTGGTGAACGATGGACTATTAGCAACATTAGAGGCTATTCCATTCTCATAGAAAAAGTCAGCTATGTTTTCATGTGCCTTCCTCTCAAGTCCTTTCATTCTTTTATCATTTCCTCCCAAATCCTCCACCACATCATTTTCGACATTCATGACAAATCTATCCATCGGTCCTCTAATTTCTCTTTCAGTAACACTACCTAAGCTTGAACCTTTTTTGGATAGACTATTAAGAGTGACACAATGATCGATCTTTTCTTCACGTATCAATTGTGATCTCTTTTTTGCACTATCATTTTTGAGCATATAGGTTTTGATTTCTTTTCTCACTTCTGGGGTGACCTTCGTACACGGGACAACATTACCCTGAACACCCGCAAGGTGTTCTTTCACCCGATACACTCACCCTTTCAATACTCTATCACAGAATTTGTATTGAATATATTTATATCCTTTTTGTTGCTCCATTTCAATCTCCACCCATACTTCCAAGCCGAATCTTTTCGATTCAACATCTAAACGTATATAACAAAATAATCAAACTAAAACACACTATAAAATTGAATGTATTATGTAAGAAAAACAAAACACAAAATCAGTGAAGTCACAAGACTCACAAGTCACAACTCACAATGGCCCAAATTAATAGAGCAAAAACTGAGCAACAAAAACAGAACAAACAGAGCATGAATTACGTGTAAAATCATATTATTAAGTTTAACATAAGTTCAACATCATATTAACAATTCAACATCAATTTCGGTTTTAAATAATTGAGCAATTTGTGCAGGAGTCTTTCCTCAAGATGTTATATAGGTTCAACATCAATTTTATTGTATATTTGTATATTTGTATTCCAATATTACGTGTAAAATCAGATTATTAAGAAAAAAAAAAAACAATATATTACTAAGAAAAAAACAGATTATGCTATATATAATATACTTATATAGTTATATACATTTATACTTATATTAGTATATAAGTATATTACTAAGCAAGAAAACATGCGTTGACTTCACTAGTCAATTGGGCTTTATGTAAGAAAAAAAATAAAATAAATAATAACAGAGATGAAGAACCGAAGAACATAGATGAATAGGCATATCGAAGATGAAGTTACCTTCACCGGAGAGAGAAGCAGTTGCAGTAGTCGACGGTGAGGAAGAAGTCGACGACGATGAAGGGACGAAGAAGAGATGCAATCGACCCTTCACCGAAGAGAGAAGCAGCTGCAGTTGTCGACGATGATGAAGGATTCGACAGCGAGGAGTTGACGGCGAAGAGGTGCAATCGATGAAGAAGAGATGTGAAAAGAAGAAGAAATTAGATGAAGAAGAGAGGAAGAAATCAATGTCTGACCAAGAAGAAAATTAGGGTTTGAAATTAGAATTTAAAACGCTGCGTTTTTGGCTTTCAAGACTACCAAAACGCAGCGTTTTGTTGATTTAAAAAAAAAAAACAAAAGCAACCGCATCAGTGAAGAGGTGGCCGAGTGATGAGTGAGCAGTGTATATACAGCCGCCTCAAGCGGTGGAGGCGGGCTTTTGGACGAAAGCTATAGTACACCCGCACCAGTGCGGAATCGGTGAGAGGTGGGCGAGGCCGCCCCGGGGCAACCGCCTCAGACCAATTTTTAAAACACTGATGTTATCAAGACTCATAAATATATGCAATAAAGAGATTCTATGTATTAATCATGCAATAATTACCTAATCTAGAGTAAGAAGAACATTAAATGATATTCAATGAAGTTCAAACTTACTTAGTCATGAAGCCATGAAGACACATGATCAAATGATGCAAGATGGGTTTTGGGTTTGGAGAGTTAAAGAAGCAATATTAGTGCTTTCTCTGACAAAAGACTCTATGCACTCTCAACCTCAAGAACAAGTATTTTCGTGATCTAAGGTTCTTGGTCATGAATTGAAAGGGAAAGTGGGATATTTATAGAGAGCCGACTCAAAACTGCACCATTTTGACAAAATTCTTGTTGGACCGCTATGCGTACCACTACACAGGCAAGTGCACAGGGAGCGGTAAAGTATTAATAGTGCACCAGCTCAAGATTCGAGAGCCCTAAAATATGACCAAATGACATCGAAACCTTTCATATAATATATCGTTGGAAATGTATGGATGTCTATTTTCTACTTCTTTTTATGGAATGACATTTCAATATCTGTGGAAAGAGATATGGTCATTTGAGTGATCAAAGGTCATATTTGGAAAATAGCAGAGATGCCCTATTTTAGTGGTCATTTTGGAGATATCAAAACCAATCCAAATTGTCATAAAATATTATGAATAATATACCGTTGGAAAGGTATAGGTATCTAGTTTGTATAGAAATTTTCAAAACTCATTTTGAAACTTTGTATAAAACGCTATGGTCACAAGACCATGCAAATGTCAGTTTTGAAAACGTTTAAAACTTTAAAATCCAATCTTTTGAAACTAGACACTTCACTCCAAAAAACCAAACCAAACCAAATCTATCACTTATCTAAAAGAAGAATGAGACTTTCTCAAGTGGTCAACCATCGCGCTAAGACATGCACACCATTGTGCAAGCGCGGACATTTTCGATCACACAAACGGAAACGAATTACACCACACTTAAGACTAACATGAAGTGCAAGTGTGGTTATGAGAGGAATGCACACATAAACAATGAGGTACAAATGCATGTCAATTACAAATGCATGAAGTGTGTGTGTGTGCATCCTAATCTCTTCAAGAATCAAGGTCAAGTGTTATTCCTTTTGAAGCTCTTGATCTTGAAGTCATGGAGATGCTTGGAAGCTTGCCTTGATAATCATCAAGATGACCTAAGCTACCCATTACACAATCATCCCTAATGTGGTATGTCAACGAAATAAGCTAATCAAAATATGAGGACCTTACAGAGAATTAATGGAGTGAGTGTCCATGGAAATAGGAGGAGATATTGGGCTATCAGGTTGAGAAGAAGATGGAGTAGTCACTGAAGAATCAATGGGATGATTAACCTGAGTGTTAGAGATAGAATCAGTAAGAGAATTAGTGGGAGAAACAACTAGTGGTGTAGTAGAATAATCAAATGTGATATCATCATGGATTGGTGTAATGGAAATTGAATTATTTGATTTATTTGACAATGGATGTGGAATATCATGATATGGAAACATTGATTCATGAAATATGACATCACGAGAGACATATATTTGGTGAGTTTTGAAATCGTATATACGGTACCCTTTTTGACCATAAGGATAGCCAACAAAGATACCAGGTCTGGCTCTTTCATCAAATTTATGTTGAATATTCATATTTTTAGCAAAACATAAACACCCAAAAACTCTAAGGGATGAATATGATGGGATAGTGCCAAGTAAAACTTGATGAGGCGATTGATGTTGGAGGATCGGAGTTGGAAGTTTGTTGATAATGAAAGCTGCAATGAGAATACACTCACCCCCAAAAGAAAGAGGCAAGTTGGATTGGAATCGTAGTGCTCTGGCAACATCAAGTAGGTGTCGATGCTTACGCTCTACGACTTCATATTGTTGTGGTGTCGCAACTCAACTACATTGGTGAATAATGTCGTTGTCACGGAACCGTGTTTGAATTGATTTAGAAAGAAATTTAGAACCATTGTCTGAAAGAATGATTTGGAGTTGAGGAAGAAAAATATCCCCACTTCCAGAATTGACACAAGTGATTTTCATGTTGAATTGATGATTGATTTGATTAAAAAAAATTAATTAACATATTGAAGGTTTCAGATTTATGTTTTATTAAATAAATCCATGTACACATCGAATAATCATCAACTATAGTTAAAAAACTAATGTGATCCTTTTTAGAGGGTATAGAGAAAGGACCCCAAATATCAATAGGAATTAATTCAAAACAATGAAAAGAGCAAGATGTACTTTGGCTCGAGGACACATGTCACAAACAAAATCTTTATTTGCAATGATATCTTGAGAATTTCTAACAATGAAATCAAAATGAGTCTTAGATGGATGACCAAGGAGAGAATGCCATAGATCAAACTTATTGCAATGCTTGAAATAAAAAGCAGAATTAAAAACGAAGTCCGAATCTAAATAAAAAAGACCGTTTCGAGCACTATCCCGACCAATCTTCTTCCTCGTTGATTGGTCCTAAAACACACATTCAGTAGATGAAAAAATGACATCACAGTTAGATGACTTGGCTAATTGTGAGATAGATAACAAACTGAATTTAAATGATGGAATGTGGAAAACATTCGTGAGAATAAGTGACGGTGAACAGTGAATAGTGCCTATGTGTGTCACAGGTGCATGAGAACCATCAGGTAATTGAACAGATATGTTCTTATGAATAGCAGAAAAAGAACTAAAATGTGAAAGAGATCTACATATATGACTAGAGGCATCTGAATCAATGATCCAAGAAGATGGTAAACAAGTAAGGGCCATACCTGCGAGATGAGCGGATGATCCACCAGATTCCTCTTTGTCCAGAATTGCAAGGAGCTTGGTATACTGAGCAGGTGTCAATTGAGTAGCAGAAGTAGCAGAAGTAGATGATGTTGGAGTTGATGTCTTCACTTGCTTATTCGGAAAGCCGTGGATCTGGAAGCACGTGGCAAGTGTATGGCCATGCTTATTGCAGTGTTCGCAAAGTGGGCGTTGGCGCTTGCTAGAGGTTCGGAATGATGGCTTTGATGCTTGAAGGGCCGCCGAGTCAATGGTAGGAATCGATCTGACATGAATATCCTGTTGTTTCTCTCCTTGGCGCACCAAGTTATAGATGCGATGGATTGAACGAAACGGCTCCATCAAGAGGATTTGACTACGAATGGTTGAAAAAAGATCATGGAGCCCTTGAAGGAACTCTATGGCACGATCTTGACGTGTGTCTAAGAAAATGTCAACATGAATGTCTACTTTCAGAAGCCGTGTTGAACACCTATTTTGTAGGATTACTTAGCATTTAAGATAAATATTAAAAACTTATTAAACAATTTGTCTGCCATACCTGTGTATGCTATGCAATCCATCAAAATTCCTTCTGAAATTTCTAAACATCTTGATAGGATTAATAGGAATTTCTTGTGGGGTAGTTCGGCTGATAAAAAAAGAGTTCATCTTGTTGGGTGGGACACAGTGTGTTTGCCGAAAAGTTTGGGTGGTCTTGGTATCAAAAAAACGAAGCAGATGAATAAAGCTTTGCTCGCGAAAGTTGGTTGGCGTTTGAGTCTTCGTGATTCGGGTTTATGGGGAAATATTCTCAGGCATAAATATCTGAAAGGTGGGAATCTGCATGATTTAGATAATCTGAGTCCCAAAAATTGCTCTAGTACTTGGAGAGGTATCCTCCTAGGAGCTAGTATTCTGCAGGATGGTCTGAAATGGAGAGTGGGTAATGGGAAAAGCATTAATTTCTGGTATGATGTTTGGGTGCCTTCTCTTGATAAGCTTCATGTGTACATCTCTACTCCTCTCTCGTTTGACAGGTCTCAAGAAAAGGTGTGTGATTATTTAGTTGACAACAAGTGGGATATTCAGAAAATGAATGATGTTCTTCCTTGGTCTGTGATTTCTAGGATTCTTAGTATTTATATTGACAGCAGTGGTAATACCCTTGACTCAGTTATATGGGGCTATTCTATGAATGGTGATTTCTCGGTGAAGTCTGCGTATGATGTGCATTTTCGTGGGCCTGAGTTTGTGGACTGGAAATGGAACTTTATTTGGAAGCTCAAACTTCCTCCCAAAGTTCTTTATTTCCTTTGGACCCTCCTCCACGGGAAGATTCTAACTAATTGTCATAGGGCTGCTAGGGGAATTACGTCTGATGCTAGTTGTTCTAGATGCACTGTGAGCAATGAGGATGTCAATCATGTTTTTAGAGGTTGTGTTGATTCTGTCAGCGTTTGGGAGAGTTTCAGCAAAGGGCTCACTAGGACTGATGGGTATCTGACTGATTGGGATGAGTGGCTGTTCAGCAACCTCAAGTGCAGTAATTTGGTGATGAAAAGATATCCGAACTATCTTATTTTTAGTGTGACTCTCTGGTTTCTTTGGAAGTGGAGATGTGAGAATGTCTTCAATCTTGATTTTAAGCTTCCTACCAGTCCTAATCAGTTTATTTGGAAGTATGTGGATGACTGGCTAAAGGCTAATGACGCTGCTGAGAGGACTGCTGTTCTGAAAAATTGCTTGATTTCTTGGTGTCCTCCTGCCTTTGACTGGGTAAAACTCAATGTTGATGGTAGTATGATCCCTGAGACGAATTCCATTGCTGGTGGTGGTGTGGTTAGAGACCATAGGAGGGCTTGGTTGATTGGTTTTGCCCTGAAGATATGTGCTGGCTCTGTTCTTGAAGCTGAGCTGTGGGGTGTTCTGGAGGGTTTGAAGTTGGTTTGGCAGCAGGGGTTTAGGAAGGTGATGATTGAATCTGACTCGAAGTTGACGGTGGATCTTCTCAATAACAGTGTCCCGACTTGTCATCCTCTGCTCAACATTATTCAGGCTTGCAAATCGTTCATGGCTAAGGACTGGAGCTGTTACATTCATCATGCTTTCAGGGAAAGTAATAGAGTGGCGGATCGGATGGCCTCTCTTGGGCATTCTCTTGATCTGGGTTCCACCATTTTTAACTCTCCTCCTCCTATTGTTACTGATAGCCTGAGAGATGACTTCTATGGGGTCGCTTTTGCTAGATCTTGTTCTAGCCTTTAGTTTCTTCTTTTTTTTGTTGTTTGTTTCTGGGCGTTAGCCCTCTTCTTTTTTACCAAAAAAAAAAAGAATAAAATTAAATAATAAAAAGAATAAAATAACTAGATAAGTCATTAATAAGTTTCATTTTCAATAGTAGTATCGGATACAAGTTTTTCTTTTGAATGTCTATAAACTATATTTTTATACCACCTAAGAAGCAAGTCATCTAACATTGTTTACATGTCAATATTTATTATGATGCAAGTTATTTCTGTATTGGAGATGCTCTTAGGAATAGAATTTTTAGGTGTACGTATCTTGAGATCTCAAAAAGCGGGCATTGGGTGTAATCAGGTTTGGGGTATTTTAGAGAGAGAATCATGAGTGTGTGGTTGTAATAATTTATTACATAATGAAACTTTCTCCTATAGTTCTAACGGCTGAGGTTTTCTTCTTGTTCTTGGGTTTCTACATAAAATTTGTGTTATGTGTGATTGGATTTGATTATTTCTTCATTCTTATATATATATATATATATTTTACTATAGTTTGTTTATGGTATATCCGGCAACACTTCTGCGTTATGATTTTTTCGCTAACATATGCTACACTATACAAAAGTTTTCATATATTAACAAATTTACAACAAAAGATACAAAATAGAAAAAATGAAACGGATGGTGGCACGGACCGACTTATTTTGGCCGATATATCTAGTTTTAATTAAATGTCCATATGTATAAAAAATATACTGACATGACATTGTAACAGACACGTGTGCATTTATATATATATTTTCCCCCAAATAAATAACCTTTGTAGAGCGTAACAAGAACAATAAATGTAGATCGAATAAATTGAAATAAATGAAATCTAGGGCAATGCTGCTGTACTGCCATTAATATGCTTCTACTTGTTTACACTTATTATCTTTGACATGCATCCATTCTCCTATGCACACCAACTAAGGAGTAGATGCTTCCTCTGCCGACACTTTTTTGTTTTTATTTTTTTTTAATTTTGATATTTGGGTCAAAATTTGCAAAATTTTATGCAAATTAGTTTTTGAAGTGCTCAACAATGTTTTCAATTTGAGAACATCTCCTAAATTCCTGCTAAGTTTTTTTTTTTTTTTTTTTGTAGAGAGAGTTTGATAGAGTAAATGGTGAGAGAGAAACACACATACTAATCACTAATGGAGATCAAAAAGTCAAATTAGTGAATATATACCCAAGAAAACTAATTATTCATTTCTAGTCATATGCACTCCAAATTATGCAATCTAGATTCTACCAGCTAATTAGGGAATGCATCATTTGTTTAATGTGATATAACTCAGATAAGCCTGAGGGTAATTCAATTGGAATCTTGCCATCTTGGTGTTTAGCCATGCACGATCTAAATTTTAGAACCTTTGCTGTTTTTATTGGTGTTGTATTGCATAAATAATTTTCGTTTCAATGATATAGGATGATTGTAGTTGTTAAGAGGTCACATTCTTATGTCAAATTTGTGAAAGTAAGATTCGAAACATAAAAAATAAGAGAGTAATATTATATATATATATTAATGGATATAACACTTTTTTTTTTTTTTTTGAAATATTACAATAATTCGAGGTTTGGAGAGTGGAAAAGACTCGAACTCACAACCTTTTAGGGTAGATATGAGGAGTATATCACTGGTTCAACCTCATATTGTCTACATTATTTATTCTCTTCAATATTTTATTTCATATTAATCTTGCATGCCCATCCTTCTCAATTTCATATACTTAAATTAAATTGTTGTACAATAAAAAATTTGTGCTTCCCAATCTTTTAACTTGGTCTAAACTAATATTTAATTTATAGAGCTCAGTGGTCTACCTTGGCACATGATCGTGAATAAAATATTGTTTATTTTTATTATTTTGTTGTTAAAATAATATTAGGGTGAATGTGTTGAATTGGTAAGCAAAATTTCTAAGCAATAGCTATTAAAAATTTAAAATTGAAATCTGAAGTCAACTTAGAATCTGAAACAGTCATCCTCTAAGAATTCAGTAGGAAGATGAGCTTAGTTACCATTAATATTCTCTTTATATATATAATAGCCTGGAGGCAGGTATTAATTTAATTAAAAATTCAATTAATAATGTTCAATTTCATATAACTCTATAGAACTCTATAACTGGCAGGACGCTAAACCAGCCTTGTGCTTGTTCACACCTTTTTTTATTTTTATTTTTTATAAAAAAATAATATTACAATTTGAATTTCAAAAAAGGTATAGACATGACTGAATCGATAACCTAATTGTTGCAATATTATTTGAAAGGTATAGGCAGTAAATTAGTCACGGAACTGGATTTGCTCAAGCCCGTTTATCTACCAGCTGAGCTACGCCCAATCTTTAAAATAATAAATTCACTATTCATGAAAAAAAAAATTGTTATAAGGTTCGACACTTTCTCCTTACTTTGTACTTGGTCTTTTTATGAAGCAACCTTTTTTTTTTTAAGAAGCAACCTCACTAGTTACTTGGATAGTAAGATTTCTTGTCATTGTGCAAAACGTTTTGGGATCAAATTCCACTCAAATCAGGGTTTTGAGGATTCTGTTTATTACATTTGATTATTTTAATGGACATTGTAAGTGCCTCTTTGTTGATTGGCTTATTTCGTTGACAAAACCGCAATGGGGTTCAATCTTGTAAGGGTAGCTTAGGATTGAAGATTTTCTTCTCTAATGCTTAAGGACCTCATTGTGGATTACTAGAGTTTCATGGAAGGTAACCACTTGATCTTGACTCTTTATGTGAAGAGATTTAGTTGCACACACTCACATTTCATGATCTTATGTTCTATATTGTTTGTTGTGTGATTTGTGTTGTTGCATATTAGTTTTCATGCATGATCACTCTATCATTGTGTGTTAACTCTTTGGCATGTTTATTGGCCTTGGAAATTGCTTGAAGGCTTTTATAGAGGTCAATTTTTACCTCAGACCGCTCCCAGAACTGCTGTGATTTTCTTCGCAGCGCTAGGACAGTGGTTCGCGGACAGTGGAGACCGCTCCCGGACCGCTGCCATTTTATAGGCAGCGGTGGCCTTGGCAGTGAAGACCGCTGCCCGACCGCTGCCGCTTTGGCAGCGGTTCCTCTGCGACGTTTCGTATCTTGGTTCAAACGATGCCGTTTTGCTCTGCCTCTTATATATATATATGTCTTGTTTGCCTTGGCTTTTTTTTTGAGAGAAAAAGATTACACTTTTGAGAGCCTTTTGAGTTGCTTCCAAGCTAAGGTATCAAGAACACTTTTTTATCTCTCAAAACATCAAAACCCATCATTCTTACATGATTCATTCATCATCTAGCATGTTCTAGTATGATTCTCTTAGGGTTTTCATCTTTGCTTACATGACTTGTAGTTAGAACATCTTTGCATCACTTCACATGTTCTTTCTCTACAAGATTGCTCTTTTATTACTTGACTAGTTTCAAGATTGCTTCTTTATGACTTGACTTAGTTTCAAGATTGTGTTATTGTGTTTTGTGAGTTGTATTGTGGTAGATATTGCATATAGGACTTTGTTTGCTATTTTGTTATGTTTTATGCATGCCACTTAGTGAGATGATATCTAGGAATGTCTAACATGTTCATCCATGCCTAGATAAGCTAAAATGTCTAACCTTGCATTTTGAGCATTTTGAATATTACACATATTCACACTAGGTTGTTTTATCTCTTCATTTAGAGTCAAGTCTTGTATTTGCCTTGTTGGTAGTTTGCAAGCATGAACTAGGTTCACTTCTAAAGGCCCGTGGGTAGCAAAGACGGATTAGTAATTTTAGGTGTGATGCGGTCAACCTAGATTGTAATCGTATTTGCAAGTAGTGGATTGAGGTTCTAGTGTGGCGCACTAAACAGCCCGTGGTTTTTCCCCGTGTGGGTTTCCACGTAAAAATCATGTGTTGTTTACTTTCCGTATTCTCTACACATGATTTCATTTATTGACTAGTTGGGGTTTTTTTGTAATCTTGATTAATCTCGAAAAATTGGTAACAAGGGATTAAAATCTATTCACCCCCCCCCCCCCCCCCCTCTAGATTATATTAGGACTCGTTTATATTTATTTTCAATTGGTATCAGAGCGGGTTCCTTAACATAATTAGGAGATCCCTTGCTCTTGTTTGAGTCCCTTGCATTTGTTTGCATTTGTTTTGCTTGTTTGTGTGCATTCATATCATTCTCACCCAAACACTATGAGTGAAAATGGTATTGGAGGCGAGGGTGCCTCTAGCACAAGACCTCCCTTGCTCACCGGAGTCAATTACGCATCATGGAAGGGCAAAATGGAAGCATATGTGTGCCAAATTCATGATCGGGCATGGATGGCGATTGAAGATGGGTACACGCCACCTATGATAACTCCTACGGGAGGTGGAGAGGAAGTTCCCAAGCCAAAGGCACAATGGACCCCCCAAGAGTTTGAGGCTTCGAAATGGAACAACAAAGCCATGCATGCAATTCTATGTGCCATGGATGACAATCAATACAAACTCATCCAAACTACAAGGATAGCAAAGGAAGCTTGGGATATATTGGAGACGGCTCATGAAGGAACCGAGGTGGTAAAAGACTCCAAGCTTCAAGTTCTCCAAACACAATTTGAGACCATAATGATGGAGGAGGATGAGTGCTTTAATGACTTCCAAGTGAAGCTTATGGATATAGTGAACTAAAGTCACCAACTTGGTGATCCCTACTCGGATAGAAGAATCAAGCAAAAGATCATGAGGTCGCTTCCCGAGAGGTTTGAATCTAAGGTGACGGCATTGGAAGAGAATAGTGATTACTCAAAGATGAAGCCAAGTGAAGTTATTGGAAGGCTTTTGGCCTATGAATCTAGGAAGGGTCCTACATCTACACCTCCAAAGAAGCAAAAGAGTCTTGCCTTGAAAAGCATCAAGGTAGAAAAGGATGAAGAAGACTCGGATGAAGAAATTGCTTTAATGGCAAAGAAGTTCAAGCAATTTATGAGGTTTGAAAAGAAAGGGTTTGGCTCCAAGGGAAAGTTTGTGAAGAAGAAGGTTCCCTTCAAGAAAATGGAGCAAACTTAAGAGAAGGACCACAAGAAGGGTGTCCAATGCTATAAGTGTAGTGGCTTTGGACACATTGCTCCCGAATGTGCTAACTTGAAGAAGAAGAGAGGAAAAGTCATGGCGGTGACATGGAGTGATAGTGATGACCTAGAAGAGGAAGATAAGTCTTCGGATGATGATGAAGACCAAGTTGCCAACTTCATTGCTTTCTCATCTTCTCACAATAGCAATGAGGTTGTGAGCGACAAAGAAGAAGAAGAGGACAAGCAAGAAGAAAGTGACTCAAATGGTGAAAGCAACTCTTCTAGCTCAAATTTTGAGTTTGATGAAGAAATGAATTATGATGACTTCATGAGATTCTTTCATAACTCAAGATCAAAGAAGAAGAAGGAAATTCAAAAGTTGAAAGAGGAGAAGTTTGAATTGACTTCCAAGGTAACTCATTTGAGCAAGGAAATGAGTAAAGCTAAAGAGATGGAAGAAGGTTTAAAGATGGAGCTAGTCTTGGCTAAGAAGAATGAAGAAAGCTTGAGGAAAGAGCTCATGGAAGCAAGAGGCTTGATGGCTAAGATGACTTCCGGAACCGAGAAGCTTGACAAAATGCTTTATTGTAGGAAGAGTCCTTGTGACAAAAAGGGGTTAGGATATGTGGAAGAAGTGGAAGTCACACCTTTGAAGAAGACAACTTTTGTTAAGAGCAAAGAAGTTGAAAGTGCTCAAACCCCACAACATTCAACTAAGTGGGTTGAAGTTGGTGAATCCTCCAAGCAAGCACAAGCAAGGATTCCAACAAGAGCTCCACTACAAGCTAGAGCTCCTCAAGCTAGACCCCCACAACCAAGACCTCCTCAACCAAGACCTCCACAACAAAGGATCCCACAAGCTCAACATGGGGTCTTTCATGCTCAACCAAGGAGACATGTCAATCTTGTTCAACAACAAAGGAGAGAGTTGCCTCAACACCCAAGAGCAACTCAAATTAGAAGGAGGCCACAAATACTTGCACAATGCTATGGTATGAATCCTTATTTCTCTCCTACTTGCCATTTTTGTGGAATTGAAGGCCATATTAGGCCTAATTGTTTCAAGTATATTAAATTGTGTAGAAGAGAAAGCATGATTGAGAAAAATATGCTTAGAAGAGCCACAATGCATGCTCCTAGGAAATTTAGAGACAATGGACCAATGGCTCCTAGGAATGACTTTGTTTCACCTAGATCGAATAGGAATGATGATTATTATTGCTATGTGGCCCAAGTTGCCTTGAAAGCAAATGCCTCCAACACTTGGTACCTTGATAGTGGGTGTTCTAGGCACATGACCGGAAACAAGAGTTTCTTCAAAACTCTTGTAATGGAGGATGATGGATTCGTCACCTTTGGTGATGGGTCTAAGAAAAAAGTTATAGGGAAAGGTAACATATCTATTCCCGGGTTACCATCCTTGCCCAATGCTCTTTATGTAGATAGCTTACAAGCCAATCTTATTAGCATATCACACTTAAGTGATGAAGGGCTTTCGGTTATGTTTGGCAAAATTGATTGCTCTATTCTTAAAGAAAATGGACAAGTTTTGTTGAAAGGCAAGAGATCAAGTGACAATTGTTATTGTCTTGAGTCAAATCTCATCTCTTGTAACTTGTCCACTAGTGAGCAAGTTGAAGTGTGGCACCAAAGACTTGGCCATATGAACTATAAGGACTTGAAAGTCCTTGATAGATTGAATGTTGTTAGAGGCCTTCCCAAGCTTGGGAAAAAGGTTGAGGGTGTTTGTGGACCATGCCAACAAGGCAAGCAAACCAAGAGTGTCCACAAGAAAGGCAAATACCTTTCCACCAAAGAACCATTGGAGCTTCTCCATATGGACCTTATGGGTCCCATTCAAACCGAAAGCTTAAGTGGTAGAAGGTACATCCTTGTGGTTGTTGATGACTTCTCTAGGTTTACATGGACTTACTTCCTAAGGGAAAAGTCCGAAGCCTTTGAGAAATTTAAAATGCTTTGTGTCAAAATTCAAAATGAGAAAACTTCTCACATTAAAAGCATTAAGAAAATTAGAAGTGATCATGGGAAAGAGTTTGAAAATGCTAGCTTTGAGAATTTTTGCAATAGCTTAGGCATTTCCCATGAATTTTCGGCCCCTAGGACTCCTCAACAAAATGGAGTTGTTGAGAGGAAGAATAGAGTCCTTCAAGAGATGGCTCGTGTGATATTGCTTAGCAACAAAGTCCCTAGAAATCTTTGGGCCGAAGCTATTAATACGGCTTGCTACATAGGGAATAGAGTATTCCTTAGGCCCGGGACTAAACAAACATCCTATGAGTTATGGAAGGGTAGAAAACTCAATGTGAGCTATTTCCATATCTTTGGAAGTAAGTGCTATATACTTAATGACCGTGATCAACTTGGCAAGTTTGATGCCAAGAGTGATGAGGGTATTTTTATTGGATATGCACTTGATAGTAAGGCCTATAGAGTTTTTAATCTTAAGACTCGAAGTGTGATGGAATCATCAAATGTGGTATTTGATGATTGTAGGCCAAAACATGATGACCATGAGGAGGATATTTGTGAGTTAGATGACCTTCCTTTGAAGGAAAGTGGTGAGACTTCAAGTGGTGTGAAGTCAAACCAAGATGAAGAGGATGATTTACCTCTAAATAGAGTTCCTCCATTGGACTCTAATGAACCCGCTCCTTGGGTTAGAAAACTCCATGATAAGGATGATATCATTGGAGAGGTTAGAGAGGGTGTTAGGACTAGACGTCAAATAGCTAATCAAATTAGCTATACTTGTTACACCTCTCAAATAGAACCCAAAAAGGTTGATGAGGCCTTAAATGATGAATATTGGGTTCTTGCCATGCAAGAAGAGCTAAACTAATTTGAGAGAAATGAGGTTTGGACTCTTGTTCCTAGACCTAAAAACACCAATGTCATAGGCACTAAATGGGTGTTTAGTGATCAAGCCAAAATTGGTATGATTTTGGCCCTCATTTCCGTTTCTTTTTGCTTGATTCTCGGGCATTTTCCCGTGTTTAATGTTGTTAAATTGAGTGTTTCAGGTTTTATTAGGTTTCAGAAGCAATTGAGATAAAGGTGGAGGACTTGTGCAAAAATGTCTCACAAATGAGAAGAAACAGGGCATTTTCGCCACATAGGCAATGGAGGTCGCCACTTGAG
Source organism: Acer campestre (assembly GCA_954870605.1). Taxonomy (NCBI): domain Eukaryota; kingdom Viridiplantae; phylum Streptophyta; class Magnoliopsida; order Sapindales; family Sapindaceae; genus Acer; species Acer campestre. The sequence goes on along the minus strand of OX940802.1, from coordinate 30,140,341 downwards.
CGCCATGGCGACAGAAGAGTTCCCCAAGGCATCAAAAGGTCGCCACTTGAGCGCCATGGCGACAGAAGGTCACAAAAACAATCAGGTGTGGTCGCCACTTGGGGTCGCTCTGGCGACCTCCCTTGCAAGTGGCGACCTAGTGCACTCAAGGCATGGTCGCCACTTATGGTCGCCAGAGCGACCTTGATGCACAAAGGGCGACCTCTTCACATTTCCAAGGTCGCCACTTATGGTCGCCAGAGCGACCTTGATGCACAAAGAGCGACCTCTTCACATTTCCAAGGTCGCCACTTATGGTCGCCAGAGCGACCTTGATGCACAAAGAGCGACCTCTACACATTTTGGTCATGTTCGCCACTTGATAAAGAGCGAGAAAGATGGTTTTCAGAGCGACCTTTTCATCTAACCGTTTTACGCTCCATGGTCGCCATAGCGACCAAATAGCGACCAAGGCTCCACATCAGCGAATCAAGTCGTTATCAGTACATGTCCATGAGTGAGTATATATATGAGCGTCTCTTCACTTTCAAACCATCGAAAATCAGAGAGAAAAATTCAGAGAATTCATTTCAGATCTAGATCAACTTCCATGGCACATTTTTCATCATCCTCCATTTCTCTCCTTGAACTCATCTAATCCATCCAACCCTCAACACAAAACCTTGATTATTTCACTACATCATTCCTCATCCCACCATTTCTCCACCAAAATCCTTAGTAACTTTCCACCAAAACACCCACATTCCAAGACATTTCCTCATCCTCCATTCCTTGCATCTAGGAGCATAGAGGAGAAGAAGGATTGAGCTTAAAGAAGGTGACCCAAGGGTTATTTCCTTATCATTTACTTCTTTTCATTTATTGCAATTATGTGTAACTAAACCCCTAATCTAGGGGATAGATTTGAGGAACAATTGGTTGTGGGTTTAGTCTAGCTTGTAATGAATCTCTTATGTGTTCTATTCATTCAATTTAATTAGATTTCATTCATTATAATTGACTTGTATATCACTTGTTGATTGCTATCTTGAGTGGAATAATTTGTTATATATTCACATGTGGATTGACAACCTTTGTGTGATTAAGAACCCATTGGATAGGATAGATTAGTGGTGGGTATATCAACCCCACTAATCTAAGCCTCTAAGTGGTTAACATAATGAGATTGGTACATTAATGATGCTAGTAGCTTACCCACATCCAAGTGTTAATCGATCTATTCCCTAGTTCTCTCATTAATTGATTTTATCACTATTCTTATCAAGGTGTTGAGTATTCTATTTTTCATAACATTTTTGTGTATTTTCATTTGAGTAGTTTAGCATTGGTGGCTTTAGAAACCACACATTTATCAAACTCTATGATTTGTTTTATTGTTCTAAGATTAGTCAATTTATCTAATTAGCACTCCATTCCCTGTGGAACGAACTTGCTCACTATTTTGCTATCTAATCACATTTTAAAAGGATTAAGTGGCTTTAAAAGAGTTTTCAAGAATCAACCAAAAACTATCATTTTTACTATTTTGTTGAGTACACAAACGACCTCATCATTTAGGAACAAATCCGATGAGGATGGCAACATTGTGCGAAACAAGGCAAGGCTTGTTGCACAAGGGTACTCTCAAATTGAGGGTATTGACTTTGAGGAGACTTTTGCTCCCGTTGCCCTCTTAGAGTCCATTAGGCTTCTCTTGTCCATTTCTTGTGTGTACAAGTTCAAATTACACCAAATGGATGTTAAGAGTGCCTTCCTCAATGGCTTCTTGCATGAGGAAGTGTTTGTTGAGCAACCCAAGGGGTTTGTGGATCCACACCACCCCTCTCATGTCTATCGTCTCAAAAAGGCTTTATATGGGTTGAAACAAGCACCGAGGGCTTGGTATGAGTGCCTCACTCTCTATCTTGTTGACAATGGCTACACTAGAGGTAGTGTTGACAAGACTTTGTTCATCAAGTGCACTAAAGATGAGCTATTCATAGCTCAAATTTATGTTGATGACATTGTTTTTGGTTCCACCAACAACTTGAAAGTTCAACAATTTGTTGATGTCATGTCTCATGAGTTTGAGATGAGCATGGTTGGTGAACTAAATTACTTCCTAGGCTTGCAAATTAAGCAAATGCATGATGAGATCTTCATATCCCAAGCTAAATATGCCAAGAGCCTAGTAAAGAAGTTTGGGCTTGAGAATGCCAAACATTGTGACACACCCATGAGCACCACGTTGAAACTAAGCAAAGATGCTAGTGGAAAGGATGTGGAGCAAAGTCTATATCGTGGCATGATAAGGAGCTTGCTTTACTTGACCGTAAGTAGGCCCGATATAGCATTTAGTGTGGGTGTTTGTGCTAGGTACCAAGCTAATCCCAAGGAATCTCACCTTGTTGCGGTAAAGAGGATCATTCGGTTTGTGAATGGTACCTCAAACCATGGGATTTGGTACTCCTTTGACACTAATCCAAGTCTTGTTGGATATAGTGATGTCGATTGGGCTGGAAATTGTGATGATAGGAAAAGTACATCGGGCGGTTGCTTTTTCCTTGGAAACAACTTGGTTTCTTGGTTTTGTAAGAAACAAAACTCAATTTCCCTATCCACGGCCGAGGCGGAATACATTGCCGCCGGTAGTGCTTGTACTCAATTGATGTGGATGAAACAAATGCTAGCCGACTATGGCTTGGAGCAAGGTACTCTTACTTTATTTTGTGATAACATGAGTGCCATAAACATTTCTAAGAATCCCGTCCAACACTCTAGGACCAAGCACATTGACATTAGACACCACTTCATAAGAGAGCTAGTTGAGAGTAAAACTATTGCATTGGAACATGTGGGAACAAATGACCAACTAGCGGATTTGTTTACAAAACCCTTAGACACTCTTAGATTTGGGAACCTTAGCAAGTCTATTGGGATTTGTAACTTGAGTTGAAGTGTTTTGTCTTGACCCCATATGGGGAGCTCAAGCAAAGAGAGCAAAGTTGCATGAACATGCATTGTGCTACATTGAAATATTTTATGCATCTTCTTTAATTGCTTGAGATGATTGGTTGTTCATGCTTATATGTATTTTTCTTAATAAGTGTGACTTTTTGACTTGCTTGCAAACCATGTTATAATTATGCTTAAACATGCTTTTTTGGAATAGGAAATTTACTTTGGAAGTACTTGATGAATGACCTTTAATTGATTCCTATGACATGATGATTCTTTTTGTTGACATGCTTAAGTGAAAAGTATGATATGCCTAAGTGCTTTAACTTGAATGGAAAATTTGTGTGGAAAAGCTAACTTTGAGACTTCAATCAATAAGGATCTGTATATCCATAGTCTCTCCCTCTTTATTTGTAGAACAAAGCTACTATTATACGAGAATCTCACCTGGAAAAATCTAATAAGGTGCAAAGTTGCCCATGTCTTGTTTTGCTTATAAAGTTGGATTTAGTTGCTCGTTAAAATCTGAAATGTTTAAACTCTATATCCTTATCTTTTTCCATGCAATGGGTGAAATTGGTTTGAATTCCTTAAGGAAACTTTTGTTGTTTGCTTTGCCAAATACCATTGTTTTTTGAGTTTGATTGCAACATGTCTTGCTTGCAAAGCATGCTTGTCACACATGTTTTCTTTAAATAAAACTCCTTGAATCTCTCTTACTTAATTGAGTTGCATAAAATTGCTCATATGATTGTACATATGTTTTTTGTGCTACAAGCTCTCATTGCTAAATGCTTACCTATTAGGGGAGACTCCCTTTGCCTATCTCATGACAAAAAGGGGGAGTAAGGTTAGGGGAGGATTTGTTTTAATTTGGCATTGCATTTAGGGGGAGTTAAGAGAGAGAGTAACCCTTATTGGGAGTTGATGCATTTAGGGGGAGTTGCATTGCATTGCATGTTTACATTATTTGATTGTAATTCCTTTTTGATCAAGCACCTCTCACACACTTGTTCTTATAAGGTATATTTCTTGTTGTTTGTGTGTAGGTTGGTTTTTTCTACAAGCTTGGAAATGACTTGAAGTTGTTCAAGACTTAGACTAGGACTTATCTTGTAAAGTAGAAAAATTTTGTTGACCAACCATTTTTTGTTTTTGTGAGGTTGCTTGTGAGTGGTGATTTTGTCACGAAATAGCCAAAGGGAGAGATTGTAAGTGCCTCTTTGTTGATTGGCTTATTTCGTTGACAAAACCGCAATGGGGTTCAATCTTGTAAGGGTAGCTTAGGATTGAAGATTTTCTTCTCTAATGCTTAAGGACCTCATTGTGGATTACTAGAGCTTCATGGAAGGTAACCACTTGATCTTGACTCTTTATGTGAAGAGATTTAGTTGCACACACTCACATTTCATGATCTTATGTTCTATATTGTTTGTTGTGTGATTTGTGTTGTTGCATATTAGTTTTCATGCATGATCACTCTATCATTGTGTGTTAACTCTTTGGCATGTTTATTGGCCTTGGAAATTGCTTAAAGGCTTTTATAGAGGTCAATTTTTACCTCAGACCGCTCCCAGAACCGCTGTGATTTTCTTCGCAGCACTAGGACAGCGGTTCGTGGACAGTGGAGACCGCTCTCGGACCGCTGCCATTTATAGGCAGCGGTGGCCTTGGCAGTGAAGACCGCTGCCCAACCGCTGCCGCTTTGGCAGCGGTACGGCAGCGGTTCCTCTGCAACGTTTCGTATCTTGGTTCAAACGACGCCGTTTTGCTCTGCCTCTTATATATATGTCTTGTTTGCCTTGGCTTTTTTTTGAGAGAAAAAGATTACACTTTTGAGAGCCTTTTGAGTTGCTTCCAAGCTAAGGTATCAAGAACACTTTTTTATCTCTCAAAACATCAAAACCCATCATTCTTACATGATTCATTCATCATCTAGCATGTTCTAGTATGATTCTCTTAGGGTTTTCATCTTTGCTTACATGACTTGTAGTTAGAACATCTTTGCATCACTTCACATGTTCTTTCTCTACAAGATTGCTCTTTTATTACTTGACTAGTTTCAAGATTGCTTCTGTATGACTTGACTTAGTTTCAAGATTGTGTTATTGTGTTTTGTGAGTTGTATTGTGGTAGATATTGCATATAGGACTTTGTTTGTCTATTTTGTTATGTTTTATGCATGCCACTTAGTGAGATGATATCTAGGAATGTCTAACATGTTCATCCATGCCTAGATAAGCTAAAATGTCTAACCTTGCATTTTGAGCATTTTGAATATTACACATATTCACACTAGGTTGTTTTATCTCTTCATTTAGAGTCAAGTCTTGTATTTGCCTTGTTGGTAGTTTGCAAGCATGAACTAGGTTCACTTCTAAAGGCCCGTGGGTAGCAAAGACGGATTAGTAATCTTAGGTGTGATGCGGTTAACCTAGATTGTAATCGTATTTGCAAGTAGTGGATTGAGGTTCTAGTGTGGCGCACTAAACAGCCCGTGGTTTTTCCCCGTGTGGGTTTCCACGTAAAAATCATGTGTTATTTACTTTCCGCATTCTCTACACATGATTTCATTTATTGACTAGTTGGGGTTTTTTTGTAATCTTGATTAATCTCGAAAAATTGGTAACAAGGGATTAAAATCTATTCACCCCTCCTCTAGATTATATTAGGACTCGTTTATATTTATTTTCAGACATTAATATTACACTTTCTAAACTCATGTTATGTACCAAATCTTTTATCCCACCTATACCAAAATAAGCAATGTTCATTATTTAAAATTTAGTATTGATTGAAATGGAGATGTACATGCAAAGTAAAAGAGTACGTTTTGTTTTGGAAGATAGGATAGACAGATCGGGATATGACTATGAGTTGAGAATATTGTATTATTTTGTAATTTTTTTTTCTTTTTTGAAATCTGTCAACTGCTACAAGAAATTTTTCCTTCTCATCTATCAAAATAAAATTTTAATTTCTTTTATAATTAAATATATACTAAAGTATCACATTGTGGAAAATGAAAGTTTCTTATTGTGGGAATACGAGAAAGTAGCCTCCCTAAAGTGCAAAAGAGCAAAAATGTCCACTTTCTAAAAAAAGAGTAAAAATGTCCAAAAATGAGATGAAGTTACCAAAATGCCCTTTAAATGATTTTCCATAACTTATTTTATTTAATTCAACATTACCCATTTACCCTCATCACTTATTTGAATTATTTCCCACCTCCTAACCCCCCAAACTGTCTAAACCCTAAAAGCCGAAAACAGTTTTCACCCCCAAGCCTTGAGCCTCAATAACCCCCATCTGAATCCCTAACCCGACAAATCGCGAATCTAAAGAAAAAGAAGAAGAATCTGACCTCGTAGAATCTTGAATCCATCAAGAAGGCAAGAGTTCAACCTTCTCCTACCCAATCGACCTTCAAGGTAATCAGCTTCTAAGCTCTGTTTTGTTCTGCTTTTGCCTTTTCCCTTGTTGGCTGCTTGGTTCTTTCTTGGTTGGGTTGTGTTTTGTGATCCTATTGTGTTTGCTCTGATTTCGTTCTGTTTTTGTTAGTGGGAGCTCTGCCTCCTTCGTTTTTGTTTACTCCAAAGATTACAATTGATGGAAACTGAGTGTCATAATTTGAAGTTGATGATTTTACCCGGCTATATGCAAATATTACGAAGCCCCTGCATTTTCTATTTTTTGAAATGAAAAATAATTAAAAGACAAAGAGGAATATAGAAAACAAGTTTTTGTAAAATATAGAACATTACTGAATAAGTAAATAGACATAAAGTTTTCATTAAACTGTTTTCTTTTGTTGAAGTTACTTGAAAATTTTTAAAAGATTTCAAGGAAGTTCTTAAAAATATTTTAATTATAGTAAGATTTAACAATTATAACAAGTGAAAAATGTTATGGTTGATTGTAAGATTAGTATTTTTTTTGTAGTCAAAAATAGTTTTATGTTAATAAAAACACTTAATAAGTATTTATCATAATTAGAAAAGCACTTGAATAGTATATATTATTTATACCAAAGAAGGCTTTTAGACTTTTGTAGCATAAGGAAATTTTAGGAGATGGAAAATTGTGTTTGTATGGGGATAAAAGAGAAATTAAGGAAATGAAATCAGATGCATTGAGAATGTGGAATTACATGTTAGCTAGCATTATGTAATCACCCCCACTGTGGTGATTGTGAAGATTGTGCATTTGGGATGTGCATGTAGTTGCTTGTTTATGCATATACCTATATTGTTGTGACTCACAACAATATAGGTAATTCCGCAACTTGTGAGACTTGAAGGTTATATATAGTTGTTTGTTTTATAGGGTTAGTAGAATCTTGTATGAATTAGTTGATTATGTCAAATTCTACAATCTAGAAATTAGAGGAATTAATCTTCCAACTTTGAACATCCTTTTGCATGATAGGTAGGAAACTCGTAACATCTTTTACATGATAGATAGAAAACTTTGACCATTTGGATATGTGCCATTTGTTTGAAATGAAGGTGTTTGGGAGCTAGATGATTGTTTTTGAATGTTGTTTTATTTTTGTGTTTTTTGGTGGGGATAGGGGGAAGTTCTGTGTTGGTTTGAATTGTTGTTATGTTGTCATGTAACATTAGCATGAATTCCAATTCCCGGGAATCAAGGTAAAATTCTCGTCCTAGAAAGTAAAATTCCTGTTCTTTGAAGTCCAATTCCTGGCTTGAAAGTAAGGAATCTCAGGCTTGGAAGTCCAATTCCCGAGCATGGTACTCCAATTCCCGGGCCTGAAAGTAAGTAACTCTGGGCTTGAAATCCAATTCCTGGGCTTGAAATATAATCCCCGGTCATGAAAGTAAGGATTCAAATTGGTTGTTTTTATTTGGGATTTTCTTAACTTGGCTGAGGTTGGAGCTTGCATATAGTGTTGTTTGCTAGCAAGTTTTTAGAGAAATTTAAAATATATAATGAGTTGCAAATAAATATTGTCATTGTTGTATTCTTCTTCTATATAGCTTGTATAAATATTGTCATGCTAGGCGTAGAGGACTACCTCCACTTGTAATTCTGAGGGGTGTCAATGAGGATGACATAGATGACTTTTTCGAGGAGGACGACCTAGAGGATGTGGACTATAATTAGTAGAACCTTGGAGATGATACAGATACAGGAGGAGCTGATCAAGGGCCGATGTCTGCTTAGATTCTACAAACGCTCCAGGGTTTACGTTTATAGATGGATGCCAACCAACAGGCTAACATGACATAAATGGCAATTCTTAATGATAGGATGGATGCTTTTCAGAGGGCTTTAGTTGATGCAGACCTCCAGATTCCTCGTGTGCATTGTCGGACCAATGTTGGTGAGGCCAATGGATCAGGGAACACCCAACAATAGGCAGATCATGAGACCACCATGCCATGCTTGGATCCATAGTTTTTGGCCAGCCATGATCTTTTTTAGTTTATGCTTTAGTTGTCGTTTTCAAAATCTTTTTATCCATGTTCAATGGAATGATTAGTTTCATAATAAGTGGGAAACGACCCCATACTGACTTCCTTTCATTTGTTTTTATTTTTGAAGCCTGATAATTCATGTTTCCCGTGTCCGAAAACTGTTTTCCGTGCTTGAAAGTCAACTTCCCCGTTCCTCAAAGTAAGGAATCTCGGGCTTCAGATAGGGACTATATTATTTTTAAAATATTTTTTCTGATTTTTTTTAAAAATATTAACAAGTGGGAAACTTTACCATACCTATTTCCCTTCATTTCTTTATTATTTTTGCACCCATATCCATACAAAAAATGGAATCACAATCACACTCACACTTCACCATTCTATCCTCCAACTAAAACCTTCAACTCTCACCTCCAATCCCAACCCACCAAGGACATGGTCTTTTGAAGTAGGTTTCAGGACCTGGATCTACGTCCAATGGAAGGCCGCTGCATATAGTGACCCATTTTTGGTGGTCGAATAATTAAAAAAAAAATATTGAAAAAATGTAATTAAATGAAAATTTGGTTCTTTGATGCCCGATATTTGACGACTCTCGTGCTTCAAAATATGATTCTCGTGCCTCACAGTAAGGAATCCTGGGCTTCGGAAAGGGACTATATTATTTTTAAAACATTTTTCCTCATTTTAAAAAAAATATGGACAAGTGAGAAACTTCACCATACTAATTACGCTTAATTTGTTTATTATTTTTGCACCCATATCCATAAAAAAAAAATAAATGAAATCACAATCACACCCACACTTCACCATTCCATCCCCCAACTAAAACCCTCCACTCTCACCTCCAATCCTAGCCTACCAAGGACATGGTCTTTTGAAGAAGGTTTTAGGACTTGGATCTGTGTCCAATGGAAGGCTGCCGCATGTAGTGACCCATTTTTGGTGGCCGAATAATTAAAAAAAATATTGAAAAAATGTAATTAATGATAAAGCGGTTCTTTGAGGCCCGGTATTAGACGATTCTCGTGCTTCAAAATATGATTCTCGTGCCTCACAGTAAGAAATCTCAGGTTTTGGAAAGGGACTACATTAATTTTAAAATATTTTTCTTCATTTTTAAAAAAATATGGACAAGTGGGAAACTTCACCATACCGATTTCCCTTAATTTTTTTTATTATTTTTGCACCCATATCCATACAAAAAATGAAATCACAATCACACCAAAACTTCACCATTCCATCACCCCAACTAAAACCCATCACTCTCACCTCCAATCCTAGTCTACCAAGGACATTGTCTTTTGAAGTACGTTTTGGGACCTAGATCCGTGTCCAAAGGAAGGCCGCCCCATGTAGTGACCCATTTTTGGTGGCCGAATAATTAAAAAAAAATATTGAAAAAATGTAATTAAATGATACAGGGGTTATTTGAGGCTCGGTATTTGATGATTCCCGTGCTTCAAAATATGATCCTCGTGCCTCAAAGTAAGGAATCCCAGGCTTCGGAAATGGACTATATTATTTTTAAAATATTTTTTCTCATTTTAAAAAAAATATGGAAGAGTAGGAAACTTCACCATACCGATTTCCCTTAATTTGTTTATTATTTTTGCACCCATATCCATGCAAAAAATGAAATCACAATCACACCCACACTTCACCATTCTACCCCCAACTAAAACCCTCCACTCTCACCTCCAATCCTAGCCTACAAAGGACATGGTATTTTGAAGTAGGTTTCGAGATCTGGATTTGTGACCAAAGAAAGGTTGCCGCATGTAGTGACCCATTTTTAGTGGTCGAATAATTAAAAATAATATTGAAAACTTGTAATTAAACACTGGGGAACTACACCAGATCTATTTCCCTTCATTGTTTTTTACTTAGATATTCTAACAAAAATAAAATTAAGAATATTTTCACACTTCACCATTGGATTCCAACTAATATCCTACTTTTATCATAAATTGTGGTATCGGTCCCAACCTATTGTGGACATGGTCTTTTGAATTAGCTTTTGGAGCCGGGATCCATCGCCAATGGAAGGCCACAACATGTAGTTACCTCTCGCGGTGTCCGAATAATAATTAAAAATTTTGAAAATTTATAATTAAATTTAAAATAGATTCATTGAAGCCCAGTCTTCCAGGACTCCCGGGCTTCAAAAGGCATATTCCCTTCATTTAATTTATTTTTTACTTAGATATTCTAACTGAAAACGCAATCACACCCACATTTCACCATTCCATCCTCCAACTAAAACCTTCCACTCTCACTTCCAATCCCAACCTACTAAGGACATAGTCTTTTGAAGTAGTTTTTGAGACCGGGACCCATGTCCAATGGAAGACCGCCGCATGTAGTCACCATTTTTGGTGGCCGAATAATAAATAAAATTTGGAAAAAATGTAATTAAATGAAAAAGGGGTTCTGTGAAGCCCAGTAATTCACGATTCCCATGCTTCAAAACATGATCCTCGTGCTTCAAAGTAAGGAATCCCGGGCTTTACAAATGGACAATATTATTTTTAAAATATTTTTCTTGATTTTTTTAAAAAAATATTAACAAGTGGGAAACTTCACCATACTGATTTCCCTTTATTTATTTATTATCCATACAGCTATATTCTTACAAAAACTGAAATCAGAATTACACCCACACTTCACCATTCCATCCTCCAACTAAAACCTTCCATTCTCACCTCCAATCCCAACCTACTAAGGACATGATCTTTTTAAGTAGGTTTGGGGACCAGGACCGGGACCCATGTCCAATGGAAGGGCGACGCATGTAGTCACCAATTTGTGTGGCCGAATAATAAATAAAAATCTTGAAAAAATGTAATTAAATGAAAAAGGAGTTCTGTGAAGCCCGGTATTTTCCGATTCCCGTGCTTCAAAATATGATCCTCATGCTTCAAAGCAAGGAATCCCGAGCTTCAAAATGGACAATATTATTTTTAAAATATTTTTCTTGATTTTTAAAAAAATATCAACAACTGGGAAACTTCACCATACCGATTTCCATTCATTTAATTTTTTTTTTTTTTTCTTTGTGTGGCTATATTCTTACAAACACTTAAAACACAATTACACCCACACTTCACCATTTCATCTTCCAACCAAAACCTTCCACTCTCACCTCCAATCCCAACCTACCAAGGACATGGTCTTTTGAAATAGGTTTCAGGACTAGGACCCATGTCCAATGGAAGGGCGCCGCATGTAGTCACCATTTTTGTTAGCTGAATAATAATTAAAAATCTTGAATAAATGTAATTAAATGAACAAGGGGTTCTGTGAAGCCCGGTAATTCACAATTCCCGTGCTTCCAAACATGATCCCCGTGCTTCAAAGTAAGGAATCCCGAGCTTCGGAAATGGACTATATTATTTTAAAATATTTTTATTTTTATTTTTATTTTAAATATCAACAAATGGGAAATTTCACCATACCGATTTCCCTTCATTTATTTATTATTTTTGCAACCATATTCTAACAAAAACTAAAAACACAATCACAGCTGCACTTCACCATTCTATCTTCCTACTAAACCCTATGTGGACACCCACAATCAAACCCTATTGTGGACATGGTCTTTTGAAGTAGCTTTTGGGACCAGGATCCTTCTCCAATGAAAGGTCACCTCATGTAATTACCTCCCGCAATGTCTGAATAATAATTAAAAATTTCGAATAATTATAATTAAATGAAAAATAGGTTCACTGAAGCCCGGTCTTCTAGGATGCTCAGGCTTCAAAAGACATATTCCCGGGCTTCAAAAGACATTCCCAAGCTTAAGAAATAAAGAATTAAATTTTAAATTATTTTTTAAAAAAAAAAATTAAACATTGGGGAACTACACCAGATCAATTTCCTTTCATTTTTTTACTTAGATATTCTAACAAAAATAAAAATAAAAATAAAAATACTTTTACACTTCACCATTGGATTCCAACTAATATCCTACTTTTATCATCAATTGTGGTATCGGTCCCAACCTATTGTGGACATGGTCTTTTAAAGTAGCTTTTGGGACCGGGATCCTTTACCAATGGAAGACCACCACATGTAGTTACCTCTCGCAATGTCCGATTAATAATTAAAATTTTTGAAAAATTATAATTAAATTAAAAATAGATTCATTGAAGCCCAGTCTTCCAGGACTCCCGAGCTTCAAAAGATATCTTCCTAAACTTCAAAAGACATATTCCCTTCATTTCATTTATTTTTTACTCAGATATTCTAACAAAAAATTAAAATTGAGTGTACAAGCAATTAATTATACATGAAAGCCAAGTCCCATCAAAACCCATTAATTTTCTCCTTAACTTCTCTTGTCGACTTGGCAGCATCAATACATAGGATGCCACAAATTCAAGATTATTTCAGATCATATATTAGAAGAAAGAATCATCCCTTTAATTGGACAAATATATATATATATATATAGCAATAAAAACTTTTGTACTTTATATCTCAACCCATTAGTGAAGCAATGGCCATATCTTTGTAACATTTTCAATATAATTTGGAAACACATCTCTGATATGCCTGAAAGAGGCATATATGAAGCATATACATGTGATGTGTAGCAATTGAGAATAAAGGGGCCAAAAAAGTAGAGTTAAAGGGACCATGTTGAGTGGTAGCAACTGTAATAATCTCCATTTCCTTCTCTTGCCCATCTCTCCATCTCCACTGCCTCATGTGAATTGGTTCCCTACTAACTAGAGGTGTCAAAAGGGCCGGATTTATCCGGCCCGGTCCGGGTCCGTTCCGGATCCGGTCCGATCCGGCCCGTTCTTATATAAATCCGAAATATGGTTAGGCTTTGGAAGATTACTGTGCGGGCCAAGCCCGGTCCGAATCCGAAAAGCCCGAGCCCGCACAGTAACTTTTAATAATTTATTAAAAAACTATCTTTAAAAATAATTTTAATAAAAAACCATTTCTTTAAATAACAAAAAAAGCTAACAGGCCACTTGGGAAATATAAAGACAAAGTAAAAAATATTTTTATAAATATTTAAAAAGATTTTATAATTTTCATTTGTGGAGATTTGTAAGATTTTTGATATCCTAAGGCCCAAAGGCCAACATATATTAAATATATATATTTTTAAAAGAAGTTAAAGTGTAAATATTAAAATAATAATAGATAATAAATAATTGAAAATACTTTGAAAACTGAAAAGGGTAGGCTGGTAGATGGAGACGTTGGCAAGTTTTCATTTAAGGCCATGTTTCAATTATATTATATTTATAAATGAATGTTTATAAAAGTATCAACAAATGTTGCTCAGATTGGTGGCAATTGGGAGGTCAACTTTTCACTGTGACCATTGTTCAACTCCAACTCAGTTCTATCATTTTCAAAATAATTTGATTTTATTAAGGGCCCAAATCCGATTGGGCCCAAGTGCGGCCCGGCCTGGCCTGTATTACTTTGGGCTTAAGGGCTGGGCTTCACTCAATGTTTTGAAATTAAAAGCCTGGCCCGGCCCGGCCCGAACAGTAATTGGGCTTGAAAATTTCTGGCTGACACCTCTACTACTAACATGAAATTCATTTAGACATATGTACACAACCTAACATCATACAATTGCATTTTTTTTTTTTTTAAGTGCTTTCAAATACAACACCATCACAACAACCACTAAAGTGAAACTGCTATAACATAATGATCTGTAATTCATTGAACTCATGTTAAATGCATTAAAACTTTTATGATCACAATAATCAACAAACAACAATGCTGATAAGTTTATAAGTTTAATTTTGTTAATAATATAATAATGACAAGCATCATCAGTTTACATACAGCGGGATTAGTAAGTGTAACGTGATACACAGATAGAATTAACAAAAATCGAGAAAACAAAAAAGAACATCCTCTTTAGGAAGTAAAAGATGAACCAAAATTGAAAAAATCACCTACAAAATTTATTTATATAACACATTTGTCTGCAATACATTACAAATGAAAACAGACTCACACCGTCCTATTCCGGTACCCATGTGTTGCGCACAAACACACACACACATACATTGGATATGTCCAGTATCAAATAAACTTACACTAACCATTTCATCACCATAAAATCCAACACTAAACTTGTCCTACTAATATTATCATGCCAAATAATCTCACATTGCCGCTTTTTTACCCACCCAGATAATCTCTAATCCCAAATAACATTTCTTCCACAAAACTAAACGTCTCCAAATTAACCAAGCATTTTAAAATTCAGTTGCAAGTCCATCGAATTCAATTCGATCATTTCATTTAGAAAATTGTTCTAACAATAATCCAATTTCATTAGGGTTATAGCCTACAGGCCAAGAAAATGGCAACAAAAATACCTTGCATCAATAACCCACAAGATTATCATTGCAGTTTAACCTATGACTACATTACTTGCAATTTTGGGATATAGAACTTTGTAATTTTATGAAAAAATCACCATGACACAAAAGCGGTGACATGAAATTTACATTAGCAATTCTAAGTGCCACATTAAATAGAAATCATCGTATCTTTTGAATTTGGAAAGAACATAATAAGCTTTCATCATTGTCCTAATAGACACATCACGCGCTGCATGATTTCAAACAAACCAATTTTTTGATAATCTTGTCTTATTACTCTGTTTATGTATATTTAGAGAATAACTTGGTTGACAAGTGTTAGTGGTCTTCTTAATTAAGACTAAGATAAGCAAAATAAAACACATAATGAATTAACAACACATAAACATGGAGATTCGAAAGTAGAAATACATACAACATCAACTAAACAAAGTAACTAGTAGCATCAACATTGCTTACAAAGACAAAACGGGCCAACCAAGTAACTAATAGCATCAACATCAGCTGTTGCATAGGTAAGCCAAAAGCCAAAAAGCTTAATTTGTTGGCAACATAGAAAATCTAATAGATAAAAATTTGACAAAACACAGATAATGTCTAACCAATTAATGTCTAAATTTATGTACACTATTGTTTATATATAATAAACTAAAGTTAGATTTTCCTATAAATTTAAATTGAAATCATATCAGTTTCCCATAAATCAAGGCTAAGCTAAAGTTAAATAAACAAGGAGAACCACAAAGGCAACATGAAAGACCACGAGTACTCGATTTCATCATTGGTCCATTAGTGTTTCCACTCACCAAACTTCTCATTTTCGATTATTAATGAGTTAGTCTAATTAATGCTATAAACTCAAACTATGCTTAAACATCTCACAAGCCTCGTCTCAGCTCCCAAATCGGATCCTTTTTAAACCTAATGTTTTTCCAACACAAAACACATCTCATATCTAGGTTTTCTGTAGGCCATTTGACTAACATATCCCAGAACTAATATAGGCCATTTTCTCATATCTGAGTTAGTCACTGTTTTCTCTCATATCTCATGTCTCAATGTATTCTCTTAAATTCAAGATTGAACTTTAAATGAAGTCACAGTATCTAACATCATTATGATCGAAAATAAAAAACAAAACAAAACCAAATCAAACCCAGATAAAATTAAAAGAGACATGGTAGTCTTACCAGCTAATGTTGTGCTCTGTTGATCTTCCCAAGTGACATCCGTATTAGATTTTCCACCGAAAGAAGATTGTTAGGTTCCACTTTTGAGCAGTCGAAGAACCCAAAATGAATTGAAGAAGGGAACGATGAAGAACTTGAAAATTCGGGTTTGGGTTTGAGAAGTCGAAGAACCCAGATTTCAAGAGAAGAGGTGGGCAATGAAGAACTGAAGAAGGGGACGGTGGTTTGGGAGGAAAATCCCAATTGAATTGGATTGTAATTTGTAAGGGTGAAGCTGTGAAGGGTTGTTTCGTCAAAGAGAAAATTTTGGGGGTAATTTCGTCATTACGGTTTGTTTAAGTGGGAAGGGTATTTTAGTCCCTCAAGGGCCATTCCATACAAAGTAAACTTCAAGTCAGGCCATTTTTGCTCTTTTTTCAGAAAGTTGATATTTTTACTCTTTTGAACTTTGGAGTGGCTATTTTTATTTTAGTAGTTGGGATGTATATGAGGATGGGAATTGAAAAAAAAAAAAAAAGGTGTGAATTACTCTTCACTTGATAAAAAAGAAATCTCACCTATTTTGAAATTATTCATATCCTTTGACATATTGAAATTGTTGTAATTTGTAAGCTTTCTAATCAAAAATATTGCATACCTTCCTCGAAGATTCATATAAAATTTATCATAACATTCCCTGAAACAAAGATCGGCACCTAATATTGTTCAAAGAATCAACTAGACAAATCTTTTTATCGTTAATACCTGTGTTATATATGCTATAACTTCTATTTAAAAATTGCAAGAAAAAATCAATCACAATAAAAGGAAATTTGAACATAGAAAACTTACAGTTTTTAGAGATGTAAATATTAAAATAATCCTAGCCTTGTGATACTCACAATTTCCTTAAGACAATTTTACTCCCTCCACGAATGGTGCTCAAGGTTATGAACAATTGTCTCTCAGGATAGAACAAATTTCGTTCTTCAAGTAGCAACACTTCAAACTTAAAAAACCATAAAATGCAATTCAGTGTTTTATACTTATTGGACAAATTCAATAATTATCTTATCGGTTGTTATATTTTTTAATTTGAATTGTAGCTTCCAATCTTTTAGGCTTATGATACTTATCAGAGTTGTTTTATTTTAAACTAGTTTAAATTATTGTTTCCTACTTATCTGTACATTTGAATTACAATATCTTGTATATAACTGCTCAAATGAATGAGAACAAATTATTAAGTTCACAAATATTTCTCCTTCTAAGTTCACCATTTTACATGGTATCAGAGCAAACCAAATAGTCTCCAGCTTTCTATTCATAACCAACAGTTAAACATTGCCGGATAGACCACAAACAAACAATAGTAAAATAAATATAAAAAATAAAAATAAATAAATAAAAAAAAATGAATGAAGAAATAATCAAATCCAATCACACATAACAAATATTTTATGTAGAAACCCAAAAATAGGAAAAAAAACCTCAACAGTCAGGACGACAGGAGAAAGTTCCACTATGTAATAAATTATTACAACCACACACTCATGATTCTCTCTCTAAAATACCCTAAACCTGATTACACCCTATGCCCGCTCTTTGAGATCTCAAGATATGTACACCTAAAAATTCTATTCCTAAGAACATCTCCAATACAAAAATAACTTGCATCATAATAAATATTGACATGTCAACAATGTTAGACGATTTGCTTCCTAAGTGGCATAAAAATATAATTTATAGACATTCAAAAGAAAAACCTGTATCTGATACTACTATTGAAAATGAAATTTATTAATGACTTATCTTGTTATTTTATTCTTTTTATTATTTAATTTTATTCTTAACCAGACAAATTGTTTAATAGTTTTTTAATATTTATCTTAAATGCTAAGTAATCCTACAAAATAGGTGTTCAACACAATGTCTATTAATCATATGTAGCATACAAAATTTTCACAATCCATTGTTGCATTGGAAATTCTCTAACAGATATTCTTAACAGCTCTTGAAAATTCTCTCTTTTCTATATCTTCTTTATTATTACTCATCCGTTTAAGATGTCTAATCCTCATGTTACTATGATGGATAACATTCGTAAAGAACTTTGTTAGATGAAGAAGGACAATCCTACATTTACTCAAACGATGAATAATGAAGTCAAAAATATTAAATATGGCAGCCTTGTGCAAACTAGCATCTTAAAGTATTTTTCCGGTTTTTAAATATTATGTAAAATATTTTGTACTTTTATGTACTTAGTAATTTATGCGGTAGTCGGGATCAATATTTTACTCTGAGTTTCAAAAAGAAATTACTAATTATTACGATAAAGGGGTTTATTAATTTTTTACATTGGTTTGAGTCGGGACCAAGGTTTTTTATTAATTTAGAGAATTTATTAATTTAAAGGAGTTTAATTTACAAGGGTTTTACTGTATTAAGTTCAGATGTTGGGCTTAAAGTTTTTAATTAATGTTGTCCATAACCATAGCCACCTACAATGATATAAAAATATATACGTTATTTTAGTTGCATGCTACTGCTTTGATGTTCTAGCATTTATCCCCACGTGGATCCTGTTAAGAATAAAACCGTGAGACATAATAGGATAAAGAAAAAAGTACCTCGTAGGTGGCGGCTTCATGCGTTCCTCTGACTACTGCAGCTATTGAATGGTTTAGATAAAATGACATACACTTTGCATTTCTTTAGTTGTTATAGTAGGTTTGTATTTTTGTGATCACAACTGAATTGTATTTTACAATTTTTACTTTTGTAGGGCTGAATAAGGAAACGATATGGGCTTTAATTGGGCTCATTTTATGGGCAGTCGGCAAGATTTTACACCCCCCTCAAGTTATGTATCAAGTCTAAAGAAAAAAAAAAATCAATAAGTTTAGTATAATAAAGCCCGGTCGGGTGGGCCGCAAAGACCTGCAAGAGCATGCAACCCTAAAATTGAATCAAAATGTGAGCTTGTTTTGGCTAACATTTTGTTTACGTTTTTTTACTTAATTCACAGCATTATTATTATGGGTCAGACAATTGCCACCCAAATAAATTCTCACTACATCCATTCACTTCAAAGACCCAACAACAAAATTATAAATAATAATAAATAAAAAATTCATTGTACACCCATTATTAAATCCCAAATATAAGCTCATATAAATAGTTAAATACTCATCTTAATTCATCAATCTTCTCTCTACACCATCAAATTTCTTTCAACGCTTTTATTCTTCCATTTGATTTAAGATTTCCAATACGATTACATTAAAATAGATAGATTTGTCAAACCATTTTCTACTAATTTTGTATAAAATTGAGTAAAAGGATCAAAATTGTATTAGTATATTTCAGTCAACAGTTATGGGATACGGGATACCTAATGATAATTGATATCTAACAAGTATAAACTTACGAGCGTGTAAAGTAGTATTTTGGATGTCAATAGAGCTGTTATGAATGGAGAAATGATCGAAGAAGAAGAATTGGGGATTAGGGAATCCAATGATTTCATATTGGTCAAAGAAGGTTTTTTTATAATTGTTTTCTTCTAAGGTGTAATACACCATCGTTTTGTAGTCTGGTCAATTAATGACATGTAGCCAATATGGCTCCGTTTCGGTCAGCTAGCCCAAGTTATTTTAGAGTTAACCGTTAGTCAATCATCAGGTGAGGTCAGCTTGTAATGAAGAATTTAGATCTATTTTCCACAAACCTGTAGAAACAAAAAACAACAATTTAGAAAATCCATTTAAAATAGGCTGGGCATTATATTTGATATCAGAGCAAGGTCCAGGACACCATCATCATGGCAGAAGGAATGAGGAAACACCAATTTATTGAAGGGAGATTTTCAGAAATGGAGGCTATGAATGAAAAAAATGGAGGGAAGGATGCAGATGATAGAAGATAGCGTGGATAGCATTAGGTTGGAATTAGCAAATCGATTTACCTTTATACAGGATCTATTGGCAACAAGGGCAGTCGGAACTGAACCAGGAGAAGGATTTGGGAAGAGGATTCTGGGATCACCACCTTCAATCTCCCACAATGAGACCAGACAACATGCTACACCAAACTCTGCTAGCAAGGTAATATCAAATACTTCACTTAGACCTCCTAATCTAACATTTCCGAAATTCGATGGAGATGATCCTAAGGCTTAAATCAGGAAATGCGAACGTTTCTTCTTGATTCACCCTATTGCACATGAACAAAAAGTCATTATAGCATTAATACATTTTGAGAAGAAGGCTGAAACTTGGTTTCAATCCTACTACGCTTTCAAAGAAAACTTGATTTGGGAAGAGTTTACTAAAGAGTTGTTGGTTAGATTTCTAGATATTGACAAAGAAGATGTAGTGGGAGAGTTTCAAAAACTGAGACAAAACTCCACAGTTTTTGATTACCAGGATTAGTTTGAGAAAATCAGACCAAGATTAATGTCCAAAAATCTAGGACTAGATGAGGAATTTTTCTTATCTAGTTTTATGAGAGGATTGAAGGATGAGATTAGACCTCCAGTTAGGATGTTCAAGCCTGCAAGCCTCCATCATGATATTGAGCTAGCACGACCTCAAGAGGCATCACTGGAAACAAGAAATTTAAACATTGGCCAAATAAATTCAACCACATAGTGAATACACACACCAACCCACCTAAGTTTCAACAGCTCAACACACAAAATACCAATAACCTGCCCATCAATCAACCTAGACTTCACCAGTACCACACACAAAACTCCATCTTACAGCCTAACCCGAAGAAAACCGAAATTTACATTATAAAGAGATTGACACCTGTGGAAATGAAAGCTAGAATGGAGAAGGGACTATGTTACAACTGTGATGAAGTATATTCGTATGGCCATCAATATGCTAAAAAGCATTTTTATATGCTAGTGGGGGAAGTTAGAGAAGAAGAAACTACGGAGGAGACATTTATTGAGGCAGAACCATGAATAGAAAAAGATAGAGAAGAGCAAGAAGAGGTAACCATCTGTTGGGGTTTTTGCCCTAAAGCTTGTAGTTTGTAAATGTGAATTGAACAAGAAATAAAAGAAGTAGTTTATTCATTCAAATTGTCTCATACATTTATTTATATCATGTGTACAAAACATCCAAGATTGCCGGATGTAATTTCTAACTGGGTATATGAGTGTCATATATAGAGGTATTCAGTTCAAGATGAGCAATCTAAAGAGTTCGTAGATAGCAAATAGAGTTGGGTACTTTATTTGTGGCTAATCTACAGCTGCAGTCCGTTCCGTAATGTACGATGGTCTTAACCTAGACTATTCATATGATGATATGAGAATGGAGGCACCTTATATGATGTGATCATATAGGACTGGGCCATGATCTATATGAATCTCTCACCAAGATCCGTTACAAGATAAGATTCATATATATCAACAAATGATGGCTATATATGGGTGATCTTAATCCTGAGTGTCTTATCGATTCCTTCAGGTTAGATCGTGGTTTTTGATATACCATGGGTGAGATCGGAGTTGCATTCCCGGTCAATAACTCCGTATGTTAGAATCGCGGTATGGCTTGTGGCTAAGAAGGTTTGCACACAATAGTGGAATCCATTTTTTCTTGTGAGAAGTAGATAGTAGTTCCCTTAAGGGATGATTCGGAACTTGAAAAATATGAGCGCTCTCCTAATTCCATAAGGAATGTAGGATTTATTGTTCATTAGAGAATCAATGGTACTTAATGGAAAGATATAATTAGAGGGGTATAATAAACATTATGACCCAGCTCTAATTATGAACTAGCTGTGGAGGATCATACCATATGTAATAGCTATATCAATGGACACCAAAAGTTATTGGTTTGTGTAAAAAACGTCTATAGTTAAGAGAGTGCAGCTTCGGGTTTTTAGTGGAATAACACCGAAGTTAATAATCATGAAATATTAATTAAAGAGTTTAATTGATTATTTCTAAGAATTATTGGAGCTCAAAATACTATGGGTCCATTAGGTCCCCTTGCTAGCCCGATCGATTTAGGTAACAAGGGTCACGGTTAATTAATTGGATTGTCCAATTAATTGTGTTACGAAGGTGACACGTATCTATTCGGGAATTAATTGAATAATGAGATTATTTAATTAATGAATAATGGTGATTAAATAAATTAAATAATAAGATTATTTAATTATGTTGTTATTTGTTTTTGAATAAAATAAGATAATATGATTATTTTATTTTATTAAATTAAATATTTGAAATTGAATTTTAAATGTTTAAATTCAAAAATTAACATTTAATTATCTTTTAAAAGATATGAGATATCTTTATAAAAATTTTATTTTTAAATCAAATTGATTCGGTTTGTTTTAAACAAATATATGTGATATATGTATTTAATTTAAAATAACAACCGAATCAAAGTGATCAACTCACACAAGATATTAAAAAGGCATCATGTCTTTTGTTTAAAAAGAAGTTTGTTTTTGCAAGTGCGTTGCGTGAGACAAAAAAAAAGAAATAGTGAAGTTGTGTGTGGCCAAATAAGGGTGGCGGTACTTCACCATTAAAAGAACAAGTGTTGTCCCTTTTGTGTGTTCTTCTCTTCTACCTCCATACAGGTTCCTGAACACTGTGACGCGCCCACACACCGTTGCCGGTTCTGGGAGATAGCGAGGAAGATCAAGTGGTTCAAATCAGGAGCAGATCGTATTAAAGTGAAGGAGCTTACAAACGTTGGTATAAAATAGTTTCTACTCCTTATTGTTTTCGATTATTACTGTACAAATAGGTTTATTAGATGATTGCTTTTAAATTTTTAAAAACCTTTCCGCTGCGTAATCTGTAACCATAGGTTCTTACACCATCTCCCATTATGCCCTCATAGAAAGTAAAGGATTGCAGACCATTAGGTTGAGGGGAAGGGATAAAAATAGAGAACTTACCATCTTGGTTGACAGTGAATCAACCAACAACTTCTTGGACCCTAAGACATCTAAGTTCACAGGAGGTGAGGTTGAGAATACTAATGTGCTTTGGGTCACAATGGGTGGTGGAGGAAAGATAAGTAGCCAAGCTAAATGCACAACTTCCACATAGTCTATGCAGGGAGTTGAGTTCACTACGGAGATGAGACTACTGGCTTTGGGTGGTTGTGATGTTGGGTATGGCATGGCTTGGTGAGATTGGCCTTATACTACTAGATGCAAAGAAATTAAGCATGAAGTTTACAATGGCATAACAAGTTTCAAGGGATTAAGGAAGATGGGGAATTATCTATGATGACAGGGAAAAGGATTGGGGATCAGCTATGGAGAGCTTAAATGAGAGCTAAACCAGTGATTCATATTTACTCTCTAGAGATGGAGAAGTAAATAGAGGTGGTTCCTAAGGAATTGGAGCCTATGTTAGAAGCTTACACTGATATATTTGTTGAACTTACCACATTGCCACCAAACCGTAGTAAGGATCACCACATCCCACTTATCCCTAATAGTCAGCCTATCAATACAAGAACCTATAGGCATCCCTACATAAAATAAAAATAAAAGCGAAATTGAGAGGATAGTAAAAGAGATGCTTTAGAGTGGGGTGATTAGGGAGAGTAATAGTCCATTTGCCTTACCTATATTGCTAGTCAAGAAGAAGGATGGTTCTTGGCAGTTTTGCCTAAACTACAAGGAACTAAACTAAATTACAATAAAAGACAAGTTTCCTATTCCTATCATAGATTAGCTATTGGATAAGCTAGCATGAGTTTTTACTAAGCTGAACCTTAGTGCTAGTTATCACCAAATAAGAGTGGTTAAAGAGGACATATACAAGAAAGCATTTAGGACCCATAAAAGGCCACTTTGAGTTCATGGTGATGCCTTTTGAGCTCACAAATGCCCCCATTGACCTTTCAGAGCCTTATGAATGAGGTCTTCCAACCTTACCTAAGAAAGATGATCATAATCTTCTTCGATGACATACTAGTCTACAACTGAAACATGCAAGAGCACTTGGTACACTTAGAGATGACATTGTCCATACTTAGGCAACACAAGTTTTTTTGTTAAAAAAATGAGTAAATGCGAATTTGGGAAGAGGGAATTAGAATATCTAGGGCATCTAATCTCAGCACAAGGAGTAGTAGCTGACCCTAAAAAAGTCCAAGGAATGCTAGATTGGCTTGTTCATACCATTGTTAAGGCACTAAGGGGATTTTTGGGATTAACATGGTATTACAAGAAGTTTGTAAGGGGATATAGTAAGGGTAGGCACTAAGTTCGGAACCGAACCGAACCGAACCAAAAAAAGGGTGTTCGGTTCAGTTCATTGAATCAATTCGGTTTAAACCGGCTTTAAAAAATAAAAAACCAAAAAGTTTTCGGTTCAAACCAGTTTGGTTTTTCAAAAACCGGTTTGAATCGATTAAACTGCCTATAAAACTTAAAAAAAAATAAAAAAATAATAAAAATAAAAATAAAAACCCCTAACTTTTTAGTGTTCTTTACTTCTCGGTTCTCTGCTCATAGCCGACTGACTACACTTGTTCTCTCGTCTCTGCCTTAACATCCGATCTGCCCATCTCAATTGTGTTTATCAGCATTTTATCTGCTCGTACAAGGTTTGTCACATTCGATCTTATCTTTTTTTTTTTCTATTTTTCTTTTTCTTTTTCTAATTTCTTTTCGTTTTTTTTTTTTTTCACATCCGATCTGGCGATATGCTCTTCTTCATCTCCAGACAAAGCTTCAACAAGACAAACCTTCAGCTCGTCTGATCTGCTCTTCTTCAGTTGGTTCGATCTGCTTCAACGAGAAAACAGTTGATTATCCATTTAGCTTTCTTTCTTTCTTTCTTTTTTTGAGTTAGATAGTGTTGATTTATATTTTGATTGTGTATATTAGACAGTGTTGTTGATATATATTCGAATATGTGTCATATCTATGTTGATATATATATATATATTTATAGGCATTTCTACTTGTTTTGTTGTGTTATGTGTATATGTGTTGATATTAAACATTCGAATATGTGTCGAATCTGTTTATATGTGTTGATATTAAACATTCGAATATGTTTTTCTAGTTGCTTCCCCTGTTTTCTGTTTAAAATTAGGTTTAAAAAATGAAAAATCGAAAAGTTTTCAGTTCAAACCGGTTTGGTTTTCCAAAACCAAATCAGTTTGAACCAATTAAACCGTCTATAAAACTAAAAATTAAAAAAAAAAAAACCCTAACTTTTTTAGTGTTCTTTACTTCTCAGTTCTCTGCTTATAGCCGACTGAATACTCTTGTTCTCTCGTCTTTGCCTCAACATCCGATCTGCTCGTCTCAACTGTGTTCATCAACATCTGATCTGCTCATACAAGGTTTGTCACATTCGATCTTGTCTTCTTTTTCTATTTCTCTTCTTCTTTTTCTAATTTCTTCGTGTCTTTTTTTTTTTTTTTTTCACATCCGATTTGGCGATCTACTCGTATGATCTTCTCTTCTTCATCTCCAACCAAAGCTTCAATGAGACAAACCTTCAGCTGGTCCGATCTGCTCTTCTTCTGCTTGTCTGATCTGCTTCAACGAGAAAAAGGTTGATTATCCATTTAGCTTTCTTTCTTTCTATATTTTTTTGAGTTAGACAATGTTGATTTATATTTTATTTGTGTATATTAGACAGTGTTGTTGATATATATTCGAATCTGTGTATATATGTTTATAGACAGTTCTATTTGATTTGTTGTGTTATGTGTATATGTGTTGATATTAAACATTCGAATATGTGTCGAATCTATTTATATGTGTTGATATTAAACATTCGAATATGTTTTTCTAGTTGCTTTCAATGTTGTTGTTCTTTAGCATTTATGGGGTTTGTTAATATGTGATAAATGGTAGAAGGCATTATGCATATTGTTGTTGTATGACTCTCTAAACAATGTATTTGTTATATGTACTTTCTCTAATGGTGGGAAAAAATGAACTAGTATTGACATTCAAGTTGGTGAAGTTTAGGTTATGCATCAAATAGGCCAAGTGATCATGTGATTTCAATTTTTTTTTTCTGCAAACTGGATTGGAAAATAGTTATCTGTGTTCGAGTTATTGTGACAGCCTGAATTTCTACCAACTAGAAAGAAAACTCAACAGATCAGTTTATGTACAGATGATGTGAAGTGTGTCACTTTATTTAATTTGTGCTTAGAAGAGTTCTTTGTGCATAAGAACTTTGGGGGAAGCAAAATAGTTTTTCTTTTCTTCTCGTTGGATTAGTACTTGTTTAAGATGTTGCATACATTGTGTTTAAAGAACAGTAGATGGAGATTAATTATTCGAATCAGTATATATGTGTATCGGTATATATTTTGTTTGTGTATCACATTATTTTATCTCATAATTAATATTAAAAAAAAAATATTCTATTGGTTCTAATTTCTTATTTTTATTATATATTTGTATGTGAAATTGTGAATAGATGGAGATTGAACCTAATGTGGATTCAATGGAGAGGAGTAGCGACTTGGGTCCGGAGACCTTTAAGAATTCTAGCTCCATTGGAAAGGGGAAGGTTTCAAAGAAGGGTATACGGGTAGGTGGTAGGAAAGGGAAAAAAATCAGCATGTTGGGTACATTTCGAAGAATATGTCACTAAAGAGAGGAAGAAAAGAGATAGATGCAAGTATTGTGGTGATACTTATGCATGTGACTCGGGTTGTAGCACAACAAACTTGAACACACATATTAATAAATGGTGCACAAAATACTGGCCTGTAGATCCAACACAAAAAGTGTTGGTGAATCAACCAACTATATCGGGTTTTTGGAGTAGTTTAGGTGTGTCAAAATTTGATCAACTGAGATGTAAGAGGGTCTTAGCAGAGATGTTGATACTTGATGAATTATCATTTAGATTTATCGAGAATCGGGGATTCGGTAGGTTTTGCTTTGAACTTTGTTCTTTATTTGATCTCCCTTCTAGGAGAACCATTGTTAGAGAGTTGTATCAGTTGTACATTGATGAGAAGATTAAGTTGAAGAAGTATTTTAATCGGAGTAAGGTAAGGGTTTGTCTAACCATAGACATGTGGACATCAATACAAAATATAAACTACATGGTTGTCACTGCTCATTTTATTGATTATGATTGGATTTTGAGCTTTAATCAAATAGTTGATCATAAGGGAGATTCAATTGGAAAGTGTATTGAGAATGTCTTGCTTGAGTAGGGTATTGATAAAATTTTCACAATAACCGTTGATAATGCAACTGCAAACACCAATGCCATTGATTATGTGATTAGAAAATTAAATAGTTGGCAAGATGATGGAACAGTTTTGGGGGGCAAGTACTTGCATGTACGGTGTTGCGCACACATCCTAAATCTAATAGTCAGTGATGAGTTGAAAGATTTGCATGACTCAATTGTAGCGATTCACAATGCGGTGAAATATGTGAAATCTTCTCCCAGTAGACTAGATAGATTTTAAAAAGCTGTTGCACATGAGAAAATTGGGACTAAGGGGTTGGTTGTGCTAGATTTTCATACAAGGTGGAATTCAACTTATTTGATGTTGGAAAGTGCAGTGAAGCTTAGAAAAACATTTGAGCAAATGGGAGAGGAAGATTTGCATTATGTCAACTATTTCAGAGATGATGAAAATGAGCAGAAGCGGATATGACTCCCTAATTTTGATTATTGGAATAAGGCCAAAGTATTTATCAATTTCTTAGCAACTGTTTATGATATTACCTTGGATTTTAGTGCATCATTGCATGTGACTTCCAACATTTATTTTAAGAGTTGATGCACCATTTGTAATCAACTAATATCATTGACCACTGAAAGTGATCCACTTGTGAGTATGCAACAAAAATTCAAAAAGTATTGGCAGGGTTTAGAAAAAACCAATAACTTATTGATCTTGGCAGTTGTTCTTGACTCAAGATACAAATTGAGTTATAGTGTGGAAAAATCTCAATCAATGATTTCTAAGTTGAAATGTGTGTTGTCAGACTTGTAAGAATGGTATGATAGATTTTATAGTAGTTTGGGTGGGGGTGCAAAGGAAACCGATGATGTGTTCTCATTTGGAGTTGTTAAAGGACCTAATGATGTCTTAGAATTCAGCAGGTTAAAGGCAACTGATAAGAGGATAGTTTGTGAGGAATGAAGCAACAAGAATAAGATATTAATAAAGGGAAAAATGAGGTGGACTTGTATTTAATGGAGCGTGCTGAGAAATTGAATGAGAGGTTTGATGTTTGGCTTGGTGGAAGAATTCTTTAGTGAAGTTTCCTATATTATCAATGGTTGCAAGAGATGTCTTTGCAATGCCGATTTCAACAATGGCTTCTGAGTCTGCATTTAGAACCGGTGGTCGCATTCTTAATCCATTTGGCTGCGTTTGGTACGGACATGGGACAGGACAAGATGGGACGGGACGGGACAGGACGGGACGGGATAGGTTGTTCTGTTTTGTGTTTGGAAGGCCTGGGACAGAACAGTGGACTGTACTATTATGCGTTTGGTATGGCTGGGACAGGGCAGGACAAAAGGTTCAAATGACCAAAATGCCCCTTTTGTCTTGTCCATAATATTGAAATTAAAAAATATTTTTGTACAGAGTTGGTTGGATTTTACACATAATTGTATGGAATTTTGAAGATCTGGGTTTTGTCAAAATATTTTTGGATTTTACAAAATAAAAAATTAATGAAGAAAATGAAAATGAAAATTAAATAAATAATTTTATTTTTTTTGAAGATCTGGAACCCATCTCCCGAAATTGTTTCTCTCATCACAAAAAATTAAAGCAAAAAATTGAAACTCCACCAATAATCTCCACATGACAAATTGATGTTCCAAAATGAAAATGAAAATTAAATAAATAATTTTTTTTTTTTTTTTGAAGATCTGGAACCCATCTCCCGAAATTGTTTCTCTCATCACAAAAAATTAAAGCAAAAAATTGAAACTCCACCAATAATCTCCACATGACAAATTGATGTTCCACAGTAATTTGTTACAATTAAAGCAAAACAATCTCTTTGCAATTCGGTTCCACATGTTGTTGATCTGCGTTTTTGTAGTGACACTCAACCAAAAGATACCAAACTGAAAATCAAGATTAAAAATGGAACAAAAAGGAAGATTCCCTGTTGAAGCAGATATTATCATTCTCATATTGATATTTTGCTAAACACCAAACACTGCTCAAATGAAACTCAAATGAAAAAAATTGAAAAATTGAAAAATGATTATTTTTTTTGACAAAGCATCAGAGAAACAACCAGATTTGCTTTCTTTTTATCACAAAAATGGATCATCGATCTCTTCCAGAGAGGCGGTAGCAACAGCGGCGGCAGGCGGCGATCTGATGCGACGGCAGGCGACCTGATGCGGCGTCGGCGACGAGTTCACACGACCCCGACCATGATGGATCTGCAGCTGTTGGGACTTGGGTGTGAGAAAGAGAGAGAGAGGGGCGGAGCAGCTGAGGATGAGTGAGTGAAGATGAAATGAAAACCTGATTTGAAGATTAGTTTTTAATTTATAGTTGGTATTTTTGTAATTTTTTGAAGTTTCGAGGGCAAAAATGTCTTTTCCAGACTTGTCCCATGCATGGGACAAGTCTGGCCGAGGGTCTGAGGTGGGACAATTTTTCATGGTTTTTGTCCCACCTTGTCCCGTCCCGTCCCAAGCTAATGGCGCGCCAAACGCGGGACAAGAGAAAGTTGTCCCGTCCTGTCCCGTCCTGTCCCGCGTACCAAACGCACCTTAGGAGTTCATTGACTCCTAAAATAGTTAAGAGGTTAATTTTGACTGGAAATTGGTTGAAAGCAACTTGCCCTATTTCTGAATTGCGTGTTGTTCAGGATCATGCTCAAAATGAAGATGAATTGGTTCATTTGTTAGAACATTATAACAATGTTGAAACTGGTAAGTATTTAATATTTAGGTGGAATTATCAAATTTGATGTTTTTTTTATTAATGTTATTTATTACTATGTAAGTTTATTGTTTTTTTTTTCCCTTAATCTTAATATAGAGTATGAAAGTGGAGTGACAAATGTTTTTATGGAGGATAAAAATTAATAACCAAGGAGGAATGATTAATGAAATGAAGCCATGAAGGTAAGCCTTCAATTGTCTGTAT
Source organism: Acer campestre (assembly GCA_954870605.1). NCBI lineage: Eukaryota > Viridiplantae > Streptophyta > Magnoliopsida > Sapindales > Sapindaceae > Acer > Acer campestre. The sequence continues at coordinate 30,110,285 of OX940802.1, read as the reverse complement.
ATGCATAATTTTTCACTATAATTTTTTTTGGTATTGATGATGATAGTCTTGCAGCCTTCTAACATGGATGCAAGTCTCTTATTTTACTATCATTACTAATTATTGTTTCATTTATGAATGTAGGAAGTTGGAATTATTTATTGTTATTATTGCATTTCCTGTTTGGTATTATTTTACTGTTATTATTAATTAAGTGATTTGGAGTTTTTATTTTAGTTGTACTTTGGAGTTTGGATTTGGATTTGAATTGTAATTTTTATTTGAAGTTTGGATTTGTGATTTAAAGTTTTTATCTTTGAAAATTGAACTGAATGTGTATGTCACATGTCTGATGTCTATATGAAACTTGTGAAAATTGAACTGCATGTTTGATGCCTTTGAACTGTATGTCTATAATTTGTGATTTAAAGTTTTTTTTGGAATGAATTATAAATTAAATATTATTAGTTAGGTTTGATTTGGATTTTTTTTTTAGGCTTGGGCTATTACAATTTATGAAATTTATGAAGCTTTGGCCCAAAATTAGAATCCAATAGCCCATCAAATTTAAAAACATATTAAAAATACTCATTAAGCACATCAAGCCCAAAAGGCCTATTAGGCTCAAAACCAAAATGAACCGAACCAAACCAATTAAAATTAATTCAGTTTAGTTCGGTTACCAATTCTTATTCAGTTTAAACCGGTTCAATTTTGGGTAAATCAAAATATTTTTGGTTCAGTTCGGTTTTGGTATAATGTGATCAGCCGACCACTCACAGAGTTGTTGAAGAAAAGTGGATTTCGGTGGAGTGAGGCAGCTAACGAGGCTTTTGAAACCTTGAAAAAGGCCATGACAACGACTTATGTTTTGGCTCTTCTTGGTTTCAACCAACCCTTTGTGGTGAAGACCGATGCATGTAACACTAGAATAGGGGATATTTTGATGCAGATAGAGATGGCAATATTCCCCATGGGGCCGGGGCCCCGCGGGGCTCCGCCCCGAACGGGGCGGGGATGGAGGACAATATTCGGGGACGGGGACGGGGATGGAGACAAAGTCTTGTCCCCGAAGTTGAAGCGAGGCGGGGACGGAGGAAGCACCCCCCGCCCCGATATATATTATATATGCATATATATATACATATTTATAATATAATATATAATATTCAGATTTTTTTAATCATTTATATATATTGATACCACGTTTAGCTAGGTTATGATTTGTTGGAATATATAACTGAATATATATATATATTATATTTATAACTGAATTTATATATATTATATATATATATATATATAGATATATATTGACACCACGATTGTCAATATATAACTGAATATTTTGACACCATGTTTGTCAATATATATATTATATATATTTATAATATATAATTGAATTTATACTCTTTTTTTTTAAGTTGTAATTTTTAAATATATAATTATATTAAACGGGGAATGGGGCGGGTATGGGGAAGGCCCCTCCAACGGGGAATCCCCGCCCCCGGCCCCGCTTCTCTTAATGCAGGGATGGGGACGGTTTTGGGAGGCGGGGATGGGGATGGGGATGGGGATGGGGATGGTAAAGCATTCCCCGACCCCGACCCGCCCCGTTGCCATCCCTAGATGCAGAGAGGTAGACCTTTAGCCTTCATAAGCAAGACACTACCCCCTAGAAAACTGGGATTGTCTACATACAAAAAAGAGTTGCTAGCAATAGTGTATGCGGTTTAGAAGTGGAAAAGCTATTTATATGGAGGTAGATTTACTTGTTGGGATTTATTCCCTAAAGCTTGTAATTAGTAAATGTTATAAATGCTTTAATAAAAAAAATAGTTATTTCATTCAATTAACATGACTCATACGTTTATATTATATGTGCTAAACATCTAAGATTGCTTTATGTAATCTCGAACTGAGTATATGAATGTCATATGCACAGGAATTCATTTTGAGACATGCAATCTAAAGAGTCCATAGAAAGCAAATAAAGTCGGGTACTTTATTTGTGGTTAATCTACAGCTGTAGTTCATTACGTAATGTACGGTGGTCTTATACTAGACTACTCATATGGTGTTATGAGAATGGAGACACCTTATATGATATGATCATATAGGAATAGGCCACGATCTATATGAATCTAACACTAAGATCCGTTAGTTGAAAAGATTCATATATATCGACAAATTATGGTTGTATATGGGTGATCTAAATCCTGAGTGTCTTACTGACTCCTTTGAGTTAGATCGTGTTTTTTGAAATACCATTGGTGCGATCGGAGTAGCATTCCTGATCAATAACTCTATATATTAGAATCAAGATTTTACTTGTGGCTAGGAATGTATGCACACAATAATAGAATCCACTATTTCTTACGAAAAATAGATAAGTAGTTCCTTTAATGGTTGCTTCGAGACTTGAATACGAATAAGCATTTTTCCCCGAGGACCCAAATCCCCACATCCCCATCCCCATCCCCATTTGGGGGAGAATTTTTGGGGAAATGGGGTAGGGGGGATGGGATGAAAATCATCCCCAAATTAATTCCCCATTTTCCCCACAAATTTATGGAAATGGAGATAGAGATGGGGGGAGGTGCCGCCATCCCCGTTTCCCCACTTCCCCCAAACATTATATATAATATAATATTTTTATTCTTCTATTTTATAAAGTATATATACATCTTTTTAACATAAAAAACCTAACCCTAAATCATAAAACTTGTCTGATACTCTCATCTCATCTACGGTTCATCGCTGCCGCCACTTTGCTCCGTTCGTATCTTCTGCCGTTGCTTTGCTCTACCGTTCTTCTTATCTGCCGCTTTGCTCTGCCATACTTATGCTCTTGCTGTCTTGCATGTACATATTTATTATTTTTCTTCTTTTTCTTTGTTACTTCTTTTCTATGATCTACTCTTGATGGCTTGTTCTTGTTAAAATATTAGACTTATAGATGAATAAACTATATTTTCAAGCTTGAAAATGTTGTAAATTGCAATGAATCCTAGAGTACTGTTCTAGCTTGTTCTTGTTGTTTCGGGGCTTTCGCTTTGTTTCAGTTTTTCTTCTTTTTCTTTGTTACTTCTTTTGCTTTTACTTTTACTTTTTTTACTTGTTTTCGGTGTTCTGTGAGTGATTTTAATATTTTGGGCATTTTTTTGTGTATGCAGTTGGGACCTTCAACCTTGTTAGGAGTCTTAATTGGAGGCTGGAATGTTGAAGCTTTAATAGGACAGGGAATAGCTTTAATAGGAGGCTTCTTTAGGTAAAATTTCTTCTCAACCTGAAATTCAACAAGAGGTTAATTCAAATAATGTTGTTAATATTGAAGAAAGCAGTAGTCAAATTCAGTCTCAAAACCAAGTAAAACAAAAAAAAAAAAAAACAAAAACAAAAACAAAAACAAAAACAAAAAAAAAACAAAAACAAAAAAAACCGAAAATTTAGGTCTTTGATTTGGGAACATTATCAATTTGTTGGTGCAAATGGTGTTGAAAAAACTGTTTGCAACTATTGTAAACATGCTTATGCTACTGGGTCAGGTACAAAGGGTTTAATTGACCATCAAAAAATATGTAAGATGAGATTTGGGTGAAGAAGAATGGAGGCATATTAGAGGCATTTGTCGGGAAAAAGGGGAAAATGGGATAATGGGGGTTCTTGTCTAACCTTATCAACTCAACGCTTTGATAGTGATATATCTAGGATTGAGCTTTCTAGGATGTTTGCGATGCATGACTATCCTCTTAGTATGGTTGAGCATGTGGGGTTTAGAGATTTTACTAGATCACTCCAACCATTATTTAAGCCCATAACTGGATTCACTATTAAAAGGGATATTATGAGTATGAGGAAGAAAGGGCAAGGTCATTGTCTATGTTGGGGAAGATTCAAGGTAGGATTGATATTACTTCAGATTTGTGGACTGCAAGCAATTAAAATAGAGGTTACATGACTGTCTAATCACACTTCATTGATGAATCATGGCAATTACAAAGTCTACTTTTGAGTAATCACACTTCATTGATGAATCATGGCAATTACAAAGTCTACTTTTGAGGTAATAAACTTGTGGTTTATTTTATATTTTGTACAATTTGTTTTATGGGTTTGTTTATTAGTTTTTAATTTATTTAAAATCGAATTTGTTAGGTTTATGTATGTGCCATGGCCTCACAACGTTGAAAACCTTTTGGATGCATTAATGGAGTGTTTGTTGGATTGGAATATTGATAGGAAGTTATCTACAGTAACTCTTGATAATTGTTTAACGAATAATTGCATGATTGATTTGTTGTTGGCTAGGCTGTCTCTAAGTTCATTAATCACTAATGGGCATTTGTTTCACATGCGATGTGTTGCACATTTTTTAAATTTAATTGTGAAAAGTGGGTTAGATGACATTGAAACCAGGATTGAAAGGATTCGTGATAGTGTTATAGAACAATTTGAGGAGGCTGCAAAACAATTGAATCTTGGTCATGAGAAAATGTTAGTGCTTGATTGCAAAACCCGTTGAAACTCAACATATTTGATGCTAAGTGTTGCTTTGAATTATAAAGCTGTGTTTTATCATTTAAAGCTGTAGGGAAAAAAAAAAATACGTGCACGCAGCGGAAGCAAGACTAAAAGAGAGTTTAGTATATTTTTTTAAAAAAATTCATATTGGACCTTAACCCTTTAATTAATAAACATATACATCAAAAGATATCGTACCTTTGTCGCGTGATCCGATTGACTATGCGTCGATGTAATCCGCAAGATCTTCCAATCCGATCACGAATGTGAATCACCTAGGAGCGTGGTCTCCCTTTTCTTTGAATTATATACCTGAGAATGGACAACAAAACTTTTCTGATTTCTGTTAGTCACAAAAATTCCAATAAATTGTTAAGAATGTTCCGGTCACTTTTGAATTCACAATCGTTAGATTGAAACTCGCGTGAACCTTATTCGAAATTGTGCACAAGACCTCTTGATGTAAAGATCACTAGTGCACTATCGAAATAAGAACAATTCTTCTCACAATCTCTCTTGGCCGAATTTCACACTAGTCTAAGAGTTGGATTTTATTTTTCTCTAGCAAAAGAAAAAACTCTCAATTGCAAAAACTAAGGTTCCGGAAAATATGCAAAAGTATATATGTATCTCAATTTGCACGCCTAATATATATCTGTATATATATATATATATATTGTGCAATTATTGCACGCCTCTTTTATGTATATAAAGTGCAATGACTGCACGCCTCTTTTATATATATGAAGTGCTTTTTTTTTCAAACACGCATGCATTATATAATATCTACATATTTTGCCAAAAAACATATATACATTACTTTATATATCTCGGTCAAAATATCATATATATATATATATGGTCAAATATATACTATATATCTATGGCCAAATTAACATATATATCTAGGCGAAATATAATATATATCTCTATAGTGCAAACCCTAATCCAACTCTTTAGTGTATTTGTGATTATATAAAAGACTTCATAATTTGACTAAACAAATAAAGTCTTTTATATTTAGTATAATACTAATAGTAGTATACTACTAGGAAACATATTTCCTAATTAAAAAAAGATTTGATTTTTAATTAAATAATTAATTAACATATTAATTAATTTCCATTTAATTAAATAATAAAATAAAACAATATAATGAGCTAAAAAATAGTCATTGCCGCCCATGACTAAAACTTGGGCCTACATATTGTTTTCTTATTTTATTTAATCCATTTGGACTTTAATAAAAAGCCCACATGTGAACTAGACTCATTCTTACTAAAAGAAACAAGTCCACATGCCTTTCTTTAATATATTAATATAATTAAACAGCCCATTAAATGAATAATGTGCAAATTATATTCTTAATATATTAAATACAATTCTAAATTGACCCACAAATAGTCCGGTAGAATATATCAAGTGATTCATGCAAGTCCGTGCGGATTGGGGATCTTGGCGGGTCTATCTAAATTTAAGCTCCAATAGACATAACCCAATCACAATCAACAAATGATTCACTTAGGTTCAATCTATTAATTTTAGTTCATTCCACTAAAGAACTAAAATTGCACTCTTAAATAAAGATGGAATAAGTTAACGATACTCATTCATACCCTAGACAATCATATGGGAGATAGTTAATCCTCGTGAAGAATATCAGTAATCGCCAAGAACTCATAGACCGCCTATAGCTCTCCAAGTTATCATATTTACTCATATAACCACACTTTTAACTTGGATATATATTATGACTTGTCCAGAAGTCATCTTTCAATAGACACTATTGAAAACTCAACGTTAAGATTTTATATCCAAAACCACAAAGCATCCATATGATGATATTCTACTCACATTTAATAAATGGAGCCACGATGTCCATATCTATAAATGAAGTCATCTATCGATTAACAAATGAATACCACCAAACTATCGAGGATAGACTATGCTATATAATCGTACTCATTGATAGCTCAAATGATGACACTTGCAACCATACGTCCATCATTTATCTCAGGATTAAGATAGACTCTCTGATTGTCTTGATAATGAAAAGACTTTTATCTATTGACGGTTCTAGAAAAAGTATTTCATTGTGATCCAGTTCAATGCACCCAGTGCACTAGATTCTTTTACTCGAAGACCCTTCAATGATTTTAGACTCATCACAACACATTCGATCCCACTCAAATGCTAGTAAAAGAATTCTACAACTTTAACAAGATAAAGGTGCTCAACCTTTAACTTAAGTTGTGAACGTTATTCAAGACTAACTAAAGAATTGTGTCTACCTCATACATATCCAGATGTACGATCAATTCTTCTTTTCTCATAGTCTTTTGACCTTATGATTATTTACTTTGACAATTATAATAATAAATGCTATATAAGATTTTGTTAACAAACAGAAATCACTTTATTAATATGAAAAAATTGTCAAGTACAACATTGCACTCTTGCTATTGAGCATAATCCTAACAAAAGCAACGTGATTCTGAATATAGAACTATAATTGAAGAGAGTGATTGGGACTTGGTTAAAAAAATGTGTGATAAATTGAAAATCTTTTATAGTGTGACGGAAATGTTTTCCGGAACAAAATATCCCACAAGTAATCTCTTCTTTCCTAAAATTTGTGAAATTAAGTTATCGTTGAGTAAGTGGCTTAGTTCTAGTTACATAATAGCATGGCATCAAATATGATTGCAAAGTTTGATCGATATTGGAATGATGTACATGGGGTGCTAGCTATGGAAAGCCTTTTTGATCCAAGATTTAAATAAAAACTCCCTCAATATTTCTTCTCTCATTTATGGTCAAGATAAAGCTTAAGATGAGGTTAAAAAAGTGCGAAAACTTTATGAAGATATATTTATAGAGTATCATGCAAGGGTTTGTGAAAAACATTATCGAGAAGTTAAGGCTATTTGTAGTTCAGATTTTTCTGTTGAAGGTGAGAGAGTCATTGATTGGTTTCTTTTCTTGGAACTCTGAAAGTAGTGATGTTAATGAAAAATCTGAACTTGATTGCCACTTGGAAGAAAAAACTTGCCTAGGAGTTATGATTTCGATATTTTGGGTTGTAGGAAGCTTAATGGGATTAAATATCCTATAATGTCTGAGATTGCTAGAGACATATTAGCTATTCCAATTTTGACGGTTGCTTTGGAGTCTTCATTTATTATTAGTGGTGGAATTGTGAGTACACACCGTAATAGAATGCAACCATCAACTTTGCAGGCAATAATGTGTACTCAAAATTGGCTATGGGCAGGGAAAAGAGGTATGTTAAACATCAAACTTTTCATTTTATTTACTTTTGTAGTTGTACATTATTACTTATGATAGTTTCTTTCTTTTATTTTGTTACTTAGGTAATATTGTTGATGGTGTTGGAGACGTTTAAGTTGATAATGACAATGACAATGAAGTGAATCGGGTAATTATATATATATATATATAAAGTTAATAAATACTAGTTTAGGAATTCATGTCATAAATTCATAATGTGTTTGCTGCATCTTTTTATAGACTGCCTATGCAAATGCTTCAAAGTAGTTTGCTACTTAGCTGGACATCTCTCAAAGCTACTGTCTACTAGTGTTATGTGAAGCTACTGTCTACTGGTTTTATATTTCATATGCTTTAAAGTTGTTGAATCCATTCAATTTAAGGACTTTTGTTTAATTAGTGTTATGGCTTCTGAAGTTGAACTTATGAATTATTATGATGAAAGAATAAAATTAGCTTTCATTTGAATTTGTAATGGATTTTATTTTCTATTTGAATTTATGATGGATTTTGTGTTTTTCTAGTATGTAATTTTTAGTTAAACATTGGAAATGGGGAAGATGGGGAAACAAGGAAATCAGGGAAACATGGAAAAATGGGAAAAAACAAGAAAAATGGGGAAATGGGGATGGTGATGGGGGAACGTCCCCCCAAAACTTCCCCATCCCCATTTTCCCCAAATGGGGAAATTAGGGGGGGTGGGTTAGGGTTTTGAAAGTGGGGATGGGGATGGGGGGACCTATATCCATCCCCATTCCCCAAATGCCCATCTCTAGAATTGAACGATTAAGAGCGCTCTCCTTCTTCTCTAAAGGAATGAAGGATATAATTATTCATTAGAGAATTAATGGTACTTAAAGGAAAATATATAACTAGATAGGTACAACGGACTTTATGACCTAGCTCTAATTGGGTGCGTTTGGCACGGACATGGGACAGGACAAGGTGGGACGGAACAGGACAGGACGGGACATGACAAGTTATTCTGTATTGTGTTTGGAAGGCTTGAGACAGAACTGTGGACTGTACTATTATGCGTTTGGTATGGCTGGGACAGGACATGACAAGAGGTTCAAATGACCAGAGTACCCCTCTTATATATAACAACATATATTATAATATTATATATTAATATATAATAATATAATATAGAATATTACATGTATTATAATAATATGATATATTATATTATTATATATAATAATATATATAAGATATATATAGATATATATATATAATATTAAATATTAGTACATATAGAAAATATAATATATATAATAATATACATATTATATAATGTATATAATGTATATAATATATATATGTTACAATATATATATTATTATTATATATATTAATAATATATATTATATTATATATATATCCTATATATAATAATATAATATATATATATGATATATTAAATATTATTATATATATGATATATTAAATATTATTACATGTACATTAATATAAATATATATATATATTATTATATATAATAATAAAATATAATCTATATTTATTTTATATTTATATTACATATATATTTTATATAATATATATTACAATATATACATATTATTATAATATATATATTAATAATACATATTAATATATATATATATATCATATATATTATGTGTTAATATATATATACATACATATTATTATAATATATATATTAATAATACATATTAATATATATATATCATATATATTATGTGTTAATATATATATCAATAATACATATCATTATAATATATATATTAATAATACATGTTATTATAATATATATAATATTATGTGTTAATATAGATATATATATTATAATAATATGTTTATATTATAATAATATATATATATATATCTTATATATAATAATAATGTTTAATATATCGTATATATATTATATATTATTATATTTAATAATATATAATATATTAAAGATTATAATATATATGATATATTGAATATTATTATATATAGGATATATATAGATTATTATATTTAATAATATCTAATATATTAAAGATTATAATATATATATATATATATGATTTATTGAATATTATTATATACTGGATATATATATATATATTATTATATATATAATAATATATTTTATCTATTATATATAATAATTTAATATAATATATAATTATATAATATTATATATGTAATTATAATATATATATATAATATAATATATTAGACATGATTGTAATTGTTTGAAAATTTAAAGGGTAAATTGGTCTTTTTGACACTTGTCCCATGTCATAGGACAAGTTGTCCTAGGGTCTTGGGTGGGACAATTTTTTGTGATTTTTGTCCCACCTTGTCCCGTCCTGTCCCATGCTAAGGACACGCCAAACGTGGGACAAAAACAAATTGTCCCATGTTGTCCTGTCCCGTCCCGCGTACCAAACGCACCCATTATGAACTACTTGTGGAGGATCATATCATATGCAATAGCTATATTGATGGACACCGATTATTTGGTTATGTAAAACATCTACAGTTACGAGAATACAACATTGGTTTTTAGTGGAATAACTCCGAGATTAATAATAGTGAAACATTAATTAAAGAGTTTAATTAATTTTTCTATGTATTATTGGAGCTTAAAATTGTGAGTCCATTAGGTCCCCTTGCTAGCCCTTTATGATTGATAATAACAAGGCTCATGGAAAATTGGATGGTCCAATTAACTGTGTTATGAAAGTAACTTAAATATATTTTGAGAATTAATTAAACGATGTGATTATTTAATTGATTAATTAAATATTATTAAATAATATGATTATTTAATTGACATATTAATAATTAAGAATTATAAATTGTTAATTGGAGGTTTCAGTTTCGAACCTTGACAAGAGCAAAAGAATAAAATAATAAGAGATTATTTTTATTTGTTTTAAAGAGGTCAAAGGTTCAAATCGTAGTGGTGACCGAATTAAAAAGGATTCAAAATCCTATTTTAACTTGGTTTACTAAACCCTAGAATCCTAGTATATAAGATGTACTAATAAGGAAAAAGAAACTAACCTAAACCTAATTGAGAGACATAGGGTACGGCAACTAGAGAGGAAAAAGAAAAAAGAAGATTTTTTTTTTTCTCTCAGGCTTGGTCAAATTCACAAGAGGAAGTAAGGTGTTATCTTTCGGTTCTCTCACGCCTCCATTCAGCTGCTCCCGGAATCCGTGACGTGCCCACACACACAGTTGCTAGATTGTAGGACATAGCTCGGAAGGCTTAATGGTGAAGGATCGAAAAGAAAACGAATGAGTGTTCTTTAAAGGTATGAAAACAAATCCCTTCCTCATATTCGTGTATACAAAAAGGTCCAAAAGACGATAAAATTTTAAAAACTTATCGCTCTTATCAAACTGTTTTTTTTATTCCTTTCCGCTGCACGACTTACAATTGGTATCAAAGCCAAATTTTTGATATACACGAATATGTTATATTTGTTTTCAAATTCTTTTCGATATGTATGATATGTGTAGGAACAATCTAGGGTTGTATGTTGTTTATATCTTTTTATTTATAAACATGGTTGATCATTAATTGTATGGTACAATGAGTTTAGTTAAATTTGTTTTTGGGTTGTAATAACTAATTTTATTCTTTTCCGGGTTTAATTGTTCTATGTAAATTTTCTTTTTGATGTAATGTATTAATGTAATCTTGTACGAAGAAGAAGATTCGAGAACACACGAAGAATGAAGGAAACACTCGGCAATCGCACACTAATGCGCTAGGGCTGATACGCGCATGGCAACCAGTTGCGCTCGTCTTACGCAAGGCAAGGGTTGCTGCGCACAAGGTAGCAGCAGTGCTGCGCGCTTGGCACAAAGCATAGCAGCTATCGCATGCCTTGGCTGGGTAGCGCATGTTGCGCGCATGAGCATGGTGTAGCGCAAGCTGATGTGCACAAGAGATGCACACAGCTTGGCTGCCGCACGTGTTGGTCCGAGCAAGGCTGCAGCACATGTGCGCTGGTTTGTGCAACGACTAGCAGCTGCGCACTACGCGCAAGGCTGCGGATAGCCACCCTCTTCATGCGGACGATGGCTACGCACGAAAGCGCAATGCCAAGTGTTCGTGACGCTAGGGTTACGTATTTGGAAGCGTGTATGGGCTGAGATTTTTTTTAAAACACTTTGGGCCTCCAATAAATGTTAGAGTAACATTTGGGCCTTAGTTTTTTGATTCATGAGATAGATCACCATTTTTAAAATAAATAAAAAATGATTAATCAAGTTGGACTTAATTAAAAGCCCATAAGATATAAGAAGATGGACTTGAAGAAAAAAGAGATTACAAGAAGACCAATGAATGCCTTGCATTAATTTTTTGTAATTATATATATATATATATATATATTTTTAAAGTTTGATAGCTCATTGTACTTGGTCAACTCATGTATATTTTATTAATGAGATGATTAAAGCATTGCCATGCATACTTATGCTATATAGATTAGGAGTGCCTACACTTGCATTATGATATATCATACATGATTAATAGCCCATTTATTTTATATGTTGTCTATTATTTTTAATATGATTAAAATTGAATAATCACATAACTGGCTATTAATAATGAGATTAGTTATTCGGAGTAAAAACTTGGTAATTCTCATTAATTACTAATCTTTCATTAAAGAGTTTAATTAGTTAGATTAGTAAAGCCCAACTCATTATTAAGATTAATTTGATTAAGGCCTTAATAATAATTGGACGGAATAATGTGGTTTTAGTTTTAATAGTTAAAACTTGGTAATTCTCACATTTAATTCTAGTCTATTTAAAGTAGTTTACATAGATTAGAATTCGAATAATAAATTAGTTTTTAATAGTTAAAAATCTGGTTTATTATTAAATGTTAATAGGATAAGATTCTAGTAACATAACCTAAAAGAACTAGATTCTTCTTAGCCATTTCATCTAGGTGCATTAAAAAACCCTATGAAAATAGTGAATGAGAGAGGGATATATAACATTATATCTCGTAGTCTCCATCTTTAGTTTAACACCGTGAGATTCAAGTGGGGTCTAGAGACGGTTTTGTTTTCATCCTCCCTAAGGAAGGTCTCCATAAGAGTCAATACCAAGGTTAACTTCCTAACAGATAGGATTTCTGGATGTATTTTGTGATTGACTGACCCTAAGACAGCAACTCTCAAGTTAAGTCCAAAAGATCTGAAATGATGGTTTACACTTATAAGGATTTAAATTAAATTGTTAAATAAAATCATGACTAAAATAAACGATGGTTAAATAATATAAGAATAAAAAGTTATTTTGGTATATCATTTAATTGAGAATGTCTCGATTCAACATGCAATTACTTGACCGACCCTAAGGCGGCACTTGCTTGTGGTATGATTGAATTGTCGTGGTATAGTAACTTTTTTAGGGATTTTTTATTGTTCATTAAACATGTCTCATGCATCATGTTTAATTATATGCCGAATACTTTACATATGATTTAAATGTATGAGCGAATGAATTTATTTTTATTTATGTTTTTTCAGCAATGTCTTCTGCATTACTTCAAATAATTGCCACTGACAAATTAACCGAGGATAACTATACAAAATGGAAAAATAACATTAATGCAATCTTGGTCACCAAAGACCTAAACTTTGTGTTTACGGAGTAATGTCCTCCACAGTTTTCACCCAACGCAGGACGAACTGTTCATGAGGCCCACGAAAAATGGATTTCAGATAATGGAAAGGCCCGCATTTATTTGCTAGCTAGCATGACTGAGGTGCTTTATTCAAAGCATGAAGCAATGACTATAGCATATGAGATGATGGAGTTATTGCATGCCATGTTTGGGCAACCTTCTGAGCAAAAGCAACACGAAACTGTTAGTTCCGCAATGATTGCTCATATGAAAGGGGGATTGTCAGTTCAAGAACATGTCCTGGGCATGATATCCTATTTCAATACAGCTGAAATCAATTGTAGGGCCATAGATGAGGCTTGCCAAGTGAGCATCATACTGACAATTCTTCCAAAGAGCTTTGATCAATTTAAAAGCAACTATGAGATGAACAAGTTGAAGTTCAGTCTGACTTATTTGCTTAATGAGCTCACAACTTTTGAGTCCATGACTAAAGACAACAAAAGTAAAACCAGTGATGCAAATGTTGCTGAACCATCTTCCTCTAGATTCAAGAAAAGGAAAAGGTTTGCTGGCAAGGTAAGAAGAAAGAAGAAGAGCACCATGACCGACAAAGCAAAAGGAAAGTGTTTCCATTGCGACACGGTTAGTCATTGGAAGAGGAACTGTCCACAGTACATCGAGGAACTCTCTAAGAAGAAGAAAGTGAAAGGTAAATCAAATTTCTTTGTCATTGAATCATGTTTAGTGGAAGGTGAGTCTTCATTTTGGATAGTAGATTCAGGGGCAACTAACCATGTTTGTACTTCCTTACAGTGGACTAATTATTGGACAAAGCTAAAAAAGGGGGCCTTCTCAATGCGCATTGGAACAGGGGATGTCGTTTCAGCAAGAGCAGTGGGAGAAGTCAGATTTTAATTTAATAGTTGTTTTCTTTCTTTAGATAATGTTTATTACATTCCTAGATTTACAAGGAATTTGATTTCTGTATCCAGATTGATGGAACGTTTATATTCAGTTTCTTTTAATAATTCAGTTATTGTTTCTAGAAACTATTTGAATATTTGTTCTGGTTTGATTGAAAACAACTTGTATGTTTTGAGACCAACATTTCATACATCACTTTTTAACACTGAATTGTTTAAAGTTGAAAAACCCAAAAACAAAATGACAAAAGATTTCTTCAAATAATGAAACGTATATGTGGCATCTAAGACTTGGCCACATCAACCTTGACAGAATAGATAGACTAGTAAAAGGCGGATTTTTAAGTCAGTTAAAGGTCAGTACTTTACCTGTCTGTGAGTCTTGTTTAAAAAGTAAAATGACTAAGAGACCTTTTACTGGAAAAGGGCTTAGAGCTACACAACCACTAAGGCTTATACATTTAGACGTTTGCGGACCTATGAATGTTAAAGCTAGGGGTGGTTATGAGTATTATGTTACTTTTAGTGATGATTACTCAAAATACGAATATGTTTACCTATTGCAACGTAAGTTGGAAACATTTGAAAAGTTCAAAGAATTTCGAGCTGAAGTTAAGAACCAATTAGGCAAAACTATCAAAACTCTACGATCAGATCGTGGTGGTGAGTATCTTGACCAAGAGTTTGAGGACTATTTGGTTGAACATGGGATTGTGTCCCAACTCACAGCTCTAGGAACACCAGAACAAAATGGTGTTGCGAAGAGAAGAAATAGAACCCTGATGGAAATGGTGAGATCTATGATTAGTTTCTCATCATTGCCAAATTTTTTTTGGGGATATGCATTACAAACTGCGGCCTACATATTGAATGTAGTTCCATCCAAATATGTTCCTAAGACTCATTTAGAGTTGTAGAATGATCGTAAAGCTAGTTTTCGACATTTTCGCAAATATGGGTGTCCAATACATGTAATGAAGAACAAATGTGGAAAGTTGGAACCTCGTTCACAAGTATGCCTACTTGTAGGATATTCAAAAGAGACAAGAGAAGGATACTTCTATAGTCCGCAAGAAAACAAAGTGTTTGTATCGACAAATGCAACGTTTTTTGAGGAAAACTATATGAGTGATTATAAGCCTTGAAGTAATATTGTATTAAATGAATTGCAACCTGGTTCAACCAATGATTAATTAACAAAAGTTGCTAACAAAGTTGTTGTTCCATTAACGTCTGATAGTCAGACGGTTCCTAGTCAGATCAAACTACCACTTAAACATAGTGGGAGGGTTTTACGATAACCCGATCGCCATTTAGGTATTGGAGAGGCACAGAGTGTCATCTCTGATGATAGTGTGGATGATCATTTGTCATTTAAACATGCAATGGAAGATTCTGACAAAGAAGAATTGCTTAAAGTCATGAATCTCGAGATAAAGTCCATGTACTCCAAGTTGGTCTTGGAACTTATAGACTTACCTTATGGGATAAAACCAATAGGATGTAAGTGGATCTATAAGAGAAAGAGATGAGTAAACGGGAAGGTAGAGACCTTCAAAGCTAAGCTAGTGGCAAAGGGTTATACCTAAAATGAGGGGGTCAGTTTTGAAGAGACTTTCTCGGCAGTGGCTATGTTTAAGTCTATTAGGGTACTCTTATCCATTACAACCCATTTTGATTATGAAATTTGGCAAATGGACGTCAAGACTGCATTCTTGAATGGCAATCTTAATGAGAGCATCTATATGATGCAACCAGAGGGATTTGTGTCTCAAGATCAAGAGCAAAAGGTTTGCAAGTTTTAAAGGTCCATTTATGGACTGAAGCAAGCATCTAGATCTTAGAACATTAGGTTTGATTCTGCTATCAAAACCTATGGCTTTGAGCAAAACGTTGATGAGCCTTGTGTCTACAAGCGGATCATTGACCAAAAAGTAGTTTTCTTGGTCCTATACGTAGATGATATCATACTCATTGGGAATGATGTGGGAGTATTATCAGAAGTAACGGGCTGGCTTGCTAGCTAGCCAATTTCAAATGAAAGATTCGGGAGAGACAAGTTATGTTCTAGAGATCTAATTAATAAGGGATTGAAAGAACAAACTGTTAGCGCTGTCTCAAGCATCGTATATCGACAAGACTCTTGTGCGATTCTCGATGGAGAACTCCAAGAAAGGTAATCTACCTTCTAGGTATAGAGTTCACCTGTCTAAGGAACAATGTCCTAAGACACCTCAAGAAATTGAGGATATGAGACAAGTTCTATATGCGTCAATGGTAGATAGTCTCATGTATGTTATGTTATGCACGAGACCTGACATCTGCTTCATAGTGAGAGTAGCCAGTAGATTCCAGTCTAACCCATGATTGGATCATTGGGTGGTTGTGAAGCTTATTCTCAAAGTAATTTTGGAGAACGAGAAACTATACGTTAGTATATTCAGAACAGGATCTGATCCCGTTAAGATATACGGATTCTTATTTTCAGCTAGGCAGGGATTCTAAGAAATCCACGTCTGGGTCAGTATTCACCCTTGGTGGTGGAGCCATAGCATGGAGGAGTATCAAGTAATCTTGTATTGCTGATTCCACCATGGAAGTCGAATATGTAGCAATTAAAGAGGCTATTTGGCTCTGTAAGTTCTTTAGTGATCTGGAAGTTATTCCAGACTTGGATAAGCCTATGACACTTTATTGTGATAATAGTGATGCAGTGGCTAATTTCAAAGAACCAAGAAGCCACCAAAGAGGAAAGCATAGAGAAAGGAAGTATCATCTCATCAGGGAGATAGTGCAGAGAAAAGATGTGACCATGACCACAATCACGTCACAAGATAATCATATTGATCCATTTACAAGGACCTTAACAAATAAAGTTTTTAAAGGTCACCTAGAGGGTTTGGGATTACGAGACATGTCTCACATGTTATAGTGCAAGTGGAAGATTGTTGGGATTTATACCCTAAAGCTTGTAATTAGTAAATGTTATAAATGCATTAATAAAAGTAGTTATTTCATTCAATTAACATGACTCATACGTTTATATTATATGTGCTAAACATCCAAGATTGCTAGATGTAATCTCAAACTGAATATATAAATGTCATATACAGAGGAATTCATTTTGAGATATGAAATCTAAAGAGTTCGTAGAAAGCAAATAAAGCTGGGTACTGTATTTGTAGTTAATCTACAGCTGCAGTCCATTCCGTAATGTACGATGGTCTTATCCTAGACTACTCATATGGTGTTATGAGAATGGAGGCACCTTATATGATGTGATTATATAAGACTATGCCATGATCTATATGAATCTATCACTAAGATCCATTAGTTGAAAAGATTCATATATATCGACAAATGATGGTTGTATATGGGTGATCTAAATCCTGAGTGTCTTATTGAATCATTTGAGTTAGATCGTGTTTCTTGAAATACCATGGGTGAGATCGGAGTAGCATTCCCGATCAATAACTCTGTATCTTGGAATCACGGTTTGGCTTGTGGCTAGGAAGGTATGCATACAATAGTGTAATCCATTCATTCTTGCGAGAAGTAGAGGGTTGATTGAGACTTGAATGATTAAGAGCGCTCTCCTTCTTCCATAAAGGAATAAAGGATATAATCATTTATTAGAAAATCAAAGGTACTTAAAGGAAAATATATAATTAGAGAGGTATAACGGACTTTATAACCTGACTCTAATTATGAACTACTTATGGATGATCATGCAATATGTAATAGCTATATCGATGGACATTGATTATTTGGTTGTGTAAAACATCTACAGTTACGAGAGTACAACCTTGGGTTTTAAGTGGAATAACTCCGAGGTTAATAATATTGAAATATTAATTAAAGAGTTTAATTAATTTTTCTAAGTATTGTTGGATCTCGAAATTGTGGGTCCATTAGGTCTGCTAACCCTTTTCGATTGATAGTAACAAGGCTCACGGAGAATTGGATGGTCCAATTAATTGTGTTACGAAAGTAACTTAAATATATTCTGAGAATTAATTAAATGATATGATTATTTAATTGATTAATTAAATACTATGTAGCACGGATACGAATACGGATACAGGATACGTATACGGCACGATACGGGGATATGGTAAATCTTCAAAAACTAGGATACGGATACGGCAGGATACGACAATTAAAATAATATATATTTATATTTAAAAAAATAATAATAATATATGAAAACATATTTGATAATTCATTCAAAATAAAAACATATTCAGAATTCAAATAAAGCATGTCACATAACTACATAAGTCATAATAATGTAACATATTACAGGATCCAAATAAAACATGTCACATAAGTCGAACATATTACAAAATCCAAATAAAACATATGTCACATAAGTCATAACATATTACAAAATCCAAATACTACATTAAAAAAATAATAATAATAAAAATAAAATAAAAAATAAATAAATAAAACTCATAAAACATATTTTAAATTCATAATTAACTTCATTATCATCGTTTATATTGTTAAAGGATCTAAATAATTCAGTCTCTAACTCTGGTTCATCAAGAGAAAGGTTTGCAATCTCAAGTATCTCGGTATTCTCCATGTTAATGGAATTAAAACCAAAATTTCCTTATAATTTCATTTTGACTCCTAAAATTTTGAAATTATAATTTGACCTCGTTTTATACTAAAATAATTATAATATTGCCCCAAACGTATCCTCCAAGTATCCCCTAAGTATCTTTCAAGTATCCCCCCAAGTATCCTCTAGTCAAACTTGTGAAAAAGTCAGCGGATATGCCATTTGGCGTATCGGATACGTATCCTGAAGTATCCAGGGAGTATCTGAACTGGATACAAGTTCGATACGAGTTACCTCCACCAAATGGATTATCTGTGCTTCCTAGATTAAATATTATTAAATAATATGATTATTTAATTGACATATTAATAATTAAGAATTATTATATTGTTATTTGGATATTTCAGTTTCGAACCTTGACAAGAGCAAAAGAATAAAATAATAAGAGATTATTTTTTATTTGTTTTAAAGAGGTCAAAGGTTCAAATCGTAGTGGTGACCGAATTAAAAAGGATTCAAAATCCTATTTTAACTTGGTTTACTAAACCTTAGGATCCTAGTATATAAGATGTACTTATAAGGAAAAAAAAACTAACCTAAACCTAATTGAGAGACACAGGGTACGGCAACTAGAAAGGAAAAAGAAAAAAGAAATTATTATTTTTCTCTCAAGGCTTGGTCGAATTCACAAGAGGAAGTAAGGTGTTGTCTTCCGGTTCTCTCATGCCTCCATTCAACTGCTCCCGGAATCCGTGACGTGCCCACACACACAGTTGCTAGATCACGGGACATAGCTCGAAAGGCTTAGTGGTGAAGGATCGAAAAGAAAACGAAGGAGTTTTCTTCAAAGGTATGAAAACAAATATCTTCCTCATATTCGTGTATACAAAAAGGTCCAAAAGACGATAAAATTTTAAAACCTATTGTTCTTATCAAACTGTTTTTTTATTTCTTTCCGCTGTGGGACTTACATTACTATAAAAACTGATCATCAGAACCTCAGATGCTTCCTTAAACAGAAGATGAGTACTCTAATGCAGCAAAAGTGGTTATCTAAACTGCTAGGGTTCGATTACGATATCACTTATAAGAGGGGAGAATAGAACATTATGGTGGATGGTCTATCTAGAGCCAAACAACTAGAGGATTGGACAATGCTAGCAATATCAATTCTTCAACTGGCTTGGGTCAAAGAGATAGATGAGAGCTATCAACAGGACCAGCAAGCCATGAAGACAATTCCCAAATTGATGGTCAAACCATCAACTAACAGTGAGTATACCCTACAGAATGGCATTCTACGGAAACATGGATTGATCTATGTGGGAATTTAGGGTACCTTAAGGGAGAAGCTTATAGAGGAGGCTCACTCATCTGTTGTTGGTGGCCACTCGGGAATCAAGGGCTCAACCAAGAGACTACAACAATTTTTCTACTAGCCTAGTATGACCAAAAAAGTGATCGCTATGGTGACAGGTTGCCATGTTTGCCAAAAACAACTAGGCTTGCTGCAGCCACTAGCCATCCCAATACACCTTGGCAGTATATAGCCATGGACTTCATAGAGGGGCTACCACTGTCTTAAGGGAAGGACTCAATTTTAGTGGTAGTGGATAGACTCATTAAGTATAGCATTTCTTGACACTGACACACCCTTACACAGCATCCCAAGTAGCAAAAGCGTTCTTCGAATATATTCACAAGCTTCATGGGACACCTACTACCATTACCAGCGATAGAGACAAGATATTTACAAGCTCCTTCTAGCAAAACCTATTCAAGTTGATAGGCACTAAATTATGCTTTAGCACATCCTACCACCCTCAAACCGATGCATAGACCGAAATACTAAACCAATATCTAGAAAATTACATGAGATGCATGACAGGCTCCATACCTAAGATATGGGCAAGCTGGTTATCCATTTTTGGGTGGTGGTACAACACCAATTACAACTCAACACTAACCATGTCCCCATTTGATGCCCTATATGGATACATAGCCCCTATTTTCACACTCACAACAGACTTGACAAACTCAACAGAGGCTAAAGACCTCGCTGCTAAGAGAACCAAGGTTCAATCAATCCTAAAGGAGGCTCTAACTCAAGCCCGTGCGAGAATGAAATTCTATGCCAACAAGAACAAGTTAGAGAGGGAATTCGAGGTTGGAGATTGGGTGTACTTGCACTTGCAACCATATAGACAAACATCAGTAGCCATTAGAAGAAACCTTAAACTAGCACCAAGATTTTTTGGTCCTTACCAAGTTGAAGCTCGATTTGGAAATGTGGCGTATCGATTGATGATTCCAGTTGGGTCGTAAATCCATTCAGTCTTCCATGTGTCACAGCTTAAAAAGAAGGTTGGAGATACTGTAAATCCGTGTTCAACTCTTCCATGTACTGGTCCTAACGGGCAACTCCTCATTTACCCAGTGGTTGTGCTTGAATGCAAGTTGATCAAGAGGAACAACAAGGCAGTGGTGCAATCTTTGGTTCAATAGTCTAATTCGAATCTAAAGGACACTACATAGGAAGATGCCTCTGTGTTGGCTTCCCAACTTCCGGATTTTGAACCTTGAGGTCAAGGTTCTGGTTGAGGGAGAGGCAGTGTTATGAATGGAGAAATGATCGAAGAAGAAGAATTAGGGATTAAGGATTCGAATGATTTCATATTGGTCAAATAAGGTTTTTTATAATTGTTTTCCTCTAAGGCGTAATACACCATTGTTTTGTAGCCTGGTTAATTAATGACCTGTAGCCAATACGGCATTGTTTCGGCCAGCTAGCCCAAGTTATTTTACAGTCAACTTTTAGTCAATCATCAGGTGAGGTCAGCTTGTAACGGATTTTGTTTTTACATTCTCTGCATCTTTGATGTATTAAAATGGTAAATGAGGAATGAATGAGCACAAAAGAATTTTATCCAATCTCTTACAATTCTCTCTCTCTCTCTCTCTCTCTCTCTCTCTCTCTCTCTCTCTCTCTAACTGATTTCTCTCTCTATCTCGATCTAATCTCTCCCTCCTCTCTTTTCTTTTTGCATTTCTTTAATTATATAGACATCTGTTTTCCACAAACCTATAGAAACAAATAACAACACATCAGAAAATCCATTTAAAATAGGCCGAGCATTACAAGAACCACCCTATAATTTTATTTTATTTTTTTAGGAATTGAAAGAATGAGAATGACATTCTACGAGGTCGCTACTAGCCCATGTTTCTGGCATATTATCCAAACTCATCCCAATAATAAAATGAAGCCCACAAGAAATCGATTTGCTCGAACAGACAGCTTGCAGGCCTGTCCAAGTGTCACTAAAAATATAATCTAGGAAAACATAAAATACAAGTGTTTATTATTTTTGGAATTTATTTTTTTTTTTTTAAAAAAAAAAGAGGGATTCATAAAAAACCAAAAGGGATTACAAATCACACCGGTCATAGTCTTGAACAAATTTAACAACAGACGGAGGGACAGACCTCCTCCATCCAGATTCCAGACCAATTGTTGAAGACTTGATCATTAGAGATAGCCAATTGAACTAAAGAATGAGCTACATAATTAATATCCTGGAAAACCAATCCAAACTCTGATGAAGATAACATTCACCATTAGCTACCCCGCAAACATTTGAAACTTTTGAATCATAATCTAAATACCTTTTCTTTTTCATAATCTAAACATTTGATATCGGCCTTGTTCTAATTTATCTTGAATCAGATTCTTTAGTTATCATTAAGTATTTAGATTACGATTCAAATGTATTTTTTTTTTTTTAATATCAAATTCCAATGATAGAAATTTTTTTATGTAAAATCAATTCAAACTATGTGTCATTCTTATATCATTAATTATACGATTTCATGATTTACACTTACAATATTATTTGAATCATATGGAAGTGATCATAGGATTTGTGGGTTACACAGATAATTGAGGAAGCCAGCCCACAGCAAAAAGCGAAGCAGCCAGTTATGTTATCACATGGCAAGTTGGGATAAGATCATAAGTTGTTAAAGAAAAGACACATCCCACAATTATGATTCTTTAAACAGAATATGTCCTTTCTCATTTCAACGGTTACATGTTAACAATATTTAAACCAAAAAAAAAAAAAGAGATAAGGAGGATAATATGACATTGGTTGGTTGGTTTCAAGATCAACCTACTACAAATATAATTCAGATATCTACTTTTATTTTGAGACTTATTAAGATCAATCAATACATATAAGTCTCGGGTATCTATTTCCATAATGGATTATAAACCCTCTGTATATACACTAATAAAATATATATGACGAGACTCGAACTTATAAAGTATATAACAATTACAAATCAAATGCCCTTTTAGCAATTCTAATGCTCTTGATTAGTCCGTCCTTTTAATGTAGAAGAGGCATAGATATTGACTACATATATGAAAACAATGAGATTATTTTAGACTGAAATATCACACGAGAATAAGAATTATTCACAATAATTAATTATATAGTATTTTTCATACTTCTTTATATATTAGTTTTTCTATTGTTAGTTCATCCTGACAATAAATATATTAGTACGAAGAATGTGGACCACTGGATAAGTACATACACTTTGAGTTAAAGTATGTAAATCTAATGGTCTACATTTTTCGTCATGATATATTTATTGTTAGGACGAACTGACAATAGAAAATTTGTATATATATAATATTATTTTCTTAATAATGAAACACATTTCTATATTTTATTTTTAAAGATTTAACAGTTTCTTCTCAAATATATTTTTAAAACCCCTTATGAAAAACATTTTTATTTATTCATAAGATCATTGCTATTATGAATTATGATACATAGTTTTTTTTTATACTATGATACATCGTTTTAAAGGAGTATTTTTGATTTCTTTTTTGTCCTCCTTTTTTGAGATATATTGATTTGAAATGACATGTAACCAACATGT
Organism: Acer campestre; assembly: GCA_954870605.1. NCBI lineage: Eukaryota > Viridiplantae > Streptophyta > Magnoliopsida > Sapindales > Sapindaceae > Acer > Acer campestre. The sequence continues at coordinate 30,086,401 of OX940802.1, read as the reverse complement.
GGAAATCATGCCACTTGGCATTGAGTAAAGATTTTACTTTACTCTTCAATTATGCATGTTCATATCTAATCCCATTTCATAATGTTCACTCTAAGGAGAAAAATCCATTTGCAAAAGAATTAAGATACATTTTTTCAATTTAACACTGAAAGAGTTAGGATCCGAATATAGAATATCTACTCCTACAACCGGTAGACATCTACTCCCATAATATGAATAGAAAACTGTTCACATACGTTAATAATTACTCATATGGTGGGATTTAAAACCCCAATAAATATACTTATAAAAGAGGGTGTAATAATAAGACACGATTTAAGTGATCAAAATTCTAACTCTAATGTATGTGTTTACGATGAAAACACTAAAAAAACACAAATCTATAAGACACATAATTCCTCTTGATGATATGATGGAACTGACTTTACAGGTTTTTAATAAAAACTTGAAAAGTCAGCTCAATCAACGGAGGAGGTCAATTTAAAGAATGGAAAATAATGTACCAACAGAAGGAAGGTATAGGGTGAACATCATTTCAAGCAATAGAAAGATGGTGATGAATGATTATGATGCTTTAACCAAACAAATATATTGCCCCCACAATCCCTTTTGTTCTACTCTCTATGAGCTGTCCTCCACAGCATCATGTTTTTAAAATAAAAACCAAATATCGATTGGTTAGAGGTTTGTCGGGACTTACATACGTAATCCGATATAAATGAAATATATAAAACTCTCATACATGCTTGAAAAATGAACATTCTATGACTCAAAATTTCCTACTACAAACGTGGAAGTGCGGTTGTTGTTGTTGTTCCTCCTCAACTCCACAAGGACCACAACATCATTATTCATGACTTGACTTATATCATTTCTCACATTGTGTCCTCCCTTTGAGTTTTAATTGGCAATTAAGGTTTGGTGATTAATAGTATGTGGATTCTGGACTCCACATTGTGGAGCCATTGATGTTCTGTATATTCTTATTAATATGTGGTTTCAAATCAAATGTTTATTGCATTTGATATTAATCTCAATTAGAAATTTAGAACAATAGCAAATTTGGAAAACTTTACGTCACGTCACTTGCAAGTTAGATTATATAGTTTGTAAATGCTATGGAAAATTAGCTTGTTTGAGTAAAATTTACTCATATATATTCTTACGGTGTCATCTTTAATACAAATATGATTCTCAAATAGTCCATACCATTATTAATAAATATAAAAAAAATGTTGCCATAAAACATTAAGATGCCTGTAAATTAAGACATGTCCATAAAAACTTTTATATGGATCGTTAAGTTCGCCGTTAGCCAAACCGTTACTCAACATATGTTTTTCATAGCAAATTTCTGCAATAAGAGAAAGAAAAAAAAAAATGATACATGCCTGCGATTCACCTAGACTCACGGGTGGTATGTGCAATTAATCCTAATAAAAAAAAATGTATATACATTAATTAAAATTTAAGATGCCTATGAATTAAAATCAAATTACAAAGTAATCATTAGAGAACCTAGAATAGTTAAAATGGAATTATACGAATTGCTTTATAAGCAAAGGTCCTCCCTCACTCACATTTTTATATTATTAACATTAAAAGGTTCATTTGGTTTGGTAGTTGGAGTTTTCAAAATGAAGCCTCAATACCTCTCGATTATGAAGTGTTTGATTTTAGACCATCTTCAACCCATTGCATCAATTTGTTGCAAACTTTACAGTAAAATGTAGCAACTCTCATACTTTCATATCCAAGCCATTACACCAAATTCTACTCTAAAAAGAATATTTCATTACATGTTCCCTCTCAACCAATCAAAAAAAAAAAAAAAAAAGTGCTACAAAGTAGCGTAAGATGGAAAGTTGTGCTAGATCTGGCACAAGGAATAGCTTGGGTTGGAGAAGAAAATACAACAAAATGGAGATCGATGCTTTGGGTTGGAGATGCGCTTGGAAGATCATAATAGATTTCCAACCGAATCGATTTAAATAAACATTAAACCAATCACATCAAGACACGTGGGCTTTCTTAACAAACTATGTCATTATAGGATAGTGGGCCACAGAAGACAGGGGTTTTTAGGTGGTAACAATAATGGCTGGCTTGAACCAGGTTAAATTTTCATTTAATTCCATTATTAATAATTATTATTATTTATGAGTCGTTTAGTTACTCGGTTTTGATTTTTTGTGTCTGCGGGTTCATGGGGACTGATGTATGTGTGTTGATGGCACCTATCACGGCGTGACAGCGTGGTCGCGGTGTCCACATATGTGGCGGTGCTCCAAGTCTCCAACCTACCATTACATTACCAACTTTTGTTTTTTGTTTTGGCTGATAATGATAATTATCATCCAAACTTAGCGTAAAAATCACACTATAGCTGGCTAGCCAGACAGCTTCAAATAATATGATGCACATGTAAAATGTTGGCCCACTAATGATATATATCTAGTACCAAACAATTCAGGTACCTATCGGACTCTACATGCACGATTCTGATATTTCCTCTCATAACTAGAAAATGTATACTTTCATAGATCCACCAATGATGTTTAGCTAAACATACCCAAACACAATTGATACAATTGTATGATACAAATACAGGGAATTTTTTTTTCACTAATTGGTCATTACACGATTTTCCGATTTAGAATAGCGAATCGGGAAAAAAACCAATCCCCGGTTTTGAAAAAAATGAATAGAACTAAACTGGCCAGTATAAGAAAACCGGAAACCGATTGGATCGGTTCGATTCGGTTCAGTTTATTGGTTTTTTATGCACCCCTAATTGTATCTATTCATGTATTTAATTTGGATGGAAGGATATCAATGTTATATACAAGGTATCAAATCAATTTAACTAAGCTTGATTGCAAAGTTTCATTTGAAGATTTTGTGGGATTTCAATACATTTATCAAATAGGCTCCTAAAATGACTACATAACATTGATCCATTTAAAGAGGTAATTTAAATACTGAATCAAGACGATTTCTATCAAACATTTAACTAATCGCTATTCACTAATGATTTATGGTGGGCTCCAACCCTCAAAATCCTTTTGCTCATTTATGAATGTCACACCATCTTCTATCCAAGGCTCCATATTCACTATTTTTTAAAAATAAAAAATAAAAAAAATTATTTAATCATGGCAACAAAAAAATTGGCCCCAGTAACAAGAGTCATCAATATATAACCTTCCAACAATTTTTATTATATTTAAAAAAAATAAAAAAATAAAAAAATAAAAAACTAACTTTATAGTAATTCACTCTTAAGTTTATGTTGGAAAGAGCTTATGTAGTTATGTGCATAAAACAACTAAACCGACTACTGTAACAGCCTTAATCTAAAATATAGATTAAAAATAACAAATAAATTAAATATGAACCCAAAAAAAATAAATTCAAATTCCATTGTGGAGACTGGAGAAGGCCCTCCCTCGGTATTTTTTCTAAAAGAAAATTAGGAATCTATTTCAATTTTAAATTTTATATTAAAGATTTAAATACTCTAGTGTTATTAGACTTAACGAAAGTCAACTTATGGTCAACTAACAGTTCGGTGTTTTCACAAAAATCAACTAAAGCTAGAGTTGATTTTGTAAAATTCCCTGTATTATATTAATCATTCCTCTTGTCCCGTTTTCATCGGGATTTAAAACATCTATCAAATATGATATCCCAATTTGTTTCTAATTAAGTAAATTGGTCATATCAACCACTACCATTACATTTAATTATGTTTTTTTAAAAAATGTGTACACATTATTCAAATCGGTTGGATATACACGAAACGTTATTTTTGGACAAGGGGAAAAACGTATAAAGAAACCCTAACGATTGTTCCTTCAAGTATACCCCACAAATCATCTTTACGCCACGTGTCTTTAGATCCCACATCTTGTGCTCACAAGGGTGGGGTCCAATCGAACAACCGTAATCAGGCGCCGTAGATCGGTTTGGTAGCGACATTGGACCCACCACAAACAGGGAACTTTCCTTCATGTTTCTTGATCCAAAAAACCCTTTTAACGCCTATTTATTCTATCACCCTCTCCATCTCTCTCTCTCACTCACTCACTTCTCTCTGCAAGTGCGTAGGTTAAACAGAGAGACAGTGCGCACGATAAGACGAACAAAAAAAAAGATGGCTCACAAATTAGGATTCTTTGTTGCATTGATATGCATTGTCTTTGCTGGTGTTAGAGGTCAGTCACCCGCCACGTCACCCACTGCAACACCGGCGCCGCCTACACCCACAGCCACTCCACCACCTACATCAACTCCGCCACCGACATCTTCCCCACCACCAGTAGCTACCCCACCTCCAGTTTCTGCTCCTCCACCGGCAACACCACCTCCAGTCAGCTCACCACCACTGGCAACTCCTCCACCAGCAACTCCACCACCTGCAACCCCACCTCCCGCAACTCCACCACCAGCTACTCCACCACCAGCCACACCACCACCAGCCACCCCACCACCAGCAACTCCACCACCAGCCACCCCACCACCAGCAACTACTCCACCAGCTCCTCTCGCTTCCCCACCAGCTACGGTTCCAGCCCCTGCTCCAAGCAAGAAGAAGAAAGCTAGCTTAGCACCATCTCCATTGGGCCCGAGTCCTCCATCTCCTCCAGTCGGAGCTCCTGGTCCCGGCAGTGCCACGTCAGCCTCTCCTGGTCCATCCACCACGCTTGATCAGGTAACTCTACACATCTTTGAAGTTGTTGTCTATGTGTTTTTACTACAGATCTTAGATCTTGTTAGGTTTTTTTGATGATCATTTAGGTAGTTTTATTGAGTTATTATTGTCTTTTCAACTGTCAAAAACGATCTTGTTTGTTTTAAGCGCAATCTAGTAAAATTTGCTAACATGAACCGGGATTAATAACAATTACTCGTATTTCGTGTTGGCGTCTCGGGTCTCGCACCCTTGAGATTGGATCACACGGTCTCAAACTCACGTGATCTTAGCAATCTTTAATTAAGTCAAAATCAGATGAGTCTAATTGTTAAACAAGACTTTTTCATTAAAGTCATTTTTTAATAAAAGCAATGATGTCCCTGCAATTGTAGGTTACATGGGTAGGTATGTAAGGTACTGCAAGAAGCAAATGTGTAAAAAATATTAACAGCTAGTAAAAATGTACAGATGGAGCCTAGTAGTTGAGGGGCCTGGGGGACACAAGACACAGAATCCCCAGGTCGACTGACACCAGAACAGACCACCCTTTTGACCAAAATATTAATAACCTCAATAACATCTGGGCTCAGCCCAAAAGAAACCAAACAAGAACATATTGTATGTATAAATTTGTTAAAATTCTGTGTTGTTTGGTATTGCAGAATGGAGCAGAGAAGATGTGGAGTATGCAGAAGATGGTCGGGAGCTTGGTGTTTTGTTGGGCTATGTTGTGGATGCTAGTTTAGAGAAAATTTAATTTCTGTGTTTCTTTTTTTACTTTGATGTCGTTTATCGGGTTCATTATATTTTGATGATGTTGGCTGCCATTTTTAGCCCCCCACGAGTACGAGTGATCATATGGGAGATTTATTTTACTGTCTGTATTATTTGACTACTTCTTTTCATTATCATCATCATTATTATTATATATATACATTCAGTTGGATTCTTTGGGAGATTTTTGAGTGGATCGGCTTTTGTATTTCACTTTCAGGGGACATGTTATTATTATTTTCATTGATTTTTATTATTTCTTTAATTTGTTGGTAATTAAGCTTATGCTTTACTTCAAATTTGATCAACAGAATATAATTATTGAAGAGCAATATTATGTTAGGAAACCCATCATCCGATGTGGATTGATAGTAATGGCGAATGGGTGTTCTCATTCATGATATCAGAAAACAAGTTTTTTGTTATTAGCTAAAAAGTATAAAACCCATCGTTAAGAGAGCTTAATTGTTATTAATTATTGTTGTTGTTGTTATGGTCAAACTTCACTATGTATTTCCAAAATTATAAGTTAAGTCTTATAATTATCAGTCCTATATGCTATATAGGGAATGCATGGTTGGGGTTTTACCGTTTTAATATCTCACATCAAATGGAAGATTCACTCCAATCTGAATACACAAATACTAAAAAAAATTAAAAAATAAATAAATAGGTCGACTCACTTTATTTGATTGATTGGTCGCAGTAATGGCCGGATAGGGCGGAGTCAAAAGAAGGTTAGGGCTGTCTGATAGAGCTAAAAATAGCTGTTTTTGTTTTTATTTTTTTAAAATGATTTTGAATTCAATATTCGTTCTTTTACTTTGTTTTCAAAATACAAAAATAAAATGAAAGGCAAAAGGGTTAATATTAAAAATCTCCCTTCACATTTGAACTATTATTGAATATATAGTTACAAATGCTTTTATTTTAGAAACCTCCCCTATGAACTAACACATTTACCATTCCGTTTGTATTGATTGAGTTTAACCGTTAAAAAATATAAAATGTCTTTATTTAAACTTTAATTGTATGAATTGACCATTATACCCTCATATGTTTACCAAATAAAAATTAATAAAATCATCATACAAAAGACGGGAATGTTAACTTGTAAATGAGAAGTTATTTTGTGAATAATTTTATCCCTACAAATTACAAAAATACAAATGAACCAAAAAACATTGAAAATAAACCAAAATATGTATTTATTTATTTTTATTTTTATTTATAAATCTAAGAAAATACACATTTTCAATGCTTTTGATTAATTTGCAATTTTTTATTTTATTTTAATTTTAGGGATAAAAATGTTTACAAAATAACTTTTTCTTTACAAGTTAATATTATCGTCTTTTGCATCATTTTATTAATTTTTTTTTTTTTTTTTTTTTTGTAAAAGTATGAGGGTATAATGGCCAATTCATACAATTAAAGATTAAATAGAGACATTTTAAACTTTTTAATAGTCAAACTCAGTCAACACAAACGAAATGATAACGGTGTTAGTTCATATGGGAGATTTTTAAAATAAAAGGATTTATAATTATACATTTAATAATAGTTCAAATGTGAGGAAAAGTTTTTAATATTAACCAAAAACAAAACTAGTGTTAAAAGTAACAAATTTGAAAATCAATTTTTAGATGTTTTCCTTGTTTAACTTAATTTTTTGTTTCTTCTTCCTCGCTCACGACTTGTTGGCCTCCATTCTTCTTCTTCTTCTTCATTCGTCGACTAGTTCGCCTCCATTCTTCTTCTTCCTCTTCTTCTTTTTCTTCTTCTTCTTCTCCATCACTCCATGGCCAAAAATTTGGTAGCCGGAGGAGCATTTATCAAATAAATATATTGATCTGTTATGCCAAGAAAAGGGATTTACGAAGAATTTACAACTTTCTATCTGATCTGATTTCTCTCTCTCTCTCTCTCAAACATCTCTCGATCTAATCTTCTTCTCCTTCTTTGACTATCTCTTTTATTTGTACAAATAATACCTAGCATAAGAAATCAACACAAATTTTGATCATAATCATCACTTAGTTCAGTTGTTAGTTGATCCATAATTTGGGCATTACATGATCTCACCTCCGGATTCGTGGATCTGCTCCTCGCCAATCTACTCCTTAAAGACATCCAAATAAAAGTGGTCTCCAATGCTTCACTTGTCAAATATTATTTTTAATGACATGTTAATTTATTATTGGTCTCCTTAAATATCCTCTAAAATTATTAAATAAAATAAAGTAGATGACAAGTGGTTGCTAACTGGTTGGGCCAACAAGATGGATGTCCAACAGACCCTCTGAAATCAGAGAGTCATGTTGACAACCTCTAAAAAATAATTGTCACCTCAGCTTAAAGTTGTACTAGAAATGTTGCATTGGAGATGAGTTTATTTTTAACAAAGTCGTTGTTTATCCTACATGGTATCTAATTTTTTCACAACCTACATTACCATTGGAGATACTTTGAGGGCTGTGTCTCTTTGGGTTCTTTTGGTCGACAGGCCTTTTGTTGCCTTGTGTGTTCTTAGTGTTCTTTGGTTGTGTCAATAAAATGTAGCTATTAAAAAAATAAATTATAATTAATATGATTTGCTTTCAAGAAAAAAAATAATGTGAAAAAAAATATTTATCCAAATTTTTTTCAAGTTATAATGTGAAATAAAATAATTCCAATTTTTAAAATTTTTCGGTTAACTTACTGGACATGTTTTCGGTGTTTTTATTTCCAAAATACTGTTTCTGTATATGCTATCAAATGCGTTTTCAGATTTCGAAACTAAAACCAAAAATATTGTTTTCATTTTCACTTTTATTTTCAAAAAACATTAATTGAAAAACATTTACAGAACATGCCCTTAGAATTTAGATTGAGATGGAATCATGGAATAAGCATACTAACTGACGCAATATGAGTATACCACTAGAGATTATTCCTCCTAGAACAGACGGATCAAAACCTTTTCTACCCCACATGGGGTTTACAGATTATACCTTTCCGGTTAGTCCATATTGATCAGAAACTCATAATCTAGGACCATATATGATCCTCTTATATGAAATGCATCAAAGCTAAAGTAGTCATCTTGAGAAAATAGATGAATTTCAAAGATCTTAAACAAATTCAAAGAAGATTTTCCTGTACGTTTATAGTCAGTCATTTTAATATTCTCGTTGAAATCTGAAAGGGTAATTGGCACTGTACCCCCCTTAAGTGTTCGCGAAATCGCAAACTATCCCCTGAATGTTTTTTTTTCGACAGTAAACCCCTCGAATTGTTTGAAATTGGCAGAAAGTGACGGAATATGGACGGAACCTTTTTTCCATTTGTTGATCTTGACACATGTGCTGCACATGTGAAGCCAATGAGGGCATTTAAGTCATTTTGTGACTACTACTAATAAAATAAAAAATTAAATTTTTAAAAATAAAAATTAATAATTTAAAAAATAAAATAATAACAGCAAAAAAATTGAAATTTTGGATTGTAAAAAATAATAAATATTATTAAATTAAAAAATTAACATTAATAGAAATTTAAAAAAATTCAAACCCTAATCTCTCTTATTCTCCCTTCCATCTCTTCTTCTCAATACTAAACCCATACAATCAAACACAAACCCAGAAATTAATCTCCAAGAATCATCTTCTTAACAAAATCTTCATCACAATCATCAATCTCCACCAAATCATCACCATCATCAAACACCAACCCAGACCAACCCCTCCATCTCGCCACCAGTAGAGCTCCACCCCTCACCTATTGCACGAACCATAACCGACGAGACCCATCCCTCATTCTGCCACCGCGAACCCGATTGAACCCCATCATCTCGCCACCGTTGATCTGATTTGGAACTCTCTCTCGTGAATCTCCCTCTCTCTCTCTCTCTCTAAACCCTTACTCGCGAACACGATCTAGGCAAGAACACATTCTGGTGGTGCTAGTTGATTGGGCTACGAGTGTGGTTTGGTGCCGTTGTCTCCCACCGTCTCCCATAATCCCACTTCCCTTTCTTCTCTCTTTCTTCACAACCAGCCACAACCTCTTTAGAGAGAGAGAGGTTGATGATGGTGATGAAGAAGAAGAGATTAAGAAGAAAAGATTCATGGAGAGAAGAGAAGAGATTAGTGGGATCCAAATTTTAAAAAATAAATTAAGTTGGCTGAGATATGGGTTTGAGAGTTGAATTTTTTTAATTATTATTTTTAATTTTTTAAAAATTTAAAAAATTTTATTACTAGTAGTCACAAAATGACTAAAATGCCCTCATTGGCTTCACATGTGCATCACACATGTTAGGATCAATAGACGGACGAAAAAAGGGTTATATCCCTATTCCATCACTTTCTGCCAATTTCAAACAATTCGAGGGGTTTACCTGTTAGGATTATGCTCAATAGCAAGAGTGTAATATTGTAATTAACAATCTTTTTCATATTAATAAAGTGATTTCTGGTTTAAACAAATCTTATAGCATTTATAGTTTAATATTATAATTGTCAAAGTAAATAATCATAAGGTCTAAAGACTATGAGAAAAGAAGAATTGTTCGTACATCTGGATATGTATGTGGTAGACACAATTCTTTAGTTAGTCTTGAATATTATTCACAACTTAAGTTAAAGGTTGGGCACATTTATCTTGTTAAAGTTGTAGAATTCCTTTGCTAGCATTTGAGTGGGATCAAATGAGATATGATGAGTCTAAAATCATCGGAGTGTCTTCGAGCAAAAGAATCTAGTGCACTGGGTGCATTGAACTGGATCACAATGAAATACTTTATCTATAACCGTCAGTAGATAAAAGTCATTTTATTATCAGGACAATAAGAGAGTCTATCTTAATCCTGAGATAAATGATGGACTTATGGTTGCAAGTGATATCATTTGAGTTATCAATGAGTACGATTATATCGCATAGTCTATCCTCGATAGTTTGGTGATATTCATTTGTTAATCGATAGAGGACTTCATTTATAGATATGGACATCGTGGCTCCATTTATCAAATGAGAGTATAATATCATCATATGGATGTTTTGAGGTAATTGGATATTAAATCTCAACGTTGAGTTTTCGATAGTATCTATTGAAAACATGGCTTCTGGACAAGTCAAAATATCCAAGTTCAAAACGTGGTCATATGAGTAAATATGGTAACTTGGAGAGTTATAGGCGGTCTATGAACTCTTGGCGATTACTGATATTAATCACGAGGATACACTATCTCCAACATGATTGTCTAGGGTATGAATGAGGAAACATCTTCCTTTTCTGTCTTTATTTAAGAGTTCAATTTTAGCTCTTTAGTGGAATGAGTTAAAATTAATGGATCGGACCCAAGTGAATCATTTGTTGATTGTGATTAGGTTATGTCTATTGAAGCTTAAATTTAGATAGCCCGCCAAGATCCCCAATCCACACGGACTTGCATGGATCACTTGATATATTCTACCGGACCAATTTAAGGGTTCATCTAGAATTGCATTTAATATATTAAGAATATAATTTGCACATTATTTATGTAATGGGCTGCTCAATTATATTTATATATTAATGAATGACATGTGAGCTTGTTTCTTTTAGTAAGAATAGGTCTAGTTCACATGTGGGCTTTTTATTTAAAGTCCAATGGATTAAATGAAATAAGAAAATAATATATAGCCCATTTATTTTAAGTGGGGCGGCAAAGGTGAATTAATTAACCTAATATATTATTTTGTTTCATTGTTTAATTAAATAAGAATTAATTAATTTATTAATTAATTGTTTAATTAAGAAACAAATCTTTTCTGATTAGGAAATATGATTCCTAAAGGTATACTATTGGTAGTAGTATACTTAAATTAAAAGACTTGTTTGACAAGAAAATAAATAATTAATTTTATTTATTTAATCAAATAAGAAGTCTTTTTATTTAGTCAAATAAAAGAATAAAAGATTTATGAGTTGGATTAGGGTTTGGGAGTCTTAAACTAAATAGGAATTAGGGTGCAATACAAACTCCTTTTTGGCTTGAGTATTGCGGCAACCCTAGTCCCTTTTAGGTTATTATTTTCGGCCACCCTAACAGAAAGAGAGAAAGAAAATTTTGCCACCTATATATGTGGACTTATAGAATTCGGCCACTTTAGGGTTTTTGGTGCTTGATTCTATTTTCTTCTTCTTCTCAATTCATAGAAAGATTATTTTTATTCTACTAAAAAAAACATAAAAGAGATATAGATTATTCTTTGATGGTATACTATTTGCTTATTCATCAATAAGCTTGTGTGTACAACATCGATCTTGGTTCACGCGAGTTTCGATCATTAGATTGAGAACTCAAAAGTGACCGGAATAATCTTAGTATTCTTTTGATTGTTTTTGTGACTAACAAAGAATAGAAAAGTTTGTTTTGTCCATTCACAGGTTTGCAATTCAAAGAAAAGGGAGACCACGCTCCTAGGTGATCCACGTTCGTGCTAGGATTGAAGATCTTGCGGATTACCATCGACGCAAGTCAATCGGATCACGCGACAAAAGGTATTCTTCTTTTGTTAGATAATATATATGTTTAATTGATTAAAGGGTTTAAGGTTCATAAAAGGAAATTTTTTTTAAAAGTTACTAAATCTATTTTTAGTCTCGCTTCCGCTGCGTGTACTATACGGTATTTTTCCCTACATTACCGTCGAAAAAAAACATTCAAGGGGCAGTTTACGATTTTGCGAACACTTCACGGGGGGTACAGTGCCAATTACCAATTTGAAATTAGATTCGTAACAGATGACAATAAGATGACCTCTTAAGTCTTAACTTCTTAGGCTAGAGATATCTATGTTTATCTTACATTCTCGGGCCTTGAATGATGGGCTTTTTTACTTTGTCAATAGAGTGATGATATTTGCACCCATTAAAAATCATATGTACACCCCTGAGTAAAATTGCTAAGAGGATTAATTGTTTGTTAGTACACCCACCAATAATTATTAATTAGTTTCCTATTTTAATCTTTTGTATTTTTTTTTTCCTATTAATTGTTTGATATTAACATATATCTTAACAACTCTTTCCATTTTAATAAACCCTATATTCGCTTTTAAATATATTTTCAATCTTTTTTAAGGAAATACAAATTAATTGTTAAGTATGGAAAATGAATCAAAATTATGAGACAAATTTGGGTGTGAAAAAGTAAAGTTTTAAATTAATTTTTATTTGAAGAACAAAATCATTATGTATATAAATATACTTTTAAATTTTTTACTTTTTTTTTTTGAGAAAGCAAAAAATAGACTCTTAAATTAACTATATTATCTTTTTTTTTTTCAAACACAATTTAGACTTTTTATTTATTTATCAATATTATAAGTTTTTTCTTGTTAAAAAAAATATATTAGGTGTTCTTCAATTTATCGAATACCTATTTTATTTTTAAAAAAAATATCATTTAACATCTATCTACTCCCATATCAATTGGGACATGACACAAATCTTGCATTCCTACAACTCTCTCAAAAGTGGTTCTCTAATAATTTTTTTTTTTTTAAATCTTTATATGGATTTTTAAAGAAAAATGGAGTTTCATTTTGAAAAACCAAGAAGAGAAAAAAGAGCAGGGAAGAGAAATAATAGTAAGAGAATTAAAGGTAACAATTTTTTTTTAAATAAATAATAAAGGTGATTAAATAACATAATAATAGTCTTAGGTGGTGTGTACTTACAAAAATACAATAAGTATAATTAAAGAATGGGTTTTTTGACATTAAGTGAGGTTTATTTACAAATAAGTATTTTTTAAAAGTTTTGATGAGTGTGATTATGAAAGGAGTGTAGATACAATTTTTGAGTGGTGCTATTATCGTCACTCTTATCAATAAAACTAGATATGATGACACTTGACATCCTCAAAATGACATCTATATTTTATGGGTGATTTGGTATTCTCCTATCAAACCTTTTGATTATTTATTATAGTTACCACAGATCAAGCTACATAGGAGCCCAAGCCGAGCCGAATATCTACTTCCATAAACATATTATATGTATTTGGAAAATTATAAATTATAATTCACATTGGTATATAGCAATTCTCCTAGATGGAATCAGATGATTAATAATATCATCTACGGAATTTATAAATAAAAAATAAACTATTAACGTTAAATTTACCATCAACGGATATTATTATACAGCAGAACCTATGTAAATTAATCTTCTATAAATTAATATCCTCTCTAAATTAATAAAAAATCCCGATCCCGATTTGGACTAGTGTAAAAAATTAATAAGCCTCTCTATCGTAATAATTAATAATTTCTTTTTGAAACATAGTGTAAAATTTTGCTCATGACTGTCGTATAAATTAATAATTTCATAAAAATATAAAATATATTACAAAATATTCAAGAACTATAAAAGTACTTCAAAATGTAGTTTGCACAAGGTCACCATGTTTGATATTTTTGACTTCATCCTTCATTTTTTGAATTATCTTCAAGAAGTTATTGTAATCATCTTCTTGTTGTAGTCAAAAGATTTCAACTAAATTTAGTATTTCAACAGCCTTACTTGTAGAGATTTTAGGTACCTTTTGACTATCGTCGTCGTCATCATCATCCATCTTAACCACACCATCATTAATCTGCATTGTGATATCATTGATGATATCCTCTTCGGTTGGAGTGTAACAAATCTTTCTTAAACAAGGAATCCTGAAAAAAGGAATTTTCCATGAAGAAAAAAAACTGACTAAACAAGTAATCCTGAAAAGGAAGAAAGTCGACTTTTATACGTTTTCTAAGACAAAATAACACTTTACAAGGTAAAATCCTTCAAATTAATAACCCCTCTAAATTATACTCATTGATGGGTCCCAAGAATATTAATTTAGAGGGGTTTTACTGTACTAAGATAAATAAAAGGGTGTTTAGGTAATTTCAAACCGATCCGAACTAGAGATGGGCATTTATCCTCGAATACCTAAATCCCCACTTTCCCATCACTATTTGGGGGGAAATGAGGAAATGGGTAAGGATAGGAGGAGGTCCTCATTTCCCCATTTTCCCCACAAATGTATTGAAATGGGGATAGGGATAGGGATAGGGATAGGGATAGGGATCCCCATTTCCCCATTTTTCCCAAACCGTATATATATATTCTTAATATTTTTTTATTCTTTCTATTTTTAATATTTCTGTATTTGTATTTGAATTTGTAACGAATTGTTTTCTTTTTAATATGTAAGTTTTAGTAACACAGGGAAAATAGGGAAACAAGAAAAATGGGTAAATAGAGAAAAACATGTAAAACAAAACAAATAGGAAAAAACAGAGAAAAAAAAAAAAGAAAAAAAAAAAAAGGAAAATAAGGATGGGAATGGGGATACCTCCTCTCAAAACTCCCTCATGGGAAAAATGGGGAGGGATGAGGAAGGGTTTTCGAAAAGGGTAATTACCCTGGTGGCCATCGACTTTTGCCACCACTATCAAAATGGCCACCAGATGGGGAAATGGATGGAAACTAGCTATTTTTGGAAAACATTGTTACACTAATAGCCATTCCATCCACTTCCATTCAATTCCATCCACTTCCATCCATGCCACCACTGTCAAAATGGCCACTAAATGGGGAATTGGATGGAAAATGACCATTTTTGGTAAACATTGTTACACTAATGGTCATTCCATCCATTTCCATCCAATTCCATCCATTGAGTGGCATTTTAGTAAATAAGAGGATGACATTAATTTATTTTATATGTTTTTTGAAAATCAATTTTTTCTTTTGTTTTTTAAAACAAATAATTATATTTAGTGTGTATATACGTATAGCATATCTCAAACAAATATATATATATATATATATATTTAGAAGATTAAGGCTACAAAATCTAAAAATTCTAAAAAACATATTTGAGATAAGTTGAAAAGAAATATATATATATATATTCATTTTTGAGAAGATTAAGGCTACAAAATCTAAAAATTCTAAAAAAAAACATATTTTAGATAAGTTGAAAAGAAATATATATATATATATATATTTTCTTTTTTGAAAAGGTTAAGGCTACAAAATCGAAAAATTGTAAAAAACACATTTGAGATAAGTTGAAAATATATAAATATATATATTTTCTTTTTTGAGAAGATTAAGGTTACAAAATCTAAAAATTCTAAAAAATATATTTGAGATAATTTGAAAAGAAATATATATATATACATTAAATATAATTATTTGTTTCAAAAACAAAAGAAAAAATTGATTTCCAAAAAATATCTAAAATAAATTAATGTTATCTTTATATTTATCAAAATGCCACTTATTGGATAGAAGTGAATGGAATTGGATGAAATGACCATTAGTGTAATAATGTTTGTCAAAAATGGTCACTTTCTATCCATTTACTCATCTGGTGGTCATTTTGATAGTAGTGGTAAAAGTCGATAGCCACCAGAGTAATTTCCTCTTTTGAAAATGGGGATGAGGACCTTTATCTATCCTCATTTTCCCAATACCCATCCTTAATCCGAACCCGTACGAACCAAAAATAAGGCGGGCTAAATTCCCTCTTCACAAGCACAAAATCCAAAGCAGTGAGTATACAGAATACAACAAAACAAAACAAAAAGATAACACAAAACCCTCCCTCTTCTCTTCGCTTAAACAAACGAAATGGCAATCTCTTCAGGCGTTTTCTCCACCGCTTTCTTATCCCCTGAAACGGCGTCGTCCTTCCTCAGGTCCTCTCCTGTTTCCAGGCTTGCCGCCCCACCTGTCACTCTTCGCATGGTTCGCACCGTCACTTTTGCCACCGCTTCCAAGCCCGTCACTGGCAAGCGCGAGCCACGTGGCATCATGAAGCCCCGCCCCGTCTCCCCCGAAATGGCAGCTCTTGTTGGTGCCCCTGAAATCCCTCGCACCCAGGCACTCAAGCAGATTTGGGCTTATATCAAAGAGCACAATCTTCAGGTTTCATTTTTTTAGTAGAGATACTACTTCGTTTTAATGGGTTTATTGTTTGGATTAAACAGTGGCTTCTTTTGTGTTTTATTTGGTATTTGCGTTTGGATAAGGTTTTGTTGGTGAATATCAATTTTTTTTTTTTTTTGAATTTTATTAAATATATATATATGCTGTATTGATGGAGATGACTTTGGTTCTGTTGTTTTAATTGCCACATAAAGATTTTGATTTGCGCTTGTTTTGTGGTTACGTATATGAAATGAATTCTGCTTCTGTTTCTGGTAAATAGGTATTTGGGTTTGGATAAGGTTTTGTTCATTTATAACAAATGTGGCTTTCTTTATTCACAGAAATTTCTTTTTGTTCTGTTAGGGTTTTGGTTATTGTTTATGTGTTCTTATTTGGGTTGTTGCTATGTTTGTGGTTAATGCCCTGTTGGTGTATATGAAGTGAGTTTTGTTCTGTGGCTGGCATCAAATTTGAGTTTCAAATTTGGAATTGAGTGGTTAAGTTTCTGTCCCTTATGTGAAGCCTAAAGAATTTCGGTATATTGGGGGATTCATAGAGGCATTTGTAATTATTGACCGAAGTCTGTTGTGTAGTGTGCTACTAAAGTTTATATGGAACAAACTTTGTTTTATTTTAGTAAAAAAGATGATTTATGTGTTTTCCTTGACCGCTTTGTATCTAGATATGTTGTTATAGATGAAATTGTGGTTTCTTATTTGCCTTAGTTCGCTGTTATACGGTGGTCACTTGAGGTTTTATATATTATGCATGATCTTTTTCGTTTGCTTTTGTTGTTTCTTGAATGTTAACATCTTGAAGGAGATCATATTGTTTTGAAGTTGCTTTGATTTTGCCTTTACTGACCTTATTTTGTTTCTTTAAGAGTTTTATATTGGTTTATACTTGGGATGTTTTTTTTTTTTCTCTTTCTAAACGTTTATTATGTTTACTTAAGGTTATATGCTTTTCAGCATTGCATTTCTCTTAGTATTTCAGATGTTTGTAGAAATGATAGTTTTTTGAGAAGATAATGCTATTGAACTTCGCCGTTATTTAAAGTATTAATCATGATTGATATGTTTCGTTGCTTGGCTATTTACTGAAGAGTACCTTCCAATACATAGATGTAACTTTACTCAATATAGAGGAATTTAAATTTCGTCTAAACAGTTGCAAGTTGCTCGTGTTCTAACATGATAGCTGATCCTTTTAAGTTTCAACTACTATATTTTCCTCTTCTTCTTAAGAAAGCGGCTTTGATGCATGATAAATGTTCTTTCAAAAAATAATATATTGTCATTTTGCAATGTTTCACTTGAACTGTCTTTCCTACATTGATTTCTATGGCTGTACTCATATATAATGTTTAATTATTTGGTTGATTTGGGAAACTTCTCGCTTATAGAGCATTAGTTTCACGGATTAACAACTATAGATTGTAATTTGGTTCTTGACGTGGTAGTGTATTGTTCAGACTGGCTATTGCCTTCTCACTTGTTTTAGATGTTTCAGCTTCGCATAAGGAGAAAGCATGTTAAGTTGGTAGTAAGGCATTTGTTGTTTGAGGGAAAACCATGATTCTATTAATCAGGTTTATCGTGGGTGATTTATTTAATGTATTTTGTCCTTGAAGCTATGGTTTCAGTTGTAAATGATGTACTTTTATGAGTTCTACTACTAACTGAAAAACTTGGTACATTTTTGTTCCATTTAGTGTTGTTTTCATAAGCTTAAGTTATCTCCTCATAGAATGCATACGTAATGTTTGTTATGCTGTATTTTATGAATTTAGCAATGGCCTGACCATTTCTTGTCACTTTTATAGGACCCTGAAAACAAGAAGGTTATAGTCTGTGATGAGAAGCTGAAGAAGATATTCGCAGGGAAGGACAGGGTTGGATTCCTTGAGATTGCAGGGTTGATCAGCCCCCACTTCCTTTAAGAAAACCCGATGATGGATCTGAAAGCTGTGAAGAACCATATTTTGATTGCGGGGTTGTGTTTTGGTTGGTCATAAATCATAATAGTGGAAGTAGTAACCGTTGTTTTCAGCAATTAGTAGTGCTTTTAGTCTTAGTACTGGTATACAGAAGTACAACTTTTTTCGAGTTTTTTTTTTGGCTTCTGGTCACTTAAACATGTAGGTTCTTAATGCAATATTATTAGAAATTACGGGTTTATGCATTATTCGACATCTTAAAATTTGTTGGGATGTGTATACATAACTTCTAGTCGAATTATTTCACTTTTGCATTTTGTTTTTGTGCCATTTGGTTCATGATGGAGCCTCGCCTCCGTCCATCTCTATTTGAGCCGGAGTCGCTCTCATATATTCCAACTGATGAGGCTTCAAGAAGAGGAGATCTAGAATTTTCCAAATCTCTCTCTTCTCAAGTTTTATTATTTTTTATTTTAGTTTTATTTATGAGTATTCTTTTTAATTATTTTCTTTTTTATAAAAATTATTTTCAACGGTGGAGATCCTTTGATGAATGGAGGAGATCTAATCTCTTCCCTCCATTCTTTCTTTTTAAAAATAAATAATTAATATTAGTTTTTTCATATTAACAAGCTAAATATGTTTTTGCCCCTCGATCGTTAACTTTTAACAGCAGCCCACTAACCGTAGAGGATGTTTGTGTAATTTTAAACAATGTTTGTGTAATTTTAAACAAACATTGTCTGTGTGAAATTAAGTCTAATGTCAGGGATGTTTGTGCATTTTCCCATATTATTTTGATGAAATAGTTTAATTCATTTCTTGAGTTAAATGTATATATCATGAAAATATCAACAAAAAATTACATAAATAGGTTAATGAAATACAGAATATTGTAAAATTTACCGATGAATCAAATAAAAATTACATATATCTAGTTTAGATTTTGGAGGAAATTAAAATATGCATGGAGGGGGCAAGCACTTTCATCGATGTGGAGGAGACACTCATCTCCTTCAACGGCATGGAGGTGACCGGTGGGGAGCAAGCGTGCAGCAGTGGCATATGGTGTTGCAATTCCCATAAAAATCCTCGAAAAACTTCTTCGGCTGGCACCAAATGGTATGAGTTCAAAATTCTATCCTTTCAAGTCAATGAAATTTACAATGAATTTCTCCGGGTAAAATTCATCAAGTTTTTCCATCTACAGAGTCTCCTCCTATCGCCCACGCGTTCACGAAAACCATCAATTTGGGTGGTATTTAATACCCTTCAAGAATACTTGACGTTGTTTCTCTTGGAACTAATAATGGATACCCTTCAAAAATACTTGACGTTGTTTCTCTTGGAACTAATAATGGAGGCATGGAGCTACCAGTTGTAATCTCATAGTAATTCAAAAATAATAGTAATTTTATTAAATATAAATATTAATATATATTTTTTTTTATAGAAAATATCATTAACAAATTTCAAGAAGAAGAAGGATCCATAATTTAGAAATAATATTAATGTTATTAAATATAAATAATAATTAAAATAAATAAATATCATTAATAAATTTCAAGAAGAACCCTTAATCTAGAAATAATATTATTAAATATAAATAATAGTGATAAAAAGATATAATTAATAAATTTTAAGAAGAAAAAGAAGAGAGAGAGAGAAAAAAAAAAGTGTCATTTTCAAAAACAAAACGAAAAATACGGAAAACATGTTTAACACGTTTTTTGTGTTTTTCATTTTTAACACTTTCTTCTGTGTTTTCTTTGTTTTTTGAAAACAAAATAAAAAACGGTTACCTAACACGTTTTCAAAATTATTTTCGAAAAAAAAAAAAGAAAAAAAAAAAAAAAAAAAAAAAAAAACTCCCAAAATACTCTGTCAAACAACCCTTCCAATAATTAATTCGTTTTCAAAAACTAACCCCAACCAACTTCTCAAAATCTGATTATAAGAGAAACAAATTATAAAATAAGTAGATTTGGAGAGCAAACACATTATTTCTTCAAACTCGTGAAATAACGGATTATTTCTTAAGCAAAAACATTCTCAAATAAAAGTGACTTTCACTTTTTCACTAAATTATTAAAACTCTCTTGAACTTTACCTTTAGTTATTTTTGTTCGGACTAAATCTAATTAAATAGTACTAAACTAGCTCCAAGGATTCAAATTTCACCCATTTATTTTGAAATGATATGGGATTGCTGAACTTACACAAAAAACTTATTGGGAAAATAATTAAGCTTTACCAATTAGCTTCCTTGCTTTTGACTATCATTTGCAATGACTAGAGCTTGGCTTTCAACTATATACAAACATTATGAAAATTGAACAGGAGATGAGTTGATGAATGATAGTAATTTGGTTGTATATACTTTAAATATTTTTGAAAAAATTGATAATGAGACTATTATGGTTTTATTTATTTATTTTTTTTAAAAGAAAGAAATGAATTTAAAGTATGGAATCTTTTTAAGAGCAATAGAAACTTTGCATAGTTGATATTGTTTTTCTTTAATGTTCTTAGTTATAGGTTTTTTTTTTTTTTTTTGGAAAGATTAGTTATAGCTTTTTAAAGAGTAAATCTAATTACTCAAGCAGATATTTTTTTAAAAAAATATGAGAATTACAAAATAAATATCCAGATTTTTTTTCTTCTTAATTTCTAATAATTTACGACTTTTCTAGTTTCAACTAAATTGGTCCATATGTTTTCAAAAAATAACCAAAAAGATCTTTTGGCCTTAAAGACGATTAGTTTAACAATGTTTGACTTGAGAAAAAACAAAAAATAACCTTTATAATATATATAAATTTAAAATAATGAAAATGAAAAATATTAAAAAAAAAGAAAAAAAAAGAAGAAGAAGAGAGAATACAACAAAAGGAGAAATGGCCTCTGGCGATTATTAGATCTCCTCCACAGGTCTTGGAGGAGATTGTAATGATCTCCTTCTATTGCCGGTGGAAGGAGATCCCCGAGTGAAGGAGATCCGCCAACTATAGGGTCACCAGTGGTGGAAGTAACCTTTACTTTGTTTTTCTTTAAATTAATTTAATTTAAATTTAATTTAGATCATATTACTTAAATAATTTATTAAAAATTTAATTTGTGTTCTATTTTCACTATAATTTTTAATCATTATTCTATTTTCAACAAATTATTTATTTATTTATTTTATTAGACCAAATTATCATTTAAATGTTAAGTTGACAAACAAAAGTTTGACTTTAGGGATTAATTTACAACTTGATGAAAAGATGAAATTAGCCTAAAATTAGTGTTTAGGGTGCAAATATTAGGTTGTTTCTAAAATGAAAATAAGCATGATAATCACTCTCATAATCTATAATTTGAGATGTATGTATAATAAAGAGAAAAGGAAGGAGAAAAAGAAATACAGTGACGTTTATTTAGTTGGACTTTTGAAAAATCTCGACTGATAAAAGATCTACTTACAGTAGATCTATTAGAAATAGAGTTTTTTATCATTAATATGTGTGTTTCTTCTTCTATCATACTTGGGATATATTTGCAGACTCGTGCTTTGAAATTGAATATCCAGTTGCAATGGAAGTTGGTCGGGTCAAACCGTCAAAGGAAAGAAGAAATTGCAGAAACTTAATGGTATTCAATATTCAATACGTGCATTTTATGTCAAAAATTTCAAATCATATTTTAATTTTACTATTAACTTTTTTGTTGAAAGGAATTTATTATCAACTTTTGATGTTAACTCGGGAGGATTCCAACACATATGAATATATGATGTTGAAGTGTTGGGAGGAAATTAAGTGGAGGAAACACTGAACAACGAGGATCAGCTCTGGGATGCTTAAAGTTTTTAGCTAATATCTAGGGATGGAGTAATAAGGGTCCAGACCGATCGGAACCAGACCCGCTAAAAATAAAAGGTCTAGACCCGATCTGGAACTGTGAAACAGATAGTCTGAATCCGACCCGGTATGAGTCCAGGTTTTACCTAACCTGGTATGAGCCGGATTTTTGACCCGGATTGTTTTGGGCCATAATTTTTGAAAGTGGGCCATATTTTCCAATATATTTTGGGTCATATTTTTTTGGGCCTGAAGTTGTATTACCCAAATCTATTAATCATAAATATCCATACGAATTAAAAAGATAAGTTTCACAATTTAAGCCAATTAAAATTCTAATTTCTTACAATCTATATCTAATTAAAACAATAAACTCAATTATTACATCAACACATCCCTAATAAAAACAATTAAGTAAAAAAATAAAAACAATCATGTGGACGTAATGGCTCTTCTTCATCTATGGTTTCAGTAGCATATATTTTTTTCCTCTGAAATGCCACCTAATAAAAACAATCAAATGATTTGTCAATAAAATGCATAGTAATAAACCCCAAGGGGTGGTGCCACTGGTCACAGAGGCAAGCCGTAAACTCGGATGCCCTAGGTTTGATCCTTAGCAGCCACGTTTCTCTTGGGCCATCGAAGGTTTACCCAGCTGTTAACTTCAGGGTCTCGTGGGATTAGTCGAGGTGAACGAAAACTGGCCCGGACACCTATGGATACAATAAAAAAATAAAAAAAATATATAGTAACAACCATGTATCCCACTTTTATAATAGATGTCCACATATCTGTAGTACTTGTAAATTTACTTTCAATACTCTCCAACAACTTCAACGTCTTATCCCTCTCCATATTATACAACTTAAAAATCTCATTTTTCAATTTGTTTTTATTCATTGATTCAAACCTAGGTTGATAATATTTTATGATCTCCCAAAACCCCGTGTATTCTACAAATCTTAAAGGAAGATTATGTATTATAATCATCTTCGCTACTAGAGACTCATCAACATTTAGATCAAACGAGGTATTAGTTGAATTCGTAACTTCTTGATGATTATCAAGACATTTTAACACTTGCTTCTTAGATATTATTAATATATAAGTTTAGAAATATTATAATAAAGAAATATATATATCAAAAAAATAAAAAATAAAAAAAAAATAATAAAAAAAAGGCTTCGGTCGCTGGTGGTCTAGCAATCTAGCATGGGGGTTTTGAATTTAACCCAACAGTTAAAATTTTGTGCCAAATTCACTGTAATTGCAAGTTGCAAGGATATGGTCTGAAACAGCCGCTGCAACTATAAAATAACAAAGCTCTAGTCACTAACATTTTTGCTTCAATGGCGCAAAATCTAGCTCTTCCTCTTCTTCTCCCCAACCCACCACCTTCAAAACCTTTCTTTATCACCCAAAACTGCCACAACCCACAACCCACAACACCCTCCTCACCGCCGCCGCCACCACCACAACAACCACAACAGACTTTGACTCCTTTTCTTCAAGACTTCCTTCACCAGCAAAACCCCAACAAGAATTCTTCAGGACCCCTTAATCCGCCGTCTCCAATATCCAGAAACCGAACCCGAATTGGCAAGTCCCATGACTATAACCGTGGAAAGCCCTGGTTAAACCACCGCATGTCCAACAAAGGTCAGCAGGTTCTCCAATCCTTAATTGAAGAGTCTTTTGATGTGAATGACGTTGATAGTGTTTTAGTTCAGTTGGTTGAGTCATATCAAGATGTAAAAATGGAAAATTTGAGTTCTGATTTGTTGGGCATTGTTAAGGGTTTAGGGTTTCACAAGAAATGTGACTTGGCTTTACAAGTGTTTGAATGGTTTCGGAGGCGTAAAGATTTTGAGTTGCTTTTGAATGGTTCTATTGTTGCAGTGATGATTAGTATGTTAGGAAAACAAGGTAAAGTCTCTGTTGCGGCTTCTTTGTTACACAATTTGCATAAAGATGGATTATGTATTGATGTTTATGCTTATACTTCATTGATAACTGCTTATGCTAGTAATGGGAGGTATAGGGAGGCTGTGATGTTGTTTAAGAAGATGGAGGAGGAGGGGTGTAAACCTACTTTGATAACTTATAATGTGATTTTGAATGTGTATGGGAAAATGGGTATGCCTTGGAATAAAATTATGGCTCTTGTTAATGGAATGAAGACTGCCGGGGTTGGGCCAGATTCTTATACTTACAATACCCTTATAACTTGTTGTCGGCGTGGCTCTATGCATGAAGAGGCAGCTGAGGTTTTTGAGGAGATGAAATCAGCAGGTTTTAGTCCAGATAAGGTTACTTATAATGCATTACTGGATGTTTATGGGAAGTCTAGGAGGCCCAAAGCAGCCATGGAGGTGTTAAGAGAGATGGAGACTAAAGGCTGTCCACCTAGTATTGTGACTTACAATTCATTGATATCGGCTTATGCAAGGGATGGTCTGTTGGAGGAAGCGATGGAGCTCACAACCCAGATGGTAAAAATTGGGATTACGCCTGATGTTTTTACTTATACAACTCTCTTATCTGGGTTTGAGAAAGCTGGGAAGGATGAGTCCGCAATGAAAGTTTTTGAGGAGATGAGAAAAGCAAAATGCAAGCCAAATATTTGTACTTTCAATGCCCTGATTAAGATGCATGGTAATCGGGGGAATTTTGTGGAGATGATGAAGGTTTTTGATGAGATCAAGACATGCAATTGTAAACCAGATATTGTCACTTGGAATACACTTCTGGCAGTATTTGGGCAAAATGGGATGGACTCAGAAGTGTCAGGAGTGTTCAAGGAGATGAAGAGATCAGGGTTCGTACCCGAGAGGGACACATTCAACACACTAATCAGTGCATATAGTAGGTGTGGTTCTTTCGATCAAGCCATGGCTGTTTATAAAAGAATGCTGGAAGCTGGGGTTACACCAGACCTTTCCACCTACAATGCTGTTTTGGCAGCTTTGGCTCGGGATGGTATGTGGGAACAATCTGAGAAAATACTTGTGGAAATGAAGGATGGTCGATGTAAACCCAATGAGCTATCATACTCTTCCCTGCTTCATGCTTATGCCAATGCCAGGGAGATCGATCGAATGCTCTCTCTTGCAGAAGAGATATACTCTGGTATTATTGAACCTCATGTCGTGCTCTTGAAAACCCTTGTTTTAGTTAATAGTAAAAGTGACCTTCTTATGGAAACAGAGTATGCTTTCTTAGAGTTGAAGAAGAAAGGATTTTCCCCTGACATAATCACTCTGAATGCGATGATTTCAATTTATGGAAGGAGGCAGATGATAGCCAAATCGAATGAGATCCTGAACTTCATGAATGAGAGAGGATATACTTTTAGTTTGACAACCTACAATAGCTTGATGTATATGTACAGCCGTTCCGATAATTTTGGAAAGTCGGAAGAGATTTTAAGGGAAATTTTGTCAAAAGGATTGAAACCTGATATAATTTCGTACAATACTGTTATTTTTGCCTACTGTAGAAATGGTCGGATGAAAGAGGCATCACGGATATTTTCAGAGATGAGGGATTCTGGTCTAGTACCAGATGTGATCACCTACAATACCTTTGTTGCAAGTTACGCAGCTGATTCATTGTTCGTGGAGGCTGTTGATGTGGTTCGATACATGATAAAGCAAGGATGTAAACCGAATCAGAACACGTACAACTCCATTGTAGATGGATATTGTAAGCTCAATCGTCGGGATGAAGCAATCATGTTTGTTGACAATCTTTGCAAACTTGATTCTCATGCTTCTAAGGAGGTGGAACGCAGGTTATCAGAACGTATAGCGAAGAAGTGGTTGTAGACAATTCTCCTTTTCAGAGGGGATGATGTCCAGAGGGGATGGCAGCTCAGTTTGCGTCTATTTAGCCTTGAACACTTATGCATCCTGTCCTTTGTTCCTCAGTCTGATTTACGTATTCTTTTAATGGTGATGAGCAGAAATGTAAGGGTTTTGTACTACACACTTATGTTGTCTTTCTGGGAGCCTGACTGACATTGGATGTTTTATCAGTTTGTGGCCCGGAGCTATATGTTTGGTTTAAATATATGGCCTACTGGGGACCTTATATTAATAAGGTGAGAGAGATGAAAATGGAAGGGGGAGGGGAAATATGAATGACTTCAGGGCATGTACAGTCAACTATATACAAACCTGTAAGTGTAGTTAACATTGGTGCTGCTGAAAATGTTATGTTAATATAATATTTTTGATAGGTTTGATTTATTCTGTAATATTATCGATGTTATTAACTGTTTCATGAATGACGAGTTCTTTCATGTTTCCTATTTTTCTTGAACTTTGTTCGAATTAAATTTTTAATCATTCATGTACATGAGGCAAATAGACTTGGCCTCATGTGTCGATGCATTCTATTGTATGGTTACTAATATCTTTTGTTCGGGGTGCAAATATATTGCTCATTCTTACTCTTGTTCAGTTAGTGGAGAGCAGCAGCACAAGGCCCTTGAACTAAGGTTAGTTTAAACTACAGTTCTGCTACTGCATATAAAAATTAGCTTATGACACAACATTATAAGAATGTCTTCCACATTATTTTGCCTTGCCTCCATTAACATGGAAACTTTAGTATATTCAAGAAAATCAGCTGCAGACTTCTTGTTTGAAATGACATTTTGATTGCTAACTTTTCTGCACTGCTGCTTTTTTATGTTAAAATGTTATATACTTACTCTCTTGAAAGCCGCTATATATATACATTTGATTGCATCTTCATGACACCCAGATTATATATATACATTTGGATCAAGAGCAAAGTTGGATCCTCAGCCAAAACGACATATTTTAGCTGAGAAAACAAATAAAATATTTCATGGTTGCTGATTGGAAAGAAGGTTGTCAACTGAAGTAAGGTTTTGCTAGGACTGGTAAATTGGGTACATGAGAAAGACAAAAATTTTAAGTTAATGTTTTTCTTTTTCGGTTGTTTAGGTTCTACGCTGAGTTCATCCGCTAAATCTCTGTAGTCAGACTTGTTAATTATCATTGGATGTAGAATTTGATCTATCTTTGCAAAGCTTTCTTTTTTACCTTATATGTTTTATTAATTTATTTAATTTTAAACTAAAGAAGAAAGCTTTGGAAAGATTGAAAATTTACTCCTTTATAGTTGCATAGTCTTTTTGTTACAATATTATTAATTAGTTATCTATTTCCTGATAATACTAAGAGGAAATAGAGAGAAATAGAACCAAATTGGATTGGTTTTGTGGTAATATCACCAACTTAATAGGTTTTGTAGAAATAACACCAAAGTATATGATTTGCCCAAATTGCCCCTCACTTATTCTTTCTTCCTCTCTCCTTTGTTTTTTTTTTCAAAGAACTCCATTGATCCATCAATGGAGGTCGGACAAACCTCAAATGGAGGTCGAATGAAGGGCGAAAGATTTTCATTGGAGTCAAAATGACCTTGACCTCCATTAGTGGTCAATGAAGAAGAAGATTAAAAAAAAAAAAAAAAATCTAGAAATAAGTCTTGGATATTTGAAAATAAGTCTCGGGTATTTGGAAATAAGTCTCGGGTAGGTCACTCGAGACTTATTTCACGAGACAGGTCACTCGAGACTTATTTCAAGCTATTTCCAGCCATCCGAGACTTATTTCAAAATACCCGAGACTTATTTCCAGATTTTTTTTAATCTTCTTCTTCATCGACCACCAA
This sequence comes from Acer campestre, assembly GCA_954870605.1. NCBI lineage: Eukaryota > Viridiplantae > Streptophyta > Magnoliopsida > Sapindales > Sapindaceae > Acer > Acer campestre. The sequence goes on along the minus strand of OX940802.1, from coordinate 30,058,478 downwards.
TGGAGGTTGAGATCATTTTGACTCCAATGAAGGTCTTTTGCCCTCCATTCGACCTCCATTTGAGGTCTATCCGACCTCCATTGATGGATCAATGGAGGCTTTTGAAAAGAAAAAAAGAGGAGAGAGGAAGAAAGAGAGAAAGGAAGAAAGAGAGAGATTATGGGCAATTTTGGCAGATCACCTTAATTGGTGCTATTTCTACAAAACTTATTAAGTGAGTGACTTTTCCATAAATGGTTTTAGAAAGAGTGCTAGAAATTTTAAGGACTCTAATACTAATCTGAATTGAATCAATATCTATGATTTCTAATTTCTTAAATAATTTGATTTTATTTTGGTACATGTAATATCTCATTCAAATCTAAATTAAAACTATTTCTGAATTGAATACTAACACCTCTCTTAGAGGTTGTTTGTTTTTTCCACTTAAAACTTAATGGGTCTGAATTGAACTCATTAAGTTGTTTTGTTTGTTTTTTTAAGTGGTTAAACAACTTAAAAATATCAAAAAAACAATTTTAAAAATAAAGGAAGAAATATTCAAATAAATGGATTACAATTAAAATATTCTCGTCCAAATCTATCCTTCCAAAGAAGATATATTTCAAAATTTATCTTAATTTAATATGGTGTAGAGATCATTCTTTTAACATATTTCTTATTTTAAACGACTTTTAGAAAGGAAAAAAAAAACCCTAATCATTTCTTATAGGGACCGGTGTATATAATTCAAGAACCTATTTTAAAAAAAAATAATAAAAAAAAATCAATAACCTTTTTTTTATTTGGTTTCCGATGAATATGATCCGGGAAACAAAAAATAAAATAAAATGGTTTCCTCATTGAAAATGTAGAAAACATGCAAAATAACTTGAAATTTATTTTTTGTCAATAAACTGAATTGTTTGTAGAACATGCAAAATGATATCATTAGATAAATATTTTGTTTTATTAAATTGAACTTTGTTGGTAGAAAAACATGCATGTTAAATTATCTATTTAATTAGCATGGGTATAAATATAAAATTACTTATTTTCAGACAATTTTATTTTTAAAAAATAAACATGTTCATTGTACATTTAGGTTTAGATTCAGATTCAGATTTCAGTCCCTATTTAGTCTTCAGAAAAATTAAAGACCATTTAGTTTTCAGACAAAAAAATAAATGACCCCTGGTGTTAAAAAATTCCCTTAATAATCCAAGTCCAAAGCTGAATTCAAAATTTTAATCCGCAATTACAAATTTGATCTAGTTTGAATTTTAGATTGGAAGGCAATTTTTTTTTTTATTATTTTTTTTTATTTTTATTTTTTTAAAAATCCAATCGTAATCCATTATATATATATATATATATTTTTTCTAAATTAAATGTCATTTTTGTATTATTTTTGAAAAGTTAAAATCAATTTATTTTATAATTTTAATATAAAATGATGTTTGGTAAAACTTGTAAAACTGATTAATTGATAATCTAACAAGTTTTGACTGTGATTTTAAGAAGTACGTGGGCGTTACTTTTTGAAAGTGATTATGGAATAATCTATTTCAGCATTTAATAAATATTTTAAAATATCATTATTATCCTTATGAAATTAAATTAAAAGCATTTATATACCTTATTTCATCTTAAAATTAAATATTTTAATTAAATATTGATTTGATTTATAAAATCTTTTAAAAATATTTTTATTGTTCTTATAATTTTTTTTTTCTAATTTAAATATTCAACTTAAATATTGATTTTATGTATATATATAATTAATGAAAAAAATGAAATAAGGTTCTAAAATCATATCTATTTTAGTCATTATAACTAATTTCAGAACTTTTAAAATCCATAAATTATCTATTTACATTAATTCAATTTTTTTTTTATTAATGATAATTTTAACATGAATTAAAGACAAAAAAAAAATTAGAAAGACACTCCAAACTAATTAAAGTATTAAAAAAAGAAATCATCTCTCCTAAATCATTAGATTAAATATTATGTATTAAACTCTCTCTCCTAAATATTATTACCATATTAAACACTTTCCCCTAATTACTGTCTCTCTATTTTTCAAAAATAAAAAAATAAAAAAATTCTATCTCCGTACTTTCTCGATTAATCTCTGATTAATAGTTAGAGAAAAAAAAAAACTTATGAATATTTTGGTTTTTTACTAACAGTAATATATATATCAGAAATGTTCAAGTCAGTGCGCACCGATATAACTTTATCAATGCATTGGATGTAGACTATTAGATTTATATACTTTGACTCAAAGTGTATTCACTTGTCAAAACTTCTCCATAATTGGTGGTCAATATGCATTGATACTGATGTAGTTACATCAGTGCGCATCGATCAGAACGAGACCGATATATATATATTAAAAAGTCAATACAAATAACTTGTTTTTCAAGAAAAAAAAAATAGATATATGAAAACTTGATTTGTTGTAACTAGATTCTATTAAACTCACAATTTATAAGACTAATGAAAGAATTAAAATTCTCTAGGCAATTACATACCTACAAAAGTAACAAAATCATTTTCATATTTCGATTTTTTTTTAAAAAAACAGGGTACTTGTTTTTATTTTTATTTTTTTATTTGAATATGTACATATATACGGTTCCTAAAAATCAAACTTATTTATAAGGGTTTTTTTTTTTTTTTTTTTTTTTTTTTTTTTTCTTAACTGTTAGTTTTGCTTGAGAAAGAATGGAGATAGAAAATTAGAGATATGTATTAGAGGAGAGAGTTCAATATGGTAATTAAAAATTTAGGAGAGATTGTTTAATATGTAATATTTAATCTAATGATTTAGGATAAATAATTTCTTTTTTTAATAATTTAATTAAAAAAAGATTACTCGGATGAATCCAAGGACTGCGATGGTGCGTCCTAACTTTTATTAAAATAAAATGAAGTATCTTTAAATATTTATTTTAAAAATGGAGTATCTTTAGAATATATGCCAAAAGATAATAAGTATAATCTTGAAATAAAAAGAAGTGTCTTTAGAATATTTTTAAATTTAAATTTTGAGAATGGGGTATCTTTAGAAAAAAAAAAACGTAAAAAGAAAAAACTGGATTGTCAAAAGAAGCTCTTTAAAATAAAATTACTAAACATATGTATATTGCTTTTAAGCTATACAGTAGTTTTTAAAGTATAATTAACCAAACATCTGCCGATTAACTTCACTGCTGATTATTTTTTTAGCACAGTTAACAGTGATTATTATAAAAGTTACAATAATACCAAACTGACCCTAAATTGGATTTGGATCCAAAAAATTCAGATTAGGTTTAGTCCATCTGACATCATGAAAATATCACAAGCATATATTTGAAAATCTTTGACCACATAATTAAAACTATTTAAGTTTCCTTCACGAGGTTCGTTCAATTTAAAAATGCCCATATGGTTAAACTTTCAAATGACCACATTCGCCTTTCATAGCTAGGAAACAAAACAAGTCACTACACTGAAATCTGTCATCAAAATTCAAAATATATGATTAGATCATCTCCGATGTATATGTTAATAGCAATGCCAAATTTGGCATAAAATAGAGTAAAATGTTATATTTGATACATTAATTTAGCATTGTACTCCAATACGCAATTCTATTTAAAATTCCATTTTTATTATTTTATTAATTAAAATTATAAAAGTAAACACCTACCATTAATGTATTCATTATTTCTTTTAATTCTCCAATACAAAGTTCCATTAATACATTTATTATTTCATTTAAAATATATACATAATGGTATTTTTGTAATTAAAAAAGAAGCATTTATTGTTGTGCTAAATTTGGTACATCATTTGACACTGTATTGGAAGATGATTTTTACACCATGTGTTAAATTTTAGCATTGGCATAGGTATTTAACACAGCATTGAAGATGCTCTTACATCATCAAATATATACACTATCACAACTACTCTAAAAATCTTTGACCACCCATATATTTTTAACTTATCTTCTTGACCTGTGTATTGAAACTTTGAACACACCCCTTCTTTGTTGTGTGTAGTGTTCAATACTGTATTTGTTCAATGAGAAGTAAGTTGGTAGTCAAAGATTTTCAATGATGCTGTTTATATTTGATGCCATGATACTTTTGCTTTTCAATCAACTAATATATGTACAATTTTATTTTATTTTTTCTTAAAAAGCAAAAGCAATTGGTTTTGATTTTATGTTATTGACTTCTAATACAGTCAAAAATGCTTTCAGCTAAAATTAAAATCTTGTCTCAGTAAAATGAAGCCAAATTACATGTTGCATACTTGCATTACTTTTATTATCAAGATTTTTTTTTTTTTTTTAAAAAGAAAACTTTATTTATCATGATTAAATACAAGTATACAACTAGAAAGTAAATAAAAAAAGGATTTAGATTCCTTTCTCACCTCATCATGTCTTCACCTAATCCTTACTTGAATCAATAGTCTTGATTAATTCAATTTTTAATAAAGTAAAAACATAAAAATAGAAATGATGAGTTGAGGATAACAGCTTTTTAAGTAAACCACACTGTCACACTGAAGAAAAAGCTACCAATAAAAAAGCACTTGAAGTGGTGAATAGTAAAACCATTTGAATTATTGACCCCTTTGAGAGTTTTGAAATTACTGAGAATAGAGACTTTGAGAGTTTTGAAATTACTGAGAATAGAGACTTTGAGAGTTTTGAGTGTTAAATGTTAGAGCATTTCCAACCATGCTCTCTAAATTTTATTAAATTTTAGCTATTTTAACTAGCAACTTTTCATGAGGTCATTCTAATCATCATCTCTATTATATCTAGTTATTAATATTTTAATATTTTTTGAATTTAAAATATAAATAAATTTATTTTGTTTTAAATTGTAAGAAAGAGAACAATCGACTTAAAAATATTAAAAAAAAAAATATGAGAGAGAAGATAAAGAGCTTGAAATGGCTCCTTACATTTGGAGAGTCTCTCGGTGGTTCTCTAAAATAAGGAGCCATTTAAAGCATCTTCAATGGGCTCCCTAAATCATGTTCTTAGCTAAAATAGGAAGTGAATTTGGTTTTAGAGCACTCCAAGGGGCTCCCCAAATGGCTCCCTATTTTAGAGAGCCAGCAAGAGGCTTTCCAAATGCAGGGAGCCATTTCAAGCTCCCTATCTTCTCTCTCTCTTTTATTTATTTATTTATTTATTATTATTTCTAGCTTGAAATGGCTCCCTACATTTGGAGAGTCTCTCGGTGGTTCTCTAAAATAAGGAGCCATTTAGAGCATCTTCAATGGGCTCCCTAAATCATGTTCTCAGCTAAAATAGGAAGTGAATTTGGTTTTAGAGTACTCCAAGGGGCTCCTTAAATGGCTCCCTATTTTAGAGAGCCAGCAAGAGGCTTTCCAAATGCAGGGAGCCATTTCAAGCTCCCTATCTTCTCTCTCTCTTTTATTTATTTATTTATTTATTATTATTTCTAGCTTGAAATGGCTCCCTACATTTGGAGAGTCTCTCGGTGGTTCTCTAAAATAAGGAGCCATTTAGAGCATCTTCAATGGGCTCCCTAAATCATGTTCTTAGCTAAAATAGGAAGTGAATTTGGTTTTAGAGTACTCCAAGGGGCTCCCTAAATGGCTCCCTATTTTAGAGAGCCAGCAAGAGGCTTTCCAAATGCAGGGAGCCATTTCAAGCTCCCTATCTTCTCTCTCTCTTTTATTTATTTATTTATTTATTATTATTTCTAGCTTGAAATGGCTCTCTATATTTGGAGAGTCTCTCGGTGGTTCTCTAAAATAAGGAGCCATTTAGAGCATCTTCAATGGGCTCCCTAAATCATATTCTTAGCTAAAATAGGAAGTGAATTTGGTTTTAGAGCACTCCAAGGGGCTCCCTAAATGGCTCACTATTTTAGAGAGTCAGCAAGAGGCTTTTCCAAATGCAGGGAGCCATTTCAAGCTCCCTATCTTCTCTCTCTCTTTTATTTATTTATTATTATTTCTAACTTGATTGATCTTCTCTCTCTTATTTTTACAATTTAAAATAAAATAAATTTATTTATACTTTAAATTTAAAAAATATTAAAATATTAATGACTAGCTATAATAGGGAGGATGGTTGGAGTGATCTCATAAAAAGTTGCTAGTTAAAATAGTTTTTTAGCTAAAATAGCTAAAATTTAGAGAGCATGGTTAGAGATGCTCCGAGAGTCCCTTGGAGTGCTCTAAAACCATCCCCACTAGCTATTTTAGCTAATGAGTGGGTTTAGAGAGCCCCCTCGGAGAGACTTATTTGTTTATAAAGTAAATTACAAACAGTTAAAAGATAATAACAAATAAATAAAATTTTATTACCGGTACACTTAACAAGTATTAACGGGTATAAAAAAAAATATAATAACAAAAGGATAATGGTAGATATCCAAAAATTTTATCCTTTATTTACATCCAACTTGATGTGGCAGCTGATATGTCACTTCTTTGTCAGCTGCCACATCACTACATCATCACACTTTATTTATTTATTTATTTTTACATTAAAGTAATAGATTTAAGGAATACAAATTATTATTATTTTTAATTCAACTTATTTGATTTGATGATGTGGCAGCTTACAAGAAAGTGTCATGTTAGTTGCCACATCAAGTTGGATGTAAATGATGGATAAAAGTGTTGAATGTCTATCATTATCCAATAATAAAATTAAATTTACAAGATTTAAATCAAAGTATCTCTGTATCTCTGAAAATATGAGGGCAAGATACACTTTCTATCTCTTGAAAAAAATATTAATTTTTGTTTTGAAAAAAATTAATGAATCAATAGAAAAAGTCAAAAAAAAAAAAAAAAACTTAAAAAAATAATTTTATTTTTTATTTTTTTATTATACTGCTTGTGTATAGTAGTGTATAAGAGCATCTCCAACAGACTCCCTTGAAGACATCCCTTAGCTTAATTAAGGGAATATGTGTATTTTTTGCAGCTCCAACAGCTCCCTAAATGGTTCTTTTAATTATGTTCTGGTGGAGTTCACTCCCTTAATTAAAACGTGTTTTCAATTAAAGTGTGTTCCACCTATTTAAGATTATTTTATTTTCTTGAAAAACTCCATATATTTAAAACTCATAATTGACAAACAATATCTAATATTTAAACACAATATCTAATATTTAAATAATAAAAAAATTTATTTAAAGGGGTTATTTAAGAGAGTATTGTTGGAGCACATACTCCCTTAATGGTCTTTTGCAATAACATACACCCTTAAATAAGGGAGTCTCCAAGGGAGACTATTGGAGATGCTCTAACTGTGTATATTAGTGTTTATATTGAGTAGTGTGTGACAGTCAGACAAGATTTATTAATGGTATTTTTTTTTTGTAAAAAAAATAATACTTTTGTACAAAAAATAATAGGCTAATTGACATTGATGCTCCTTAAACTCTTTGAAAATTTACAATATGCCTCTTGTATTTTTTTTTCGGCACTAAACCCTCTGAACTCTCATAAATTGGCAAAAACTGACTATAGATCTCCCCTCACAGGGGGCAATAAACCTAAGTGTTTGCCAATAAACAATAGTTCAAGGGGTTTAGTATCGAAAAAAATGTACAGTAGGCATAGTGTAAATATTTGAAGAGTTTAGGGGGCATCAGTGCCAATTAGCCAAAGTAATAATCTTGTACAAAGGTTAAAAGAGAAAAATTCAAATATATATATATATATAATAACAAATTATACTGTGTAAATGTACATAAATATCATACAGTGTGATCTCAGAGTATGTAAAAATAAAATTTAAATTAATGTTTATAAATAATTTTGAAATCGGATTTTTCCGAAAAACTAGTTCTGAATTTTAAACCGGATTGGATTCGGTGTCGGTTTTGATTTCATACCAGATCGGATTCGGATTGAGAATTTTTTTCAAACTGTCTGAATCCAAATAGTAATTGATACAAGCCGTATGCCATAATCCGATTTTTCGGATTAAAGTCACATTAACACACTTTGTATTGGAAATATAACACTTTCATTTGTACCTCAATTTTATTGGATGGCATACCGTCACAAGTAAGTTTTTCTCATATTTCTCATATATCTTAGTCAGTCAAACATGTCATGTGTACTTTACTTGCATATAATTATTTGACAAAGTGCTTGTAGTAATCGGTGAAAGCAATTTACAAAACCTAAATGTTTATCTGTTTTTTCTCTCTCTGAGCGGAAAGTGTGAAAGTAGTGGTCTTGTAGGGTCTTTGTCTTCTTCTTTCAGAGGTAGTGCTTTCTTTCTTACCTGTTTTATCTCTAATTTCTTATAGTGTGATTCTTCTGTTCTTTTCTCCTCCTTTATGAGATGAGTGTAGCGGATATCGCACAATTGTACGAGAATCTATCCATAGTGGATGAAAAAGGAGTGGTCTATGAAATATTGGAGGAAGTTATACAAGATGGGGTTGAGGATGTCGACAAATGTCTGGTGGGGAAGGTCCTGTCAGGGAAAATGGTCAAAAGAGAGGCTTTCAAAGGATTGATTGAACAGATCTGGAGCCCATTCAGACAGGTTGAGGTCAAGCTGGTAGGGGAAAACACTTTTATGTTCTATTTCATGAACATAGAAGATCGTAATCGGGTCTGGAACGGAGGGCCTTGGCATTTTGGTAAGAGCCTGATCATCCTATAGTGATCGTATGGCTCGGGGAATATCTCCTAGCTGGGTTTCAACAAAGCTGATTTCGGGGTCCAAATTCATGATATTCCCATAATGTGTATGAATCGGAGTACAGCCAAATGGTTAGCTGAACAAATTGGGGAAGTTGTTGAGATCCCTTCAGAATTTAGAGAGTGCTGGGGAAAGTATATGAGAGTCAAGGTCCAGGTAGACATATCTAAACCGTTAAAACGGTGGCTCAAATTGAAACTAGGCAAATTGGATAAGGTGACAATGGTGGGCTTAAAATATGAGAGACTTCCAGAGTTCTGCTATGCTTGCGGGAAAATTGGGCATAGAATTAAGGAATGTTCAGATAAGGATGCTAGGAAGGCAGCGCTTGAAGGCTTGCCTACCAAATTTAGGTCTTGGCTAAAAGCTTCTACCTCTGAAAAATTGCACTACAGATCTACTTCATAGACCGTTGGAAGCTCGTCTAATAGGGGCAGATCGTTAGAGGGTTCACGTGAAACGGATGGGGATAGTTCACTGATTAGGAGGTCCGGTTCTATGGCTTAACAAAAGTCAGATTCAAAAAGTCTCACACCGGCGGCGAAGACAACAGAAAAGGAGATACAATAGAAAACCCTAGCGGTTGTGGAACTTGGGCCCACACAAGTGGATGAAATGTGCGTGGATGGGCCGGGTCCTGGGTCAATGGGCTGCTCAAAAGCTTTATATCTCCCCAACAGCGAGCCCATTTCGGGCCCTTCAAATTCTTTAGAAATCCGGGAGTACCCAAACCCAAACTTGTCGCCGGTAGTGGATAGACCCAATAATATAGAATAAATTATTGAGGTGGACTTTGTTGGGATACCCAGGCAACTGAATGCCCCCAATTTTGTGTCTACCCTAACCAAGAAAACAAATAGAAAGTGGAAGAGATCGGTTCGATAGGGACAACAGAGCCAAATCACTGGGAAAATTTCCAGTCCTCTTCACATAATGCTCAACTTGAGTAAGTCAAATAGGTTGATTTCAAAAGGAAATGTCTCTTCCCCTTTTACAAATAAGGGGACTACCCAGGCAAAAAAAAAAAAAGAAAAAAAAAAAAGCTCTCAGAAAATTCTACCTTCGTCCCATTTATCTCCAGAAATTCAACCATCTATCCCATCCTCTTAGTTGAAGGTGGATGACCAAGCGTGCTAAAGGAAAGTGGTCTTTGACCTTCTAAAAAAAGAAACCAAGGAATAGAAAAAAGGAAAAAGTTTAACGATGGAACCATAAATCTCTATATCGGTGGAGCCTGTTAACCAGGCCTAGTGGGAGTAATGATAGGTCTTAGCTGGAACATGTAGGGGCTGGGAAATCCTCGTGCGTTCGCAGCCTTGATGATGTTGCTGAAAACTCATTCCCCAGATCTTGTTTTCCTTTCAGAGTCGAAGTTGAATGGGAGGAAGACTGAAAAGTTTAGAAATTTTCTTGGGTACAGTGGTTGCTTTTGTGTAGATAGTGTTGGTAGTAGTGGTGGTCTTATGCTCTTATGGAAGGATAATTTAGTGGTCACGATTCTCTTATTCTCTGCCAGTCACATTGATGCCCGGATTAGTATGACTGATGGGTTTCTCTGGCGGTTTTTGGGATCTATGGCGACTCGATTCCTAGTAAAAGAAAGGACTCATGGGCTCTTTTTTGCCGTCTCAGAGACATTGATAATCTCCCTTGGTTATATGGCGGTGATTTCAATGAATTACTTAGCATGAGTGAAAAGGTGGGTGGATCGGAGAAATATTTTTCTGGTATGTTTCAATTTAGTCAAGCTGTGGACAATTGTAACCTTTCTGATTTGGGTTTTACTGGTCCAAGATTCACATGGAACAATAAAATGGATGGTAAAGACAATATCTAAGAAAGATTAGATAGATTCATGGCTAACAATAATTGAAAGAATAATTTCTGGAAGGCTAAGGTTGTTCATTTGGGTTTCAACTCCTCTAATCACTACCCAATTCTCCTAATCAGTGCATCAGATCCTCTGTTTCTACAAGGGAGATCCATGAATTTCCATTTTGAGCCCTTTTGGCTCAAGGAAGAAGATTTCAACGCTACTGTTTATGATTCTTAGAAGACGCATAAGAATACTGACTCGACAATTAATCTCAAGGCTAAACTCAGCTGGTGTGCCTCCAAGCTGACTGGTTGGAGTAAGAACCATTTTGAGAATATCTGTAGATAGATTGCTAAGAAGAATAAAGAAATAGAGCGGTTGTACAGGGCTAGTGGAAAACCTAGTGTTATGTTTGCCATCAGGTCTCTAGAGAAATCCTTAGAGGGCCTGCTGGACTGCGAGGAGTTATATTGGTGGTAGCACTCCAAAGCTGAATGGCTTCAGGCTAGGGACAGAAATACAAAGTACTTCAACATGAGAGCCACAACTAGGAAAAAAAAAGAAAATAATTTCATCTCAAGTCTTCTGGATGTGAATGGCTGTATACATAACACGGAGGATGGGTTAGCCAGAACAGTAAATGGTTTCTTTACTTTTCTTTTCAATTCCACAAACCCCTCTGCCCATGATATCAAGAAAGCCTCGAAAGCTGTCAAGGCTAGGTTGACAAATGATATGAGGGATATTCTCATCAGTAGGTTTACTATAAAGGAAGTCAAGGCTGTTGTGTTTGATTTGAACCCGACCAAAGCCCTCGGGCCGGATGGATGCCAGGTTATATTTTTTCCAAAAATCATGGGGAGTTATTGAGGAGGATGTTACTAAAGCTTGCCTCCGTTTTTTGAATGGTACTACGTCGATTAGAGATTTCAACAAAACGAATGTGGTCCTCATCCCAAAAGTTAAAAAACCCAATTGATCTCAAGGAATTTTACCTTATTTCCCTGTGTAGTGTTGTCTATAAAACGGTCACAAAGGCGATGGCCTCGAGACTCAAGAGGATATTGCCGGATATCATCTTCCCATTTCAGTCTATTTTTATCCTCGAAAGACAAATTTTTGACAATGTGCTTGTGGCTATTGAAACGCTCCACTCTCTTAGTTGCAAAAATTCTATTAAAAGAGGTCAAATGGCCATGAAACTTGATATGAGTAAGGCGTACGACATGGTTTAATGGGCTTTCCTGGAAGCTATTATGAAGAAGATGAATTTTTCGGATTAGTGGATTAGGCTGGTCTTGGACTATATCTTCTCTTCAAAGCTATCTTTCATCCTAAATGCCCAGGTTGTCTGCTCCGTCTCTCCGTCCCGTGGCCTGAGGCAAGAGTGCCCTCTATCTCCCTACCTTTTCTTTCTTTGTGCTGAAGCTTTCTCAGGGTTGATTACAAATGCCGAGAAGAATGTGCAAGTTCTTGGTACTAGAAGTAGTAAAGGCAGCCCCTTGATTAGCCACATTTTCTTCACCGACAACAGCATCCTCTTTTGTAAAGCTTCAATCGATAACTGCATCTGTATCTGGAATATCCTTGAGGTCTATGAGAAGGGCTGAGGGCAGAAAATCACCTTCAGAAATCCAAACTAACTTTTAGTCCCAAAGTTTTAGCTCATTTGAGAAAGGATATTCAGGCTTTACTTGATATCAACGATGGTAACTCTCAAGACACTTACCTTGGCCTTCCCTCCATGGTTGGTAGAAACAAGCATAGAATTTTCAACAAGATCAAGGAGAGGGTTGGGAATAAATTGTGAAGTTGGAAAAACAGTATGTTTTTGTATCGAGGGAAAGAAGTTATCATCAAAACAATGGCCCAAGCCATCCCAAATTACGCTATGAGCATTTTCAAAATCCTTATCAGCCTTTGTAGGGATCTCAGTGCTTTAATGTCCAAATTCTGGTGAGGCTCTAGAGAAGGTAAAAGGAAAATCTGTTGGACCAGTTGGATTCTTGTGATTCCCTAAATACCAAGGTGGGTTAGGGTTCAAAGACCTTTCCTTGTTCAACCAAGCTCTTCTAGCCAAACAAGCTTGGTAAATTCTTTGCTTTTCGGACTCGCTGGCTGCCTGTGTCATCAAAGTGAAATACTTTTTCAAGGCCGATTTCCTTTCAGCTACTATTAAGGCGGGTTGTCCTCACATTTGGCGGAGTCTAGATAGGGGTAGAGAACCCCTTTCAAAGGGTCTCAGGTGGTCAGTGAGTGATGGTAGAAGCCTTCGAGTGTTTAAGGATAAATAGATCCCTCGTCCTAACTCTTTCTTACCGGTCACCTCCGACTTTGGCTCTAACATTTTTGTCTCTGATCTTTTTGATAGGTCTAGACAGGGCTGGAATATTAATAAAATTGATCAAGTTTTGCTTCTTATTGACAAGGTAGCAATCCTCTCCATTCCCATCAGTTGGTTTGGAGGCCAAGATACTTTTTAGTGGCATTTTGACAAGAAAGGGGAATACTCGGTGGCAGTGGCTACAGCCTTGACATGAGAAACAACCTTCAGGTGTTGGTTTCTAATCCTTCCATGATGTGTTGGTTTCTAATCCTTCCATGATGTGTAAATGGTGGAAAACACCGTGGAAGCTCAATATTTCTCATAAGGTCAGATTCTTCATTTGGCGTGTGTGCTTGAATGCAGCTCTTTCAATTGAAAATCTTTGGAAAAGGAAAATCTTGCCTGATCCCTGCTGCAGGAGATGTGATTCCTTTATAGAATCCATTAGTCAATAGGGACTTTTAGATTATAATTGAAAACTGGGTTTTATTTGGATTTGTTTGAGAAATTTGTTGTACCGTCTTTTAGACGGAATTTAATTTTTATTTCTAGTTTGGACAAATCATGATTTTCTTGTTCTTTTGAAAATAATAAAGTTAGTCTCTATCAAAATTCAAATTTAATTGGTTTCGGTTATTTAATTGATAATCTTTATATGCTTGATGTTGTTAGTTCCTATAATGAAATACTACAAACAAGTTCATGTGGTACATAGTGAAAATTGAGTGAGAATTCCACCACCTTATGGCACAAGCGTTTATGTTATATATCTAAGTAGAGAATTCAGAGGCTTGTGTCGGATGGAATTCTTAAACCCCTAGATTTGACTGTGTTGAGTGCATCAAGGGGAAACGAACAAATGTTAGAGAATTAGGTGCCAAGAGAGCTACAGATATCTTAGAACTCATACATACTGATATCTATAATCCATTCCCTACAGCTTCGTGGAATGGATGACACTACTTCATTATGTTCATAGACAATTACTCTAGGTTTGGTTACCTATATTTGATACATGAGAAGTCACAATCCTTAGGCATTTTCAAATCTTTCAAAGTTGAAGTTGAACTTCAACTTGGAAACAAAATTATGGCTATCAAATCAGACTGTGGTGATGAGTACTACGGGAGGTATGACGGATCAAGAGAACAACGTCCATGACCCTGCGTAATTTTCCTCAATGAGTCTGGAATTGTTCTGTAATACATCATACCGGGCAAACCCAGCATGAACGGTGTTGCAGAACGACGAAACCAAACTTTTAAAGATATGGTAAGGAGTATGATTAGTCATTCCTCCTTGCCATAGTCATTTTGGGGAGAAGTTTTAAAAACCACAGTGTACATCCTTAACAGGGTACCGAGCAAAATAGTTGCCAAAACCCTATATGAGCTTTGGACAGGCAAGAAGCCTAGCATTAGGCACTTGCATGTTCTTGCACATTTGGGGTAGTCCAGTTGAGGCATAACCTTATAGGCCACATGAAAGAAAACTGGACTCAAGGACGGTTAGCTGCTATTTTGTTGGTTACGCTGAACGCTCTTGAGGCTATAAGTTTTACGATCCTACATCAAAATCCTTCTTTGAAATGGGAAATGCGAGATTCCTTGAGGATGTTAAGTTTTTTTTATTTTTTTTTGGGGGGGGGGGGGGAAGAAAACATAAGGAATGTTGTCTTTGAAGAAGAATCTGTTATTGACGGTGATTAGGTCTTTATACCTATTGCTGTTCAAGACACAGTTCCGGCACTAGATAACAATGTTCAGGCTCCTATTCCTGACATTGTTCCAAGCCAAGACAACAATGAGATTCTTCCTCAAGCACCACCTATAGAACAAACTCAACAACCTCAAGAAGTGCCATTAAGGCGATCCACTAGGAACAGGAGAGATGAGATTTTAGATGACTATATCGTTTTTCTCCAAAAACATGAGGATGTCGTTGGTTTAACAGAGGATGACTCGATCAACTTCTGTCAAGCCATGCACAGTTGTAACTCTCAGAAGTGGATTGATGCCATGAAGGATGAAATTCCCTTTAAAGCAATAGTGTTTTATACTTAGAGAGAGAGAGAGAGAGAGAGAGAGAGAGAGAGAGGGGGGGGGGGGGGGTGAATAGGTATGATCCTAAATTCTTCCAATATTCAAAAATGCAGAATATAAGAATGAAATGAATACTTGAAATGATATAACAATTGTATATTATGAATCAATTCATGTAAGCATCAATATACAAAAGAATCAATACAAGTGAACATATGAAAGATAAAGAAATATAAAGCAAAAATGAGACACAATGTTTTTTATGTGGTAAAACCTCAAAGAGGAAACATTCACGGGTTGAATCCACAACCACCGGCAAAGCAAATCCACTATACGAAAAGAACTTACACACTTAAAGCTATCAACACTATGATATCCACTCCAAGCTATCAAGACCTAATCAACCCTCGGGCTAGTGATTCACAAAGCCTACTCTCTATCCAAGATGTGTCCTACACCTCTAGAGAGCAACTTCCTATCCAAGGCTCTCAAACCTCTAGGAAGATTTTCTTGCTTAGCAATCTAGATCACTAGGATCCTAGTTAAGCTATCCAAGCTTAACCATCTGGAGTACACAACTCCTTGCTAAGACTTTTGCTTAGTTATCCGGATCCCCTTGATCCTAACTAAGGCTTCTTGCTTAGTTATCCGGAAACATTTCCTAGCCAAGTCTTCTTGCTCAAGTCAAAGGCTTCACTCACCTTAACAAGAGACTTCAACCTATTACAAGGCAATGATCTAGGTGATGCAAATGATGCAAACACACACAAATAGAGTAAGTAGATCAAACACACTCTATGAACATGCTTAATGATAATCTAGAATATACTATCAACACACAATCACAAATCTATCTAGAAATCAAAGCATGCCAAAACAATAAGAATAAGATTAGGATATTCAATATATGTCACAAAAATCTTAGTTCTTATATCAAGAAATTGAATCTAGAAGATAACATGAAGCACATCATACAGTCAATTTCTAGAAGCAATTTCAATCAAAATCAAGTCTAGCAAAAATATGTTTAAGAGAAATCACAAAGCTAAACTCAATTAACTAATCAATCATGCAACCCTAGCATATGATCTAACATACTTCTTAACATATTTCAACAATCAATTAGAAAGAATCATAGAGATGATCAAGTGAAATTGCAAGAGAAGAAGTTTCACATACAACCAATGAACCTCGGACTGAAATCAGAGTGCTGTGAAAAATTACGAAGTCAAATGGCTCTGGAAATACTTGGAGTTTGTAGCTCTCGTCGAGACCAACAATTTTGGCTTTTGAATCACTCGATTTTGAGTTCGTATGAAGAAGTTATGATCAAAGTAAGTAAACAAAAATTAAGAACATTTCTGCAGAATTTCTCAATTTGATATTGTTCAAGTTGTTGGAAATGGAGGGAAGAGAAGGCATTTAAAGGAAGGAGAAGGAGGGCAATTTTGTCCAATCAAAAGAGGCCATTTCAGCCTTGTCCCCGTGTGGGGCGCGTGTGCCACACGGGACCAGAGGGCATGTTGGGTCGTGTGGCACACGGCCTCCACACGTGGTGGCCATGGTGCTTCTCCCGCGCACTTCTCACATTCTTTAGCCGTATTCGGGCATTCGAACTCCAATTTCGAATCCGTTTTTGGATTACAAATTGTGACTCACAACGAAGACTACGAAACTTTGACAAATGGTTGAGAATTCATCTCGGAAAACAACGACGAATACAACTTGTTTGGACTCGAAACTAAATGAATGAGTAACCGAAATGACCGGAACTCAATAAGGAATAAAATAAGATCATTTTCAAGTCCAAAACACAAGAAACACAAACAAATAAACACTATGCAACACACGCATGTCATATCTAAGCGATAGTGAGAAAAACATGCAATTCTACAAGATTGTTAACAATGAGATAAATGCATGTGCATACTAAATGTGTGTGAAAGTGTTATACCAAATGTTTGAACTACGATGCACATGTATGAATTGTGTATGTGTGCGCTAATGCCTTGCAAGAGGAAGAAGAATCTTGATACCTTAGCATCCAAGTAAGCAATGTTCCCCTTGAAGACGATATTTGCACAAGATGTTGCTTCTTCACCTTTGAGGCTCTTTTCTTCTAAGAAACACTTAAGCAACTACTAATACAAATATAGAGAGTTTTGCAATGGAATCAAGCCAATACAAATAAAGGATCTTACAAAGGATGAGATGAAGTCTATTAAAGACAATGACGTTTGGGATTTCGTCGTGTTGCCTGAAGGTGCGAAGCCCATTGGTTGTAAATGGATATTTAAAACCAAAAGGAATTCGAAGGGTAATGTTGAGAGATATAAGGCTCCTCTAGTCACTCAAGGCGTTACTTAGAAGGAAGGCATAGACTACAAGGAGACTTTCTCTCCAGTATCTTCAAAAGACTCTTTTAGAACTGTAATGGCACCGATGGCTCATTTTGATCTATAATTGCATCAGATGGATGTCAAGACTGTGTTTCTCAATGGAGACATTGATGAGACGATTTATATGGTACAACTAGAAACTATGTATCGAGAGATCTAATGTCTATGGTCTGCAAGTTGAAGAAATTCATCTATGGTCTCAAACAGTCTTCCCGTCAATGGTATCACAAGTTCCATCGAGTCATCACCTTATAGGTTTTGAGGTGAATGTCGTTGATGACTGTGTATATCACAAGTTTAGTGGGAGTAAATATATCTTCCTAGTATTATATGATGATGACATTCTACACGCTCGCAGCGGTACATGCTTGCTATACAAAACCAAGAAATTTCTAACAAAGAAATTCGAGATGAAAGATCTTGGTGATGCCTCTTTTGTATTAAGTATTCAGATATTGATAGATCCTTTTCGAGGTATCCTTGGGTTGTCATAAAAGAGCTATATCGACAAGGTTCTGAGTAGATTCGGCATGAAAGACAGTAAACCAAGAGACACGTCCATGGCTACAGGAGACAAGTTTATTCTCAAACAGTACCTCAATAATGATCTTGAAAGGAAAGAGATGCAGAAGATTCCCTATGCGTCAGTAGTAGGGAGTCTAATGTACGTTCAAATTTGTACTCGTCCCAACATAGGATTTATAGTAGGAGTTTTGGGCAGATATTTTGAATGATCCAGGTATGCAGCATTGGAAGGCAGCCAAACGTATGATGTGTATTTGAGGAGCTCACTTATCGGAGATTAGACAGTTTAGAGATCATCGGGTTCTCTGACTCTGATTTTGCTGGATACCAGGATAGCAGACGCTCCACTTCAGGCTAGAGTTCAAGATAGGCAGATTTTCATAGAACATATAGGAACAAATTCTATGCTAGCGGACCCATTGACCAAGGGCTTAACGCCTAAGGTCTTTCATGAGCACACTGCTCACATGGGTGTTATTTTTGATAATACCTTGGTTTAGTGGGAGTCATTTTTTTATGTTCTATATGTTTTACTTTAGACATTGAATTGTTTAGTTTTCTGCATAATAAAGTTGATGGTTTATGATTCTATTTCTGAGCTTACTTATGTTTTCTATGTGCAATGTTCGCATTGCATTAAGGACTTTGGATTGATATCACTAAAGGCTGAAGAAGGACCAGTTGGAAATAGGCATGTGTAAGATCACATTGCATGTAATTTCCATGCTACTCATCCATATTTAATCTATGTCATTGAGTGTATTAGTATGTTGATCATCGTGGTTTAGTCTCAACTGTATTGTAATAAAAGCCGCAGTGATTCCATTGCTAATATATTAGATGGACCAGATTGTTTAAGGAGAAGTCTAAGGATAACTAGCATACAGATGCACGCCTAAGGAATTTTGTAATGTAATTGTTTCAGGAATAATATGTAGCCCAAGTGGGAGATTGTTAGGAAATCATGTTTCCTATACTAAATTGGGCAACATATTTTTTGTTTGTTCAATTATATTAGATATTTAATTTAATGGGCTGAAATCAAGTGGTCTAATTTTGGTAAGTCCGTAGACTGCTTGAATTGATATGGACGAGTAGATACTGATTTTGTTCTAATTAGGGGATTATGGGAACCCTAATTAAGAAATATATAAAGACCCTTTCGGTTATGGTCCCCAACACACCAAATTATAACATAGTTTCCCTTCTCCTCATTTGGAAGAGAGATGACGGTTCTATTGAGGAACTAAGGCGATTTGGTTGAGGAAGATCACAAACCATCCACCCGTTCGTGTTCATCAATTCGTGATCGATTGTCGTTGTGTTTCCGCAACGGTAAACGATCGTTTGCAATGGACCCAGGTATCTCACCCGAATCCATAAATCCTTAATAATCTGGCATGATGTAGATCCTAGGATTCTTGGTATTCTGTTCTAGAATGTTTGCATCTAGAATTTGTTTATAGCTTTCGGTATGATTTAATGCTATCAACATGACCAAAGGTCTCTCTCAAAACCGATTCTACACCATGCGATCCAAGCTTACAGTGAGATCTTCTCTATTACGCTTGCAGGGGAATGTTGAAGATATTAAATTTTCAAATATTATGTCATCGGATAAGATTGAGTCAATAGATAATAATGTTGTAAATACAAATCATTCTGTTGGTAACAAACCAAATAAATTTCAAATAGATGTTATCTCACTATCTCTTAATATCTCTGTTTTGTATTTCAAATTGTTTTCTGCTGTGTTATTTATACAAGTTTAACTCAGCTAACGTCAATTATGTTTTGTATTTCAAGTTGTATTCTGCTGTATTATATATAAAAGTATTACTCAGCTAACGTCAATTAAGTTTGCTGAGCTTTAATCCAAATTTTTCTTTGTTTTCAAACTTTAAGTTAATACTATATAAGTGACGGCAACCGATAAAAAGCATTGCATAAATTTTATTGATTTTAATCATAAGAAGATTTTAGTTCAAAAAAACGGAAAAGTAGATTTATAAAAAAGTATCAATCATAGATTTCCAAAAAATAAATGTTGTCACTAATAAATTAGTCAGAATCCTATACAAATATATATTTCCTAAAATCGTTAATATTATATTTAGTTTTAATTAAACAAAGAAACAGATCCTAAATAATAAAAACAAATGCAGTAAACAATCCTAGTAAAAAATAAAAAAAATAAATAAAAAAAAAATATGCCTAATTTGTACTGCATTAGCCATTTTATTAAAATTTTAAATAATACAATTACATAACAAAAAAAAAATAATAATAAATAAAATATTCTGTTAGAGAAAATATCTTGTTGGTAATGTTTAGACTTTAGAGTTTACACATGAGAGAAAGGAGGTGGGTCCCCACTTGATCAAAAAAGAATTGTATTTAGACTTTTTTTTTTTTTTTGAAGAGAAATTGCATTTAGACTTCATTTTGACCATTTAATGCTCCTCTTTGTGTGACACTTCAGATCTCTATTTTGGGTGATTGGTGAATTTGGTGATTAGCCAATGGATTTTGTACAAATGTTGTCAATTGTCGAATTATTTTTCTTACCTCCTAATAACCCATTAAAGATTCAACCATACGATGTTGGGATTATTCGATCGAGCACTAAAATTTCATTATTGATGTCATTTCTACTCTAACATCTTGGAGGGTTATGAGGTATGGGCAACAAATCCCGAAAAAATTAACATATTAAATGCTATGAAATTTATTAATGTGGCTTGGAACATTGATGTGAAGACTACAACAATTGCAAATTGTTTTCGACTTTAGAAGATCCGTTCAGATGAAGATATGGATTCTGAACCACAAGTTGGTGAAGATGAAAGCATGGATTACGTGAAGCCATTTATGGTCTACACTATAGAAATGTGAATATGTGATGGATGTTAATCACCTTTTGAATTATCATAGCAAAAATGATATAGTGATGAAATCGCCTACTAATAAAAAAATTATTCAAGGGGTAATGAATATGCCTACCGATGATCATGATTTATATGAAAGCAGTGTTTTACCAAATGTTTCTCCAAAAGATGCATTTCAAACAGTAGTAACATTAAATAACTTCTTGCTACAAATGGAAAAAAAAAAAAAAAATACCAAATATGGTGTATGATTTGTAAGAAATTAAGGATTATATTGAGTTCGGTTTCAGTACAAAAAAAAAGGCAAACATCTTTATCCATGTTTTAAATTTGAATTGAGAAAATAGAAGTTGTTAAAGTTAAAAGTTTATTGATATGCATTATGAAATTTTAAGTGTTATATTTTTTATGTATTTAATCAATTATTAATTTATAAATTCATTGGGACCTAAAGGATTTAAGAAAATAAATAAATTATCTTATACATTTAGCGAGATTATTTATTTAGTACACAGGTCCCAGTCAGGACCGGAAGATTTTATTATTTAAACGGAGTTATTAATTTATCGAGGTTTTACTATATAATACTACATAATTTAAAAATGGGGTATTACTAGTTCAATAGAGTAGTGCTTTGTAAAAAAAGAATATTAAAGTCTGTGTTATACGGGTTTAAAAAGTAAATTTAAACCAAAGTAATTCAATGAATTTCCAAATACAATTTATGTATATGCTAGTACTTCTTATTTGAATCGTCGTTTGCTTTAGGATTCTCTTCGTAGCTTTGTTGATTTGGCCTCTCCTTCTTAGGTTGTTGTGGGAGATTTCAATGTTGTTTTGGGAGCTCACGAGACTACGGGTGGTCGCCCTCCTATTCAGAGATCTTGTGATGATTTCAAGTCGGTCATTGATGATTGTGAATTGATTGGGCTTTCTACTAAAGGTAATCAGTTTACTTGGGTCAAGGGTCGTAGGATCAACACTCGAGTTGAGAGAAGATTAGATAGAGCTTTGGTTTCTGATGGTTGTGTTACTTGTTGGAAAGACATATCTTGTTTGGCTCTTCCTCGTAGATTTTCCGATCATTGTCCTCTTCTTGTTCGGTTTTCCGTTTTGTTAATTATACTTTTAAAGTAATATATGTATGTTTGGATCAATTTCTTTTGTCTATGCTAGTACTTCTTATTTGAATCGTCGTTTGCTTTAGGATTCTCTTCGCAACTTTGTTGATTTGGCCTCTCCTTCTTGGGTTGTTGTGGGAGATTTCAATGCTGTTTTGGGAGCTCACGAGACTACGGGTGGTCGCCCTCCTATTCAGAGATCTTGTGATGATTTCAAGTCGGTCATTGATGATTGTGAATTGATTGGGCTTTCTACTAAAGGTAATCAGTTTACTTAGGTCAAGGGTCGTAGGATCAACACTCGAGTTGAGAGAAGATTAGATAGAGCTTTGGTTTCTGATGGTTGTGTTACTTGTTGGAAAGACATATCTTGTTTGGCTCTTCCTCATAGATTTTCCGATCATTGTCCTCTTCTTGTTCGGTTTTCTGAGTTTGAAAATATTCGTCCTAGGCCTTTCCGTTTTCAAAGCATGTGGTTGGATCATACTGATTTTTTGACTATTGTTCATAAGATTTGGAGTTCTTCAGTTGTGGATAGACCTTCTCAAATTGTGATTCTCAAACTTAAGAATCTGAAGCGTGCTTTGAAGACGTGGAATTGGGATGTGTTTGGTGATCTTAATTCAGAAATTAAGAATAAATCAGAGGAGCTTCCGAACGTTCAAATTCATATCTTTAACTCTGGTTTCTCCGAGGATCTTTTTCTTTCTGAATCTAATATTCATCATGATCTGGATGTCCTTTTGCGTAGACAGGAGTGTTTTCTTCGAGATCGATCTAGGGTGAAATGGCTTCAGGGAGGGGATCATAATACTTATTTCTTTCACGCTTCCATTAAACGTAAGCAGTGTCGGAAAGTTTTGTCTGCTCTCTCCATTGATGGGGCTCTTACTGAAAATTAGGATGAGATCAGAGATCATATTATTAGTTACTATTTAGCTTTTTTTTCGACTGAGCCCCCCAATCTTCGGTGGATTTTTCAGTTATAGACTATATTATTCCTTCTTTGGTAACTGATGCTGAGAATGCTAATCTGATCAGGGTTCCCTCTTTTGATGAGATCAAAGATACTGTTTTTTCCATGGATGCCAATTCTGCCCCGGGTCCTGATGGTTTCACAGGTAAATTCTTCCAGCACTGTTGGGATATTGTTGGTCGTGAAGTCTCTTTGGCAGTTCAAGAATTTTTTTACACTGGTGCGATTTTCCCAGGTCTCAATTCCAGCTTTCTTGTGCTTATTCCGAAATTAAAGGATGTTATTTCTATTGATCAATTTCGCCCAATTATCCTCAGTAATTTTCTGTTCAAGATTTCCTCCAAAATTTTGGTAGATCGGCTAGCTATGGTGGCTGCTCGGATTGTTTCCCCTCAGCAGTTTGGTTTCATCCGAGATTGCCACATTGAGGACTGCATTGCGTTAGCTTCAGATTGTGTGAATGTTTTGCATAAGAAGTGTTATGGGGGTAATCTAGCCATGAAGATTGATATTCATAAGGCTTTTGATACTTTGGATTGGGTTTTCATCCAGAGAGTTCTTCGGGCCTTTGGGTTTTGTAGAGTTTTTATGGACTGGATTGACAACATTTTGAGTTTTGCTAGGCTCTCGGTTTTGATTAATTGTGCTCCAGAAGGTTATTTTTGTTGCTCTAGAGGAGTTCGTCAGGGTGATCCTCTCTCGCCTCTTTTGTTTGGTATTGTGGAGGATTTTCTTAGTAGATATTTTTCTAGGATGATGAAGTCTTCTCAGTTGTTGCCTATCTCTTCTCCAAGGGGGTTTCCTGCCCCGACTCACCTGTTGTACGCCGATGATGTTCTTATTTTTTGCAGAGGTACAGTGAGAAATATGAAGGTTATTAGGCATGCTTTTGATATTTATGGCAGCCTTTCAAGTCAGATTGTGAATTGGAATAAATCTTATATTTATTTTGGCTCTTTTGTTTCCCCTCATCATTTTGGGACTTTGTAATTTCTGATTGGTATGCAAATTGGTCATATGCCTTTCACTTATTTGGGGGTTCCACTTTTTCGGGGGAGACCTACTTTGGCTATGTTGCGGTCGATCGCTGATAAAATCATTTCTAAGTTTGCCCACTGGAAAGGAAAGTGTCTTTCTTTGGCTGGTCGTGCAACTTTGATTAAGTTGGTTATCACTGGGTCATTTATTCATTATTTCATGATCTATAAATGGCTAGTTTTGTTGTTGAATTTAGTTAACTGTAAAATTAGGAATTTTCTTTGGTCAGGCTCTTGTGAGGACTCCAAGCTGGTCACAGTATCTTGGGATACTTGTTGCCGGCCTTATTCTCAAGGTGGTTTGAGTTTGAAGGATCTTCGGTTATTGAACTCTTCTTTGTTGAAGAAGTTTACTTGGAAATTTATGACTTCTGATGATTTTGCTTATTCTTTTCTCCGGAAGCGTTATTTGAAGCAGCTTCAAAAGCCTTTGGGGGGTTATGTAACTTCTTCCATTTGGTCTTCTTTCCAAGCTCATTATTCGGATCTTCACAAAAAGGGCCTTTGGCTTATTGGGACTAACTCTCAACGAGATTTTTGGCATGACAATTGGTTGGGAGTGCCGATTTTGGAGATCTTGGGTATTCCTAATTATTTGGCTACTTTTCTTAGAGTTAAAGTTTTTGATTTTATTGTGGATGGTAATTGGGTTCTTCATGAGGACTTTAGGGTTCGTTTTCCAGATATTTATCTTTGGATTGAACAGATTGCGATTTCTCCAGTCGAGGATTTTCTTGTTTGGTATCTCTCTAAAGATGGATTGGTTTCTTGTAAGGCAGCTTACTGTGAGATGATTCAGGAGATTCCCCAGGTGTCTTGGTGGAGGGACATTTGGTCGAGTTTTATTTCTCCTTCTCGGTCAACTTTGTCTTGGCGTCTGTTGCTTAATAAACTTCCCACAGAGGATCATCTATGTAAGGCAGGTTTTCACATTGCTTCCCGTTGCAGTATTTGTGGTAGCAGTAGTGAGACAGCTGAGCATCTTTTTCTCTTTTGCCCTCTGGCTGATTCTCTTTGGGAAGCAATTTTTTCTGTTTTTCATCATCGGGTTTCTACAGACTCTTGGAAAGGGTTCTTTTTGAAAGCTATGATAGTTTCTTTTAGTAACCAGATTCGGATCTTATGGAAAGCCGCTATTCATGCAATGGTGTGGAGTGTGTGGCTCACTAGCAACCGGAAGATTTTTGATGATAAACCTGTTGATTTTCGGTTTGCTTTGTCTCTTGTCTGGTGTGTGGTTAAGGATACAGATCGTTTAAGTCTTGGGTGTATGCGTAATAGTATGGATGAGCTGTTAGTCCTTAGGTATTTTGGCCTACGGGGTCGCCCTCCTCGTGCGCCTATCATCAAAAGTGTTGTTTGGTCGCCTCCTTCTCCTGGTTGGGTCAAGATTAATACGGATGGGGTTGCTTTAGGTTCTCCTGGTGCTGGAGGTTGCGGAGGTGTGTTTCGCAACTGCCGCTCATTTGTCAAAGGTTGTTTTGCTGCCCCTCTTGGTTCGGTGTTTGCTTTTGAGGCTGAATTGTTGGCAGTGTCGATGACTATCAACTATGCTTGGATTAATGATTGGCGTCACATTTGGCTTGAGAGTGATTCTTCTTATATGGTTCAGCTGCTTTCTGCTGGCTCTGTTCAGGTTCCTTGGCGTGTTCGTCAGGCCTGGTGATCGGACTATTTTATACCTATTTGAGGTCCCCCATTTCCGATAGTTTGTCTCGTTTTCGAGCGTATTTTTGTATATAATGTTTTGTTTGAGCCTTGTGTAGGTACATATTCCCTACAATAAGGTTTTGAGCTTAAAGATTAGTTTGGGAGGCAAAACGAGCCAAAAACGGAAGAAATTGTATATGCTCGTGCAGAATGTACAACTTTTGGGGGTCATATCTTCCTGCTCAGATCGAACCATGTAAATAAATATAAACGAGTCCTAATATAATCTAGAAGGGGGGGGGGGGTGAATATATTTTAATCCCTTTTTACCAATTTTCGAGATTAATCAAGAATACAAAATAACCCCAACTAGTCAACAAATGAAATCATGTGTAGAGAAAGCGGAAACTAAATAACACATGATTTTTATGTGGAAACCCACACGGGGAAAAACCACGGGCTGTTTAATGCGCCACACTAGAACCTCAATCCACTATTTGCAAATACGATTACAATCTAGGTTGACCGCATCACACCTAAGATTACTAATCCGTCTTTGCTACCCACGGGCCTTTAGAAGTGAACCTAGTTCATGCTTGCAAACTACCAACAAGGCAAATACAAGACTTGACTCTAAATGAAGAGATAAAACAACCTAGTGTGAATATGTGCAATATTCAAGATGCTCAAAATGCAAGGTTAGACATTTTAGCTTATCTAGACATGGATGAACATGTTAGACATTCCTAGATATCATCTTACTAAGTGGCATGCATAAACCATAACAAAATAGACAAACAAAGTCCTATATGCAATATCTACCACAATACAACTCACAAACCACAATAACACAATCTTGAACCTAAGTCAAGTCATAAAGGAGGAATCTTGAACCCATTCAAGTAATAAATGAGCAATCTTGTAGAGAGAGAACATGTGACATGATGCAAGAGATGTTCTAACTATAAGTCATGTGAGCAAAGATGAAAACCCTAAGAGAATCATACTAGAACATGCTAGATGATGAATGAATCATGCAAGAATGATGGGTTTTTGGAGTTTGAAGTAATAAAAAAGTGTTCTTGATACCTTGGCTTTGAAGACACTTAGAAGCTCTCAAAAGATGTAATTTTTGCTCTTGAAAACGAGCCAAGGCCAAACAAGATATATATATATAAGAGATCCAATCAAAGTGAGGTCGTTTTAAAAAAAACGCTTTAGATTCCGTCATTTGCACTGGTGAGGTTGCGCTGGTCACCAGCGCATAGCCTAAGCGCACAACTTGCGCTGGACGACCAGCACAAGCCACAGGCGCACGACCAGCGACAATTCTCTGGGAGAGTTGCGTTAGTGAGGCTGCGTCTGACGACCAGCGCAACACCAGCGGCAAACCTCTACCAAGGTTGCGCTGGTAACCCGCGCCAAGGTACCAGCACACACACACTAAACTAGCCAAAACATAGTCAAAAAGGTGTAAGTGTGAATGAAGTGAAATACAAACAAAATATCACACATGCATGCTAGAGAGTGTGTGTGTGCAACTAAATCTCTTCAAAGAGAGTCAAGAACAAGATTATACCTTCCATGAAGCTTTAGAAATCCACAATGAGGTCCTTAAGTATTTGAGGAGAAAACTTCAATCCTAAGCTACCCTTATAAGATTGAACCCCATTGTGATTTTGGTCAACGAAATAAGCCAATTAAAAAGTGAGGCACTTACAAACCACACTGATATCTTTATATATTCAGAAAGCCCCGGAAGTCTAGTTTCCAGAACATTTTACGGATTGCGATTACGAGCTTTCTACAGGAAGTTATGCCCATTTCCGTAACGGTGCGCGATTCTGAAATGCTGAAATACTGTCAGGTCTAAACGGCTACTTCAAACGGCGGCCAGGCCGCCGAACCAAACCGTCGAATCACTCCAGAAAGTCGTTTTTTGGGCGAATTTCAGGGACTGTTTCGTCCTTTCACCCCAACCTTCAGCCCTAACCTCCCAACACTATATATACACCTTATTTTCTTCTCTCCCAACAGAATCCACTCCCCACACACTTCCTCTTCTTCTTCTTCTTTTTCATTTTCTTCCATCCAAAAGAGAGAGAGAAGCTTTCAATGGCATCCATGGAGATTTTTCCTCCATGGATGCCTTCCATTTCATCTTCTACCCATCATCCACTCATCTAGGAGTAGATTACAAGGAGAAAGGAGGGTCTTTGGACCAAATTCGAGCCAAGCATGGATCAAAGGAGATTAGCACATTTTGGAGGGGCTCTCCACTTGGGTTTTCTCTTTTATCTCATTCTCTTTGTATTTCTTGTTTTCTTAGATGTGTAATCCCCACTTGGGAATATTTGTAAACCTAATTTGTGCTCAATGTATATGTGTTGGTTGGTTTTATATCTAATTTGTGTTTTGATTCATTCTTGCTTTTATTGAATATATCTCTATCTTGAAATGCTTGTGTATGGAGATTGGAAATTAATATGTATTCATGGATGAGATTAGGAGTAAATTAATGTAAATTAGGAGTAGTTGTAATCAAATATCCCATTTTGTGTTTGTATGTTGATGGAAGGTCAAAATTACATGTCATGAATGAGTTTGAGTGACTTAGAGTTAGAATTGTGCCTTTGGAGGGGCTCTCTAGGCATAGTCTTGGCTAATTAGCTAGGAAGAGTGGGTGAACCTATAAATTGCCATATTAGAAGGGTTTGGTTTATTGTTCTTGTTAACAATTGGACTTTAGCTATTTCTCACTCTAGGGGCTCTAGGTGAGTCATGGTTAGAGTTACAATTATTGGTCTTTGGCTATCTCTCATGCTAGGGGCTCTAGGTGAGTTATGGTTGGAGATACAATCACTCTTTCCACATTCATTGTACCTAACGTTGCCATTTTACATTACGAAGCTATCATTGGGCTAAATGCAGTTTGTTTGTAGAATCGGTTCACATATGTTGGTTGCGGTTTCGTGTTTGAGAGGTTCTCAACACACTCTTCGACCATTAGTTTTATGAATGGATATAAATCGGATCGAGGCAAGAACGAACCCTTAACTAAAATTGGATGTCCTTAATGTCTAACAACCAACTATTTGTGCACTTATGTATGGTGAACTTGTTGAACCTTGTGTGACCATTTTCATGCATCTCTCCAATCCACCATTTTATTTATCACTTTAAACACCATTCTCACCATTCCATATTCTCTTTGTTTTTATTTATTTTCATTTTCATTCTATACACACACACATGCACACCGCATTATAAATACATTTCACACACACCATTCTCACCTTTTCACATTCTATTTACATGCTTATAATAAACACTAGAACTTGAAATGGTTGACGAATCACACCTCCCTGCGGAATGATACCCTTGCTTGCCGCTTTACTAGTTTGCCGCTTTACTAGTCTTTTGTTAGTTTAGAGCACATTGCGTAGGAAACCCCTTTTACACAGAAAAAATCTTTTGATCCTTGTGATTCTTTCAACGACGGAAAAAGGGAGTATCACCTGGCATAGGTGCCTTTCTCAGATTACTCATATGGATTTCCAAGTTTCTCATATTTTTAGGGAAAGTAATCAGGTGGCGGATGCTCTCTCTAAGCATACTTTGGGTTTGGAGGTCTCTTTATGGTGGTCTTCTACTCCGACTTTTTGCTCTTTTTTGGTTGGCAATGATTGCATGGACAGAGAGTCTTTTCGTTTTCGTTAAATGGTTTTTTTTTTTTTTTTGCTTTTGTTGTGGCATGCGTGCCTTTCTCTTTTTGTTGTTGGGTCTGCGCACCCTTGGCTTTTTTTCTTGACTATTTGTTTTTCCTTGTTTTTTATTTTTTTATTTTTTTTTATGTTCTTTTCTTATATATTTATATGGATACTGCCTATGGGTTTTTCAGCATATGATCTTCTGTGATGCTTTTTCCCCTTAGGTCAGTCTAATTTTAGAAAAAAAAAAAAAGTTATATTAACTAAAATAAACATGATTTAGAACCTTTTTTTTTTTTTTTCTTTTTTCATTAATTATATATATTAAATCAATATTTAAGTAAAATATTTAAATTACAAAAAAAAAAAAAAAAAATCCAAAAATAATAAAAATATTTTTAAAAGATTTTATAAATCAAATCAATATTTAATTAGAATCTTTAATTTTAAGATGAAATAAGGTATATAAATGATTCTAATTTGATTTCATAAGGATAATTATGATATTTTAAATGATTCATTAAATGCTGAAATAGATTATTCCATAATTACTTTCAAAAAGTAATCCTCCACCTACTTCTCAAAATCACTGTCAAAAGTTGAAAGATTATCAATTAATCATTTTTGGAAGTTTTATCAAACATCATTTTACATCAAAATTATAAAATAAGCTGATTTTAATTTCTCAAAAGCAATACCAAACTGGCCTTAACTCTAACCCTAAAAGTAGTGGTCTTCTACCTTCTTGAAATTAGTTACAACCAATTCCAAGTAAATGCCACATCCCCATTAATATCAGTGTTCTAGTAAACGCTAGGCGCTAGTCGGGCGATAGAATCGCGCCTAGCGCCTAGGCGGATGAAAATTTATTTATTTATTTTAATTATTTTTCCTAGATACAAAACCAATATTCAATGTCTTCAAAAAAAAAAAAAAAAAAATTAAATATTCAAATTTTAAAAAGTGTAACTAGGATATAAAAACAACTTTGATTCCGTCTAGATCAATTTATCGGTAAAATCGACCGATAAATTTGCCAAATCACCCATTTTTTTACCCACCGTATGATACAGCCAATTTTGACCTAATCGGGACGATCGAAGTTCGCCTAGCGCCTAGGCGTGTTTTTTTTTAATACTAATTAATATAAAAGTGACGATATTTACACCCCTCAAAAACTGTATGTACACCCCAATTTAATATATTTTTGAAAATCTAATAATATCCTTTAGTAAAATTACTTAAAGGACTAAATAGTTTGTAAGTACACACCAATAATTATTAATTGATTTTATATCAATCCTTTGTATTAAAAAAAAAAAAAAAAGTTTCCTATTAATAGTTTGATATGATAATAAAAATCTTTCTATTTTATTAAACCCTAACTTCTATTTTAAATACTAATTTCAATTTATTTTAAGGAATACAAATTGATTGAGTTGACAAATAATTTACTGCTATAATTGAGTGAAACAAAAATCAATATCAACAATAAACTTTCTTATGAACAATTTATTTTTTTAAAAAAAAAAAATCTTAGGAACAGAGGAATTGAGATACACTATTGTGTGCTGAGAGCCTCTTTTTACATATGACCATTCTTCTTGGTTGGTGTAATTGTTGTTTTCCATTAATGGATTTTAAATTTCATTTAAAAAAAAAAAAAAAAAAAAAAAAAAAAAAAAAAAAACTTATAGAGCTAAATAACACATGCATCGGTTACGGTTACAACTAGTAGTTTTTCAATTCGATGGAATTGGAGAATTTTGAGCTTAAAAAAAAAAATAAAAAAATTAAGGAATTAAAAAAAAAAAAAGTTTTAATGCAATGAAATGAAATTTTTTCAGACAATTTTTTAGTGACATCAAATGTTTTTGTAGGAGATAAAAATTATTTTTTAAGAAGAGAAAAAATTTATTTGAATAAAAAGATATAAAATAATAAAATTTTAAATAAATCTGATTAGATAACAAAATAATGGGGTGTGCTAACAAAAATGTAATACAATAAAATTAAAGAAAGGGTATTTTTGGCATTAAGTGGGATTTATTTACGAACCAAAGATTTTTAAAATATTTTAAGGGTGTACATACAGTTTTTGAGGGGTGCCAATATCACCACTCTTAATATAAACCCAAGCAACAGATCAGGTCGGATTACCCATTAACTTAACAAATAGTTTCGGGTTTATATATTTAAACCCATTAAGCTAACGGGTCGTGTTCGGTTGAGATGATATTAACACGACACGAACACGATTCGACACGAATTTACAAAACACGACCCATTGACGAGTCTAGGAAATATACAAGGAAAATTCGCAATCGCTTGAAATACAGGTGAATGTCCCAAAAATAATTAATAAATGATAATATAAATGGTGGATGCAAATCAAGACCTATTTCAAATAATAATAACAATAACAATAACGTGTTAAGTCCGAAGTTGCAAATATGCAACTTCGATCCTAATGAGGATTTGCATTCGATAAATTTTGATATATATTTATATAACATTAGTCCAATCTTATGGAGGAAACACACTACACACCCGATAATTGGTACTTACTCTTAAAATAAATAAATAAAAAATAGATGATTTAGGTGTAATATATCTATAATTACGGATGGGAATCTGATAGCATTTGTAAATGTATGTTGCCTGTAAGGCTGTAACTATTTGTTGTTGTGTATATGAGTATATCTACATATCATCAAGTAAATGGAAGTTGATGTTAATTTTTTATTTTATTTTTGCAACTTCTATCTTTGTATTTATGTTGTGCAATACACACAGTAGCACAGAATCAAAAAAGAAAAACAACGATAGAAAATAAAGAAAATGGAAACGAAGAACTCGTCATTTATTTGTTTATTTATTGTGTTCTTACAATATCTCTTATCTAGATTGTTGGAATAAAGAGTGCAGCTCAATGTACTTCAGTCACACAGAGGCAAGTCACACCTCAGTTATTCACAGGACTTGCTGTGTGTACAATGAATGAAGAAGCTCAGGAACAAAGAAGAAATGTGTCAAGGCCAAATAGAAAAGAGATTAGTCTGGGAAGTTAGACTGACGTTATTTCTGTTATTAAGTTAGTTATTGTTGCTGATGTGTAAGCATTTCATTAGCCTATATTCCTGATTATCAGGGAATTAGTTAGAAGGTTAGTTAGAAGCTGCAGCTGTGCTAAAGCTTATATATATATGTACAAAGGTCACGCATCCTGTGTGTTGTTCTCTGCAATATCAAAATAATATACAGAAGCTTCTGAGCTTTCAAGTAACCATTAATGGTGAAGAACTTTGTTCTCAATTCTCTTCTTGTTCTCTTAGAACTTTAATCAAACACCTTAAATCTTTCTTCCTCTGTTTCTCGTTTCTCTTTGTAAACTTCACATGGTATCAGAGCTGTAGACAAATGTCGATAGCTGAAAATCGATCCAACAACACTTCCGCAACTGAGTCAAATCTCAACTCTTCTGCAACTGCAAAGAGCATGGATTTCTCATCATTGGCAAAAACACTAAGTCTCAACCTTACTCTGAAGCTTGATCAAACGAACTACATCTACTGGAGAGTTCAAGTTCTTACTGCAATTGAAGCTCTTGATCTAGAAGGCTTCATCAATGGCAAACGAACTTCTCCTCCACAGTTCATCACAACACAATCAGGCGACACAGTGGAACAGCAAGATAATCCAGATTTTCTAACCTGGAAGAAATCAGATAAACTTCTTATGAGCTGGCTGTTTTCAACACTAACTCCTAGTGTTCTAGGTCAGGTTACAGGTTCAAAATCGTCATTTGAAATCTGGTCCAAGATAGAACGCACGTTTGCTCAGAAATCAATGGCAAGAATCATGCAGTTGAAGCAGCAACTCCAATCAACCAAGAAAGGTACAGACTCTATCAGTGAGTTTGTCTTGAAACTCAAAGCAATTAGTGATGCTTTGGCTTCAGCTGGAGAAATGGTAAGTGACAGGGAAATAATCATGACACTCCTGAATGGAGTTGGTCATGAATATGATTCGGTAGTCACTTTGGTTTCTTCTCAGCAAAGTACCATGTCTCTTGAGGATGCACAATTTCTTTTCTTGGTGCATGAACAACGAATTGAACACCTGAATATGTCTGCTAATCTAAGCATGGTGAATCCATCTGCTCAATATGTAGCCAATAATTCTGGTTACAACAATTTCAACAACAATCGAGGGAATGGAAGAAACAACACAAATGGAAATTATAGAGGAGGAAATCGTGGAAGAAATAGAGGAGGCAGGTTTGGTGGTAGATCTAATCAGAGAATTCACTGCCAATTGTGTTCCAAGCCTGGACATGGTGCTTGGCAATGTTACAAACGGTTTGATCAAGGGTTCCAAGGAGGTCCTAGTCAAGTAAATCAGATTCATCAAGGAACTCAGATGAATCAGTTTAATAATGGAAACAATCAAGCTTTTTTGGTGCAGCAGCAGGGCCTCAACAACTGTGATTATGGAGG
Organism: Acer campestre; assembly: GCA_954870605.1. Classification (NCBI taxonomy): domain Eukaryota; kingdom Viridiplantae; phylum Streptophyta; class Magnoliopsida; order Sapindales; family Sapindaceae; genus Acer; species Acer campestre. The sequence goes on along the minus strand of OX940802.1, from coordinate 30,024,785 downwards.
TGTTGTCAACTCTGTTAACAACTCAAGAGGTTTTCATGAAAATATGCAAACAACACCTGCTGGAGTATATCAGAATGAAGCTTATTATGCTACTCCTGAAACGGTAGCTGACCAATCTTGGTATGTGGATACAGGTGCCACCAATCATGTGACCTCTAATCTCAACAATCTTTCCATCAAATCAGACTATAGAGGTATGGATAAACTTTCTGTTGGAAATGGTAATCAGTTGAAAATTTCACATGTTGGTAGCACAAAAATCAGATCACATTCTTCACCACACACTGATTTACATCTCAATCAAGTTCTCTGTGTGCCTGCTATCACAAAAAATTTGTTAAGCATCTCTAAGTTTACTAAGGATAACAATGCAACTGCTGAATTTTCATCTCTTGGCTGTATCATTAAGGATCAGAGAACCAAGAGGCCTCTTCTTCAAGGGCTGCTTAGGAATGGTTTATATGAATTGAAGGTTGAGGATGCTTCTTCAAGTTTCGGATTGCTGAAACCAGCCTCAAATGTTGTCTCTACTGCACTTAGTTCACAGAATAATAATACAAATGCTTATGTTAAGCACAACCGAAATAATGTAGCACATTACAATGTGTTTTTGGCTGCTAAAGCCAACTCTGTAATATGGCATGCCAAACTTGGGCATCCATCTCCTTTGATACTCAAGAAGGTGTTAAATACATTACATTTTCCATTCAATGTTCATAACACTCCTTTTTGTGATTCATGTAGACTTGGTAAGTTGCACAAGCTACCCTTTCAAAGAACACAAATTACTGCTAAGGCTCCCTTAGATCTCATTTATAGTGATGTATGGGGACCTGCTCCCATGCTTTCAGGTGAAGGGTATAGATATTACATAGCTTTTGTAGATGCCTACACAAGGTTCACTTGGTTTTTCCCTCTCAAACTAAAGTCAGATGCTTTTGGTGTCTTTGTCAAGTTCAAAAAGTTCATAGAACTACAACTAGATAGGAAGATTAAGTGTCTTCAAGCTGATATGGGAGGTGAATATCAACCTTTTGTTCCTTATTTGGCCGAGTTAGGTGTTAAAATTCAGTTTTCATGCCCATATACACACCAACAAAATGGTGTTCCGGAAAGGAAACACCGAAGCATTGTTGAGATGGGCCTAACTATGCTTGCTCATGCTGGTTTGCCTTTAAGATATTGGCATGAAGCCTTTTCAACAGCTGTGATGGTAATCAATAATCTTCCTACTGCTGTCCTTGGTTTTCTGTCACCATTCGAAAAGCTGTTTCAAAAGAAGCCTAACTATAACTACTTAAAGGTTTTCGGTTGCTCTTGTTTTCCATACCTTAGGGATTATTCAAGACACAAGTTGGACTTTCATTCACAAAAGTGTGTCTTTATTGGGTACAGCACATGTCACAAAGGATATAAATGTCTCAGTTCCTCTGGCAGAGTGTATGTCTCAAGACATGTTATCTTCAATGAACAAGAATTTCCTTTTAAGGATTTGTTCAAATCTGCTTTATCTTCTGACTCTACAGCTTGTTGCTCTATAAATAGCAAAGATGGACCAGTCAATTCAATGCCATCTCTTTTTCAAATGTTTGGGGTTGCTCAACCTACGCAACCTTCAGTTGAAAATCGTAGCTGGTCACCTAATAGTGAAGCTACACAGTCTTCAAGTGCACTTCCTGCTGTAGAACACCAAATGTGGCCATCTACCAGTGGTCAACATTCTAGCTCATCTAGCTCTTCTCAATCTACACGCCACAATGCTGAGGCACAGCCTTTAGCACCTGCTGCTGTGACAAGTCTGAATGAAGTTAATCAACATAACTCTCATCGCATGATCACAAGAAGTATGACAGGTTCTCTGAAGCCTCGTGTTTTTGTTTCAGAATGCAATTTTCCTTCAGCTTTTCTTTCAGAGGTGGAGCCAAAGTCTGTAAAGGAAGCTCTGGCTGATTCACGGTGGGTTGCAGCAATGAGAGATGAATTTCAGGCCTTGCAAAACAACCAAACGTGGTCCTTGGTTCCAGCTACTTCTGATATGAGCATAGTTGGTAGCAAGTGGGTTTTCAGAACCAAATTCAAGCCTGATGGATCAATTCTGAAGCACAAGGCAAGGTTAGTTGCTAAAGGCTTCCATCAAACTGCTGGTTTGGATTATTTTGACACATTTAGCCCAGTTGTGAAACCTTCCACTATAAGAGTCATCTTTTCCTTGGCTGTGCACTTCAACTGGGACATCCAACAGGTAGATATTAACAATGCTTTTTTGAATGGGGATTTAAAGGAGCAGGTTTTCATGTGTCAACCTGAAGGATTTACTGATGTTCGATTTCCATCTCATGTTTGCAAGCTTAATAAGGCATTATATGGCCTTAAGCAAGCCCCTAGATCATGGTTTACTAAGTTACGGTCTGCTCTTCTTCAATGGGGATTCAGAAGTTCCACATCAGACTCTTCATTGTTTATTCGACACTCTGGTTCTGATGTTCTATTTCTTCTTGTCTATGTTGATGATATCTTGATATCAGGCAACAACACCTCTCTTATCCGAAATACTATCTCCCAGCTCAACTCCACATTTGCTCTCAAAACACTTGGCTCTGTGAATTACTTTCTTGGGTTTGAAGCTTTTCGAAATTCGGATGGGCTGTATCTTACTCAAACCAAGTATATTGTGGATCTTTTGAAGAAAACTAACATGTTTGAGTCAAAATCATGCTCCACTCCTATGTGTTCTAGTTCGAAGTTGACAAAATTGGATGGTGCTCCCTTTGATAATCCCACGGTTTATAGGAGCACAGTTGGGGCTCTCCAATATCTCTGCTATACTAGGCCTGATATTTCCTACTGTGTTAATAAACTAAGTCAGTTTCTTGTGTCTCCTACTCAAGTTCATTGGCAAGCATGTAAGCGTGTCTTACGATACTTGAGAGGCACAATTCATATGGGCCTCTGGTTTCGGCCTTCGTCTACCTTGAAGTTAGAGGCATATGCAGATGCGGACTGGGCAAGCTGCCTAGATGATCGTCGTTCCACTAGTGGGAACTGTGTATTTCTTGGTGGAAATTTAATTGCTTGGAGCTCTCGGAAACAGCCTGTTGTGGCACGATCAAGCACAGAGGCTGAATACCGATCGATGGCTCAGATAACTTCAGAAATTCTTTGGCTTCAATCTTTGTTTCGTGAGCTGCACATTCCTCTGTCTCCGCCTGCTGTTATATGGTGTGACAATATGGGTGCTAATCTCCTTGCTCAAAACCCTGTGTTTCACTCAAAAACTAAACACATAGATATTGACACTCACTTTATCAGAGAGCAGGTTGCTGCAGGAATTGTTGAGCCCAGATATGTGCCAACTGATCTTCAAATAGCTGATGTCCTTACCAAGAGCCTTCCTGCTGCCAAGTTTCGTTTCTTCTGCTCCAAGCTGAATTTGGTATCCTCACCACAATTCAGCTTGAGGGGGGATGTTGGAATAAAGAGTGCAGCTCAATGTACTTCAGTCACACAGAGGCAAGTCACACCTCAGTTATTCACAGGACTTGCTGTGTGTACAATGAATGAAGAAGCTCAGGAACAAAGAAGAAATGTGTCAAGGCCAAATAGAAAAGAGATTAGTCTGGGAAGTTAGACTGACGTTATTTCTGTTATTAAGTTAGTTATTGTTGCTGATGTGTAAGCATTTCATTAGCCTATATTCCTGATTATCAGGGAATTAGTTAGAAGGTTAGTTAGAAGCTGCAGCTGTGCTAAAGCTTATATATATATGTACAAAGGTCACGCATCCTGTGTGTTGTTCTCTGCAATATCAAAATAATATACAGAAGCTTCTGAGCTTTCAAGTAACCATTAATGGTGAAGAACTTTGTTCTCAATTCTCTTCTTGTTCTCTTAGAACTTTAATCAAACACCTTAAATCTTTCTTCCTCTGTTTCTCGTTTCTCTTTGTAAACTTCACATAGATTACACAATGATGAATTCTTCACATGTTCAAATACCTTAGAAAAAATTGGAAGAATCCAAACTGCCAATGAAGTACCAAAGCGTGGCTCTTATCGTTGGTGTCACTGGCATTGTCGGCAACAGCTTGGCGGAGATTCTACTACTCTCTGACAACCCTGGTGGCCCGTGGAAAGTATATGTTGTAGCGTGCCGTCTCAATCCCATCTGGTCCATGGACTACAATATTGAATACATCCAATGCAACATCTCTAATGACGAAGAAACACACTCAAAACTCTCCAAAATTACTGATGTCACGCATGTATTTTATCTTGCATCAACTAACAGGTCCTCAGAATATGAAAACTGCATCGCCAATGGTACCATGTTACGCAACGTACTGGGAGTCATGATCCCAAATGCACTAAATAGTATTTGAGGAAGTGGGGAAAAAGAAGGGCTTGACATGGTCGGTTCATAGGCCAGGGATTATATTCAGATTTTCACCAAATAGTAGGATGAATATAGTGAGAAGTTTGTGTGTTTATGCAACAATATGCAAATATGAAGGGGTTCCATTGAGGTTTCCAGGGAGTCGAGGAGCATGGGAAGGATATTGGGATGCATCAGATGCAAACTTGATAGCAGAGCATCAGATATGGGCAGCGGTAAATCCATATGCAAAGAATGAGACATTTAATTGCAGCAATGGTGATGTTTTCAAGTGGAAGCATTTGTGGAAGGTGTTAGCTGAGCAGTTTGGAATTGAGAATTACTGGTTTGAAGAGGGTGCCAAGAAAGAGAGCATGGTTGAGATGATGAAGCACAAGGGTACAGTGTGGAATGAGATTGTGGGTGAGAAAAGCTTGATTACTAATAAATTGCAGGAGATGGGAGTGTGGTGGTTTGTTGACATGGTTTTTGGTAGAGTCATCACTAGATACTATGAACAAAAGCAAAGAGTATGGATTTGTTGGGTTCAGGAACTCAAAAACATCATTCGAATAATGGATTGATAAGATGAAGTCATGAAGCCTTATAAGATTGTTCCTTAATTGATTAGAATTATACATACTAACAAGATTTCTATATAAGAATCTTAAATATACCAATGAAACTAAAAGCGCTAACATGTAAAAATTAAAAAAACGAATGCACGATGTCTGTCGGAGGCTCTACCTTTTTGTCTCGTTGAGAATAAGCTTCCATCCCCAGAAGTTAGAGTTTCACAAGTAACTGTGCCAGTTGTTCATCAGAGACCTTAACTTCAATGCAAGCTCCCAATGCTGCAGCAAGTCTGGCAGCTAATTGATGCTTACACTGCAAGGGAGGAAAAACGAAAGAACCAAGATCTAAAAGCCGTAAAAGAGAAGCTGTTGCACTTCTAATATAGTCCATAACAAACAAAAGAACCTTACACAGAGCTGCTCGCCCTTGTTCACAATATCATAGAAGAACGAATAACAAGCGCAATAATGTTCTGCAAAACAGAAATACTCCTCCTTTCTCCTCGATTCCCCGACAACCTATCCAGCCACACCAATTAACCAAGAAACCCCATTGAAACACATTTTAGAGATAATCTAAGCAAGTCTATTGCCCCAAATTTGACTTGGCATGAATTATCAAATTTACAGACTGAATTTCGATTCCGGTGTTAAATTATTTATCAGCATTATACTGTCAAATTAACAGAAAGTTACCAAAACCAAAAGCTCTTCAAATCCTCTAATCTAAACTTTGCAAATTCCGCAAAGACAAACAAAATTAATACCAAAGAAAAGAAATTGACCTGAAAGATGGACCGTTCAGAGGGCTCGCCGGAGATCCTCTTGACACCTCTTTGATCAACTATCCTAGTAGCTCGCTCGAAATTTTTTCCAAACAAGAAATGCAAGCTGCATTTGATTAATTATCAGCAACAAACAAAATATCTTCACTACTTGACCAAAAAATTATATAAATCCATCAGAAAACGTATTGTTACAAGTAAGTGAACTCACATTGAGAGCTGTTCGTCTGTCACTGTAAAAGTAAAATCAGCTCTGGCAAAGTCAATTTGAGATACTCACAATGAAATTTAAAACAAACAAAAAGCGAAATAAATATATAAATGGACCTGAACGAGTTGACTCGATGCTTCTCCACACTGACTCAGCCACCAAACTGCTTGCACTCATTTTTTGTTAATAATTTCTTAACCTAAGAAAAAGCCCAAATTCATTGTAACTAGTATTAAGTTGGGATTTTTTCAAGTAATAATTTGTTTTTCTTTTTGAATGCGAAGGAAAAAAAAAATGCTTGATGAATCAGTCGACAATTACTTCTTGGGTTTTATTTGATTCAGTAAAACCAGAAGTGATCATGTGAAATTGCAGATTTTCTTTACGCACGTTTTCTCGGCAATCAAACTGAAAAAAAAGGCAATATTTTTACTAAAGACCCTGAGGTTATCGTTTTTAGCACAATATATGTAAGTTTCATATATTTGACACAAACATACCTGTCGTTAAAGTCAAATAATCAACTTTAGCGGTTGACCTAAAAAGACAATTTTTCCCCTTCCACATCATCCATAGATTTATTTTACTTATTTATTAAAATAATTTTTTTTTATATATAAAAAAATTAAGACCTCGATTGTATCTATTTAGGAGTTAGGACCAACCATTTGTAATGCTAAAGTTATTTTTCTTGATCATCTTATATTATTATTATTATTGTTATTGTTATTAAATATGCTAATGATATCAACTCAATAAGGTATTATTTTAAAATTAGATTATATTTTTTTTAATGACTGTGAATATACGTAAAACTTGTGGGTACAAACTCTAAAAGCCCACATAATTTCACAAGTTCGCAAATGGTGTGAGAGTCAAAATGGGATGTGGTCCGGATGTAAATTTGACAAAACCTTTCTGAACCCAACCCATTGCTCCTCCCCTGTAGTGAAAGTTTTTTTTTTTGAAATATACTTGTTGTGATTGATTTTGTTAGGTCTCAACAAATCCCTAGCTTAACTGGCGTCAAACTTGAAAAAATTAGGTTAGTTGATACTTAAACATCCTTCATTCTATCATTCTTCACATTGGCCAAAGAAAAGTCAATAGTTCGCAAGTCCGCACACAGAAAATGACCATAGACCTTGAAAGAGGTTTCTATCTTGACATGGTCATACCCCCTCAATTTTCAAAGAATTTATTCTGCCTTTCAAATTACCAACCACATTGTTCTTCTCTGAATAAACCTGTTGTCACTTTATGTGGCAACATCTTTTTTTTTATTTTTATTTTTGGTTCTTTATTCCCATTTCTAATAAATTAGTACCTTTTTTAATTCATCCAAATCTTTCAGCAGAAAACAAGATGAGATCAACACAGCTCAACGGTATGCCCCTCACATCTATGCGAGGTTGTAGATTAGAATTGTATCCCTCCCAAACTCTGAATTATTATAATATTTTTTGAAAAAAAAAAATAAAAAAATATTGCTCGCAGAACAACTTTCTTTAGAATAAAAAATATTGCCCCAAATCAGTGAAATAGAATAAAAGAATAGCTATAAACTATGAAAAAGTTCATAAAATAAAAAGGTTACAAAGAAAATTGTGCTTCAATTTCAGGAATCACCATTATAAACTTGAAAAGAGCAAAATTGAAAAAATAACCCACAAAAACCAAAGTAAAAACGGGTTAGATCTTCACTTGGAAAAAAATGTATTGCAACTTTGTTTCCATCCATCAGTATCTCTACCAACTAAAAGAAGCCTTATCTACATAAACTTCCATGCATCGATTCCATGTATACTTCAAATGTTTTATGTATCTATGACCTTACTCAAAATGTTAATACTTCATTCTTCGAAAACTTTTGGTTATTCAAGGAACTGCGTGAAGCATAACTTCCTCTTCTTCATCTGCACTGAGGGAGTAGATGTCCGTGGGTGCATTGATGCAGCCGATGGCATTGTGCTTATGTCTGCCATGGGAGGGGCCCTTGTTATGATCAAGAAAAATAACGACCACAGTGATATCATCATGAAAGTGGCGCCTTATTCCCTTTTCAATTTTCTTAATATCATTGTATCGCATCTCTCTCTTCTTTGCAGCCTCGTTAAGGGCAGCTCTCACCAATCTCTTAGCTATCCCCTGCAATCAATATTGTGTAAATACTATCATTAGAATCTGTCAAAAAAGAGCAGTAAAAATCAGAGGTCGAGAATAGAATGGGTAACTCACCGCTCTTGGATTTTTGAAAACAATCTCCACTGCTGTTTCATCGCTTAACTGTTCCCAAAGGCCATCTGAAGCAAAGATCAGGAATAAGTCTTGTGGCCTAAGCTGTCTCGTAAGTATTGAAGGTTCAGCGGTCATAGCAGGACGTTTCAAAGGAATAGGGTTTCCAAACTGCTGAAAAACTGGGTCTCTGTAAAACTCGGGTTTCTTCAAGTAAACGTCACCTATAGATCTCGAAACCTGAAAGGTGAAAGATGCTAAGGTCAGCAAATTTAAAGGAACAGATCCAAAAACCAAAAGTAAAAGCTCAGATAACATATTATGCTGTTTCGATAGAAACTCAAATCTATCATCATACTGTAGTGGCAACTTTATCTTTTGGTGAAAGAAAGATCCACCGAAAAAGCTCAGATAAAACAAGGAGACTGAAAAGCTATTAAGTCATATACACACAATTCTCCACAAAACTTTATTCTAAACATTCACATCATCTCTAATTTAACTTATAAACCTAACTACAGAGTTTTAGATGACCTACTTAACTTCTTGCTCAATATTGTCAAAGAATAAAATGCAAAGACACTGACATGATGGAACATGCTAGGACACTTGCATCAGTGCATGCCAGTCAATCAGTCAACGTGATTCGTTTCTACACATGGACGCTCTTAATTAAATCAGAATATAGATTATATATCTTTAAAAAAATTGAAGCATCAAAAAACAATGAAATAATAGAAAATATACTACAGAAAATGTAGTTGTCAACTTGTCAAAATCGGAGGATATAACACAATACACCGGGGCACTGAGCGATCAATACTTTGACTAACTTAAAAAAAAGGAAACCACAGACTCTAGAGAATTTCATTAAAAGAGCAACAAGTTCAAACCAATAAACAGGATGCCCCAAGAAACAATTCATCGAAGGCCCCAATACTGTGCATGAAATGATCAGCTGTTAGCGAAGAGGCAGAGATATCATCCTCGCTACCAGTACACATTTGTCCAAACATTCAGAGGGAACGAGGATGGAGCAGCGCGGCAAATTGATTCCTAAATAACTTAAAGCAATCAGACAAATGTCACACCAACCTCTAAAACGAACATGACTCAATGGAATTACTTAAAAGACGCATTACTAAAGATTGAAACACAGAAACGCACCCGGAACTAATTCTTGCTCAAATGCCAAAACTGCAATTAAAAGTTACTGAGTAGAACTTACGAAGCAATTCTACCAAGAAATGGAAGAAGCAAATTAAACCAATAACAAGGAGCCCAATATACCTGAATTATGCCCTTAATTCTCCAAACTCCACGGGTATACATTACAATATGCGAATCATCGGGATGAAGTGCTTCAACTTCTCTCCGAACATCCTCATCTCCGACATTATGATCAGTAGACAACCGTTCTGCTGCTACCTTACTTTTACTATCCTCAAAAACCTTCCGTCCAAGAACTGCTCTTGAGTCCCCAAGATTTGCCACATATAATACATCATTCGAAATTGCACCGACTAGACAACAGGACCCTACTGAAGCAATTTGTGGTTGTAAAGGCAATGCGCGCTTAACTAACAGGCAAAACTCTTCTTCAGTAGCATGAAACGCCTTCTTTATCACATCTGCCGACAATCCTCCTTGTTCTGAAGCGAATTCTACAATCAAAACACACAATTTAGACAACAAAGATATAGACGGAGAAACCTATATTCCAGTCAGTGGCAATAAAAAAAAAAAATCTTTCAATAGTCAAATTTAAAAATTCTAAATATTTTCTACAGTTTCATGGAAAACCCTGATCAACAAAAGCCTCTGGAAATTCAAATGAACAGAGAATCCACTGAAATTCCAAATGATCAATAACTTACTCTTACAACACTTTCTCACTAAACAAATGAGAACCCTTGCGCAACCTCTTTCAATAACCCAATTTAAAATTCTAAACATTTTATACGGTTTCATGAAAAACCCTGCTCAACAAAAGCCTCTGGAAATTTAAATGAACAGAGAATCCACCGAAATTCCAAATGATCAATAGCTTACTCTTACAACACTTTCTCACTAAACAAACGAGAACCCTCCTTCAACAAACAATTTTAAACAGAAAAAAATATGAAATCCCATCATTCAATTCAAAACAATTTTGCGTACACATAAAGAGACTCACACAGATGTACGCAGATAACTTATATATATGCATCAACAACAAACTATATACATTAAACAATAGAGAGAGAGGGCTTACTATGTAAATAAGGGAAGAGATGCCTGTTAACGAATCTAGAGGCCTCAGGTCCGCCATGTCCGTCGTAGACACCAACGTAGGTGGCGGAGGGAGATGTGAAGACTTGACTCTGATCTTCGAGAGAGGAGTTAGCTTGAACGACAGCGATGGAGTAATCACCGGAGGCATGGGGTTTCAAGTCGGTATGCCACATCAGCCCATCGCCGCCACCACGTCTGCCTAAACACCTGTAACACGATCGTAACATCATCATCCGTGCCGTACGTCGTCTTTCTCTTGTTGTGTTGTGTTTTGAGTTTGGTGGGTCTGCAACTTCTTTTGTTTTTGATATTTTTACAGGACACAGAGAGAGAGAGAGAGAGAGAGAGAGAGGGTTCAAGGGAGGTTGTGACTTGTGAATTGTGATAATAAAAAGAGGGTTGGGGTTGGAATTGGAATTGGAAGTCGTGTTTGTGAGAAAAAGAGGAGTTAGATGCCGCGTGAAGAGGAAGATAATAAAACTAGAGTGATGATGATTGATGACGATGACGATGCTCTGTTTTCATTACTCTGTACTCTACGCGTTTCATTTTTCAACTTTCTACCGTTTCTTTCTCTTTTCCTTTTTTGACTTTTTAGTACTTCTTATTTTCTTTTCTTTTTTTGCAAAAAAATAAAAAATAAAAATAAAAAATAAATTATTTACATCAATTTTTTAACTTCCTTTTAAAGCCTTGACTAATTTAATATTCTAATGTGTGTTTTTTTTCTTTCCTAAATATGTTTTGATGAGATTTTTTTTATATATATTAAATTTTTTTTCTTTCCTAAATATGTTTTGATGAGATTTTTTTTATATATATTACAAGAAAATTGTAATATATATAGTAAAAATTTCATTAAACTTAACATAAAAAAAAAATTTACATCAAAATTTAATAAATTTGAAGGATTTGTTAAGGTTTTTACGGAAAGTTAAGAAAAAAAACATATCAAAATATTTTATACGTGGGACATGCAGTGTTCGGTTCAATAACATCATGTTATATGTTATGTGAGGCGAAAACGTACAACGCGATTTTAATTTTTAAAAAAAATTCTTATTTTATTTACATATTATCTTGACCGTATGTTTTAAGAGCATACGGTTAGTTAAAGATGAAACTTTTATTTAAGAGTGTGTGATTGTATTATTAAAGCATCTCCAATTTAAGAGTAACCTGTGAAATAATAATAATAATAATGACATATAGGATAAATAGACATTCTATTAATAAATGTATCTTCAATGCAATTGTGCATATTTAATCTCATGCTGATGTGGCAAAAAATATATTAGATATTATTAACATGATCATCTACTTTCAGACGGACTATTGTACAGTTATTTTTTTTAGTTGATCGGTAAGTATTTAAAATTTTTAAAATTGATATTAATTTTTCATCTATTTTCGATAAAAATAAAAAGTAAACTAGGAAAAAAAATGGAGACGGCATTAAAAATAAATGTGTTTTAAACAGAAGTATTATAGATCAAATTTTGAGTTAATTATCTATCAATTCTATCTTTATACCACATAAAAAGTAAATCTCTTGACATTATTGATATATCAACTATTTTTAGCGTGTAAATCACTTTTGTATTAGAGTTCAAATTTTAAGTTAATTATCTATCAAGTCTATTTTTATACCACATAAAAAATAAATCTCTTAACATTATTGATATATCAACTATTTTTAGCGTGTAAATTACTTTGTATTAGAGATGCTTTTGCATCTCTTTCAAGTTTACTGGTGTATTGACACTCTTTTATAAGTCTTACTGATTAAGTCTTGATTTGATTTGATTTGATTTTGTTTTTTTTTTTAAGCTCGTTGCCTTCTCCTTTTAGTGGCAGGTAAAAGTGTAAAACGCGCAAGCGTGTTTGGTTCCACACTTGTACACTACAAAATCTACCATTTGATTTATAAATTAATATATTGGGCAATTATCATTATAGTCCCTATCGTTTTTTGAAAGATCACTTCTATATCTACTTTTGCTTTATTAATTTTTGTGGTCCTAAATTATCGGAAATACATCATTTCGATTCTTTGGTCAATCAAATGTTAGTCAGATTTAATGATTTTAGGGTTATTCTAATATTGTTGTTCTTTTTATTAACATATCTTTGCGATAGACAGCGTAGATTTCTATATATCTATATAATTATATATTTAGTTTTTGTTTTTATTTTGTGGTTTCTTTTTCTTTTTTCTTTCTTAAATTTCTGTTTTTTTTTTTTCATTTAAATTAAAAATAATTTTTTTTTAAAAAAAAAATTGTTAATGGATCTCCACCATTCATCTAAGATATGAACAATGGAGATTTAGTATTTTTTTTTTCCTTTTCTTATTATTTTTTTCTTAAATTATTTATTTATTTAATTAAGGGGTCATGAGTATTTTAGATATTTTACAATTTTAATACGGTCAACAGTTAGTTTTAACGGATTTTGACTAATAGCATAGGATGTCAACGTCGATTAAAGGTAAAGTTATTTTTGCATGTAAAAAGGCAAACATTAGGGAGTATAATGTTATTTGCTCTTACAATTTTGTTCCACATAGGTATATCTATCAATGTTTTTGTCATTTGTTGTTTAATATATAAGGGCTAATATATACCAATTAAAATTTATGATTTGAATTTTTCAAAAATCTTAAATTAATTGCACATCATCTATTATCATTGATTCATTGGTGGTAGTGCACTAGTGCACTTCCCTTACACATTAGTGATAAATGGATTCGAGTCCTCCCATACATATATTTACAATTATGTGTGGGGATTTTTTTTTATCCGTTAGTGTGGGAATAGATATCTCCTATTATGGAGCACAATATTCGGACCTCAATCGTACGGTTTAGCATTGGCATGTATCGTGGGAATAGATTTCTCTCATCTTAAGAGTAGATATTCAGACCGCGCTTGTTTAATATTAACATGTCCTAATAGACCCTTGGGTTTTGGCCCGACAGTTCGATATCAAAATTTGTTGTAATACTTCAAGTAAATGATTTTTTTTTTTAAAACATCAAATTTAAATAAAATAACATTATTAAAAGAAAGAAAAAAAATACTACAATTATTATAGATTCAAAAACTTTTTTATGATTATTGACAACCTACACTTAATATCCATTCTTTACTCGCGTTCTTATTTATATAATCTCTATTTATAAATTTTTTTATTATAAACTTCTATAAAAGTTATATTTTACTGCTTTGATTTTCAAACACAATTGGTATTGAATTTTATTTCCAAAAAAAAAAAAAATTGGCATTGAATTTTCTTTCTTCTTCCAAACACGATTCTTTCTTTGTTTCTTTCCTCTTTTATCACACCAATTAAAATCCAATTACGGATATAGAGAATTTTATTATTATTTTTTTGACTAAATGATTTATTGCCCTTGAATTGTTCACAAATTGCTAATGTGCCCCTTGAATTCTTAAAATGGTCACAAAACCCTATGAACTCTCTGAAATTGGCAACAACTGACGGAAGGCAAACGGACATCTAGGGAAAATTGCACTTACATACCTAATTATATGTATAATTACTTTAAAACTGGAAAAATGTAATAATAAAACCATACACCCTTTGATAAGTTGACTAATGTAAAAATAAATAAATAAATAATGATAATTATTTTTTGTTGATAAAATTGGATTGACCTAAGGGGGAAAAGCATCACAAGTGATCATATCATAAATATAATAATAATAATAATAATAATATGGGGGTTTATAACATATATTAATAACCAATTTCTTAAAATATGGAAATTTCCAGATTCGAAGAGATCTGGAAAATTTTCAGATTAGATCTCCACCATCCATAATAATAATAATAATAATAATAATAATAATAATAATAATAATAATATTATTATTATTATTATTATTATTATTATTATTATTATGGACATTAGTTAACTAGTCAAATGGTGTGTGGTGTTATTATTATGTTTTTTCAGTTTTAATACAATTATGCAGGGCATGTAAGTGTAATTTGCCCTAGATGTCCATCTCTCTCCCGTCACTTGTTGCTAATTTCAAAGAGTTCAGAGAGTTCAATGACCATTTTAAGAATTTATGGGGTATATTAGCAATTCATAAATAATTCAGGATTAACAATACCATTTACTCTATTTTTTTTAATATAAAATATGTATTACAAAAAAAAAAAAACAATTCCATGTTCCCAATGAAAGAAACAACCAAGCCCACTTGTTGGATCAAAACATTGTCGAGATCTAGCGAGTTCAACTCTTATTGCATTGAAAAATGTAGGACTCGAATCCCAAATAAAAATGTGTTTGATACACTTGTAATTTATTAACTTAATAGGGTCAAATTAGTAAATTACATTACACTCTCTATTTTTTTATTAATTGCATTACACTCTCTGGTTATCCAAATTGAAACTTTCCACGAGGGAAGACTAAAACTGTAATTGCCACGAAAATATGTAAAACTGTAATTACTACATAGTTGGACTTTTGTCTAACGTGTTCAATACTACCCGCGAAATCACATGATCCTTTGGTCATTATTCCAAACCTGTTGGAATTCAACTATCTATTCTTAATAATATATATATATCGAAATCGTGAAGAGTTTAGTAAATAAAGGCCTACCATGTCAAAATCTTATTAAACATATCATTACATTTAAATTTTAAATATACAAATCAATAATTTTCCTTTTAAAAAAATATTCTAAGATATTTTCCTAATTAAAATTCTTAAAGTTTATTTTTTACTTTAACGGTTGAATTTTTCACATTATTTTTTATTTATTTATTTATTTTTACGGTATCTATTTATCCATCTATGGAGATTGGAGACCATGTATTTTTTTTTTATTTTTTTTTTCATTTGTAAGATTTGAACAGCTGACTTGGGAATCATTTGTCTAATCCTCAAACTCGTCCATCTATCAGTTGAATTCTTTTTTATCTAATAATGATTAATTTTATTTTTGAACTATAAATGTAGAAATTGTGATTCTAGATAACACTAAAACCTAAACACATTATCGACATAGGTAATGAATTGACCATTGAAAGTTAACTTCTTCTTTTCCTTGAAAAAGAATTGAAACTTAACTTAACATTATGTTTATAAGAGTAATAATATAACCTAAAAATTCCATAGTAGAACTTTGCCAATGGATTGGACTCCACCGCTTGTGGAGTATTTTTTAATTTTTTTTTTCAAAAATCTTTTTAATATTAAAAACTTTTGTGTTTTTTATTTTATTTTAATAGATTCGTAATAATGAAAGTATCTGTGGTAGTTTCAAAATTTCATTTGGTTTTTATTATTAGTTGACCTGTGAAATGACATTTTTACCCTTAATCCCATTAACTCTAATGCCAGCAAAATTATTATTTAACAAAGTCCACGAAATGCTTGATAAATTAACGTATTAATTGCTGGATGGTGCAATTTCACATATAAATACAAGGCAGTCAGAGCAATTTTCCTAATAAAGATGACGTGTATTGTGGTTAGAGACTTTAAAATGAAGTTCCACCAACATAGTCTAATAAATCCCTAGCCAATATGAAAACAATTTTCTCAAATTTCATTGACAATGACAACGATAAATATACCAGCTGCCAGGTAACTTTAATGTGAAGAATGGTGAGTTGATTGCGATAAGGGAAGGTCTACTGCTGGCACATTTTTATAATTTGCATGTTGATTGGGCTGAGGTAATTACTCCCCCAGTGGTTTCTATCCTTAACGATTCTATGTCTTTCGAAGGGGAATCTAAATACATAGTCAATGATATTAAAGTGTTGATATCATATGTAGGTATTATTAAGTGTTTAGCGGTTTCCAAATCTGAAAATTCCTTAGCTCTTAAGTTTGCTTGTTCAGCTTTTTCGTCTTGTAGGGAGTTTCTTAGACTGGATTTTAGTACTTTGTTAAGTAGGAATTATCTGTAATGGTTATGTGTTATTATTTATAAAAAAAAAAAAAAAAAGACAATGACAAATATTGGGAGGAGAGTGGAGATGATGATGATGATGATGATGCGGTCCACCTCATATTCCAAACAAATGAACAAATAAACAAATAGATAAAAGTCAAAACCTCTTTTTTAGTTTTTTTATCAACTGCAATGCGATCACACCAACCTACCTACTCATCCATCATCCATGACTCATCAAATATCTAATTTCTCAGCTTCCTCTCTCTAACAAATTGTCTTATAACCCTAATCAATTGTTTTTTTATTCTGTATTTTTAATTATTATGAAATAAACGCACGTCTCAGCTTGTTGTTTTTGAAGTATTACACTATTAGATAAATTCAGGATTTTTTTTAGATGGAAAAGGACTCAAACTCGTAATCTCGTAGTGCATATATAGGCGGTTTATTATCGGACCAACCTCATCTCATTCATATATATATATATTAATTTAATTTAAGATATTAATGTTTTCGGTCATTCTCGTGTACAAAAAAGGTTGAATACTTTTTTGTCTTTATTAGCTTGTTTAACACAAAATAAGCCATATCACATTTTCAAAGATCGGATATTACATATAAGGATTTCTATTAAACCATATTCACATTTTCTCTTAGCTCGGTAAGTGTGCACAGTGCACCCCCTTCGAGACTGTCCACTGTACATATTTTATGAACATATTAGAGCATCCACATTGGTGCAAAAATAAGACCCATTTTGTAAGACCCATTTTGGAACCCAATCAAATTGGCCACATTGGTTGCAAAAGAGACCCAAAAAATAAGACCCAAAAGTGGGGTCCACAAGAGTAGACCCAAATGGAGTTCCACATTTGGAACCCAATTTGGGTCTTGCCCAATGATTGGGGTTGGGTTCCCAACCCTCTCCAATCATTGGGTTGGGCTTTTTTTTTTTTTTTTTTAAATTTATATATATAATTTAAATTTAAATTAAAATATATAATTATTAATTTCAAAAAATATATATATAATGAAAAAATATATATATTTAATATTTATATTTCAATTATTTAAATTTAAATATATTATTATTAATTTCAATAATTATATACATAATGACAAAATATAAATAAATTTAATTAAATCAACAACGGAACAATTTCGGAATTTTGATATATATATAGACCGGTTCTCGGTTCGGTTCACCGGTTTGAACCCATGAACTGGAAACCGAACCGGAATATCCATTTTTTTTAAAATGAACCGAATTGAACCGGTAAATAGTGAAAAACCGAAGAAAAACCGATTGGACCGGTTCGGTTTGGTTCACTGGTTTTTTGCCCACCCCTAAATTTAATAAATATATATTTAAATATATTATTATTTATTTCAATAATAATATATATTGAAAAAAATATAAATAATTTTAATATCAATTATAAAATTTTATTTCAATGAAATTTAAATAATTTGAATGAAAACATTACTTTTTTAATTAATTTTACTAGACTTGATTTATGAATACTAGACTTGTCACATAATAAAATAACATTTTATTTAAAAAAGTAATGAAACCGAACCGTTGGAACCGACGAAACCGAAATCGGAAGCGGAACTGAACCGTCGGAACCGTCGAAAACCGGATCAGAAC
Source organism: Acer campestre (assembly GCA_954870605.1). Taxonomy (NCBI): domain Eukaryota; kingdom Viridiplantae; phylum Streptophyta; class Magnoliopsida; order Sapindales; family Sapindaceae; genus Acer; species Acer campestre. Next base: position 30,006,732 of record OX940802.1, on the reverse strand, counting down.
TGAAACCGAACCGTTGGAACCGCCAAACCTAAACCGTTGGAACACCAGACCCGAACCGACGGAACCGCTAAAACCGGACCGGAACCGAGGAACCAGAACCGGAACCGGAATCGGACCCGAAACCGAAACCGGAATCGGACCTTTAAAACCGGAATCGAACCTTTAAAACCGGAATTGGAGCCAATTTTGAAGGTTCAAAACCGAAGCCGGATTCAAACCGAAACCGACGCCATGTCTAATCGTATACAATATTTTGTTTTAAATATTTATTTTTATTATTGATGTAATTCGGTTGTAATAATTTTAAATTAATAATTTTTTTTTAAATGAATTATAATTTGTTAAATAATTGTTGATAGTGTTGATATTTAAAATATATTATATAATTTCTTTATTAATATATATATATGTATAATATTTTAAAGAAGAGTAATGATTGTTTGGAAAAAAGTAAAAAAAGTGGATCCATTTTTTTTTTTTTAATTTTGCCCCATTGTGGGGAAAATGGATCCAAATAAAAGAGACCCAAATGGGAAGACCCATTTTTTGAAAAGAAGATCCATTTTTGATGATGTGGCACAAAGTGGGTCTTGTTTTTTAGATGCACCAATGTGGATGCTCTTAGGGATCCATTATATGTAATATTTGATTTCGATAGATTCTGATAGACCATTTACTCATTCGTTGTTAGAATGTTAGATTTAAAAAATAATAATAATAGTAAATAAATAATTTACCCACATTCTTAAAAGATTAACGTTAAGTTTTATAAATGCTTTTGGTACTTTCAGAAATATTTAATTAAGAAAATATATATATAAACTATTTCCACATGAATCCATTCAAAACCATCGGAGTTAAAAAGTATTGCAAGATTTCAAAAGTATATTCTTTTCAAGTATTAATATATTATATCAACTCCCATTTTAATATATATTATATCGTCTCCAACATGGAATAATTCTTCAATTAGCAGTAGAACTACTGTAGAAGTATCATTCTTTATTATAAATGATAAAATAAAGCCACTCTTGTTTCTTTATGGTTGTCTGTTCTAGACACAGAATTTTATGACTAAAAAATTGACAAATTGAAGGCTTTTTTTGAGATGACAGAATCAACCATCTTAGATTTTTTAGGGAATAAAACTGATTCCATGATTCGATCAATTATTGTTTGAATAATGGTTGTGCATTCTTGACTGCCCTTTCTCACAAGTACATAAATAGAGATAGGAATTTTTTCAACGAACCGCACTCCTTGGTATCCGTCAAGAGTCCATCGATGAGAAGGGAATGCAGAAAACTTAAACCCAATTCCTACAATGATGAAATATAAGTGCAATTGAAACTCCAAAGAGTTAAACATTTGTGTATGGACAAGAACATTCACTCTTTCTTGAATCTCAATCTCTCTCGAAAATAGATAAGCCTGCCCCACCGCGTGTAAATATTTCATAGTAGCCTCGTTAGACCGTCAAGTCCACAAACATAGATGGACAAAAAACACTAATTCAAACTTATTCAATCTGCTATGCATTAATACTGGCCAATAAAAGCGACGTTATGAGAGGGGATCAAAGTCAAAATATGATAAATAAATAAATAAATAAATAAAAAGAAAAAGAACAAGAGCAGCACAAGAAAGTATAGTTAAAGTTCAGTTCATTTTTCCTTGGATACAACAAAACCATGACATACATATTTTTTGGCGAAGAAATACAACACGAGGGAATCAAAATCTACAAGACTTTAGTGAACACCCAAAACTTTCATCAAGTGAAAAAATAAAATCAAGTTAAGTTCTCTCTATGGCTTTGAGGCTATTTACAAGTATATCTCTTCGACAATAGGGGCAATCCCCACAACTTCGAACCCAAGGATCTAAGCAGGCAGAATGGAACCTGTGCTGACACGGTAGGCGTATAAGCTCATCTCCATCCACAAAACACTCCAGACAAATACTACAATCCAGAGCAGCCTTTGGTAATTCTGCTTCCATACCTATTTCATAGCTATTGAAGACCTCTAAGTGCAAACAATCCAGGGCTTCCTTAGTGAGACCAGGAGGCTTCTTCCTTTTAGCTTCTTGCATAATTTGCAGTCTTTCTATTTCAGCGGTAAACTCAGCGAAGGGGGAGCCTCTTGTGGATGATCCTGTAGAGGTTTCAGCTCCCCAGTCCCCAGCCTCGACAAGCCTCAATTCATCACCAAAAATATTCTCCTCCTGAGAACCACCAAATGAAATTCGGCCACTTCTCCTGAATATAGCCAAACAGAGCATGTCAGTACCTTATTTCAAGCAAGGAGCTATATATATGACTGTAAATAGAATGTCTTAACAAAAAAAAAATGATGAAAGTCGTGGTGAATTATGTCAAAATTGTAAGTGACCATGTCCAGATGTCACATAATCGATCATAATCATAATAAGAGCACTGACACTGGTACCTATGGAAAAGGAAAGGCAGTATTATGACATCAATTAAATTTACCACTATGAATGATGGCTGAATGACAGAACCAAGATATCTTTTCAAAGGAGAACTCAGAGCAAAAATTCCAAAAATAAAAATAAAAAATCTCAAAGTGACTTGGAATACATCTATTGAGTAAATAAGATGAGACACTCGACAGAATAACAAACCCTTCTTTCAGCTACTATTTCAACATCATATCAATCTCACTGCAATATGTTCAAAATTCATGACAGAAGAGGTTAACATCATTTAGACAAAGCCCAAATAGTTTTACACAATTGCATCAAGAGTTCACAAGACCATTTGATTTATATAACTATGCAGAGAAAATTAACTTCTAGCAAAAGTTAAGCATTAAGATGCAATTAGAGAATAATCAGTTTTCCAACAAGAAAATGAACCATTCTTTTATTAGAATTTCCCACACAAATCCATCAACTAGAAATGGGAAGTGAAGAAAATTGGAGCGCAGACAAATTGTTGATACAATATTTATTACTTTTATGATACAGAGCAAAGCAATGTTCTATTATCCATCATTAGCTTTGAGGCAAAATGGGTCGTAAATGTTGAACTCAAAATATAACTGTAAACACTGACCTGTTTGGAGAAATAGAAACACCTCTCAATCGCTCAAGAAGCCTAGCCCTTGCAAGTAGCACAGCTCCAGGAAGCCTTTCGTTTCCATTCAAACTCGGCCTGCTGGTGTTTCTAGACATTTCTCTGTTTATAGGGTTGCTTGATACAAACTGGCTGGTACCTTGATCAAATCGAGCTGATGCACGCTCCTGAGCAAGTTAAATGCAAAACAAGAATGAGCAAAATACGTTATAAACTGCAACTAATAACTATTTCGAAGCTGATCATTCCTCTTTTTGTAGAAGAAAAAACACAGGCTTCCCGGCACATGCAAACAGCGTTTGGCCAAGTTTGGCAAGATGTAATGTACTGATATATTGGATTGGATTGTATAAGCCTGTATTGCATTAGATTGGATAGTACTGGAAATTTAGAACAATACGTTGTTTGGTATCGGATCATACATGGGCCTGGATTGTCTGATTATGATATTTAATTAGGATATAATTTATGATGTTTTACAAATTTCTTATAATATCTAATTCTACAATAATTATAAACAGTTAAAAGAAATAATAAATAAATTTCAAATGTAATCTTCACCTCCACTAGCTGTCTATCATTACTGGCAGCCGGAGGAGGCATATCGTCATCAAGAGGAGGCTTTGACCTCCTCCGAAAGCCATGCCTACTCCACAATGGATGAGGTGTGGTCTCCCCTCTCCTCCAGAGAGAATTGCTGATATAGGACTGTGCCTCCTTTTTTCGGGAGGGGGCCAGACTGATCAGCCGCTGGAATCCTCCACCATTAGAGGCCATCAACCTACTTAGCGGTTGAGGCCAGCCTCCTCATGGCTTCAGGCTTCCCTCTCTCTCTCTTATTTATTTATTTATTTTAATTTTCTCTTTAAATTTAGTTTAAATGATTTATTTAATCTAGTACGGTTGAAGAACACCTCTCCCAACCGTACAACTTACTAACTTAGTTCAGTGTATAAACCTTGCCAAACACCATACAATACTAATTGTACAGTCTCCTAAACAAATTAATTTTAATCTCATGTTAACATAATCGAATTAGAATGCTAAATAAGAAACAAAAGAAAAAAATAATGGGGAAAAACAAAAACATGGTAAGCATTGGAACAAATAATCCGGTATACAGGATGGTTACAAAACCTGTGTCTATAATCTACATGTTCTTTAACAGCATGGATTGAAGTAATATTCAATGAATGCCAAAACCTAAGCCAACGGATTTAACTCTGTCTGGGCATGGTTGGTAACAAGGCATTACCCTCTCGATTTTCCTTTATCTCTATTGTACTTAAAACATATTCAATAAAACTATATACAGAGAAATAACATACAAATAAAATAACGTAAATTTGAAACGTTGAAAGAGCAAACAAAGAAAATGGTCAGTTTTCTCAAAATTATGCATCTAAGTATAAAAAATTTAGTAAAAAAAAAAATACCACTTAAAAGACAATACAAATATTTAATTTAATTACTAAATTAACTTTCCTTTTTGGTTACTAATATTATTTAAATTCATCAATTAATGAGAATAATCAGAATAATAACAATGACAGGAAATGTAAAAATTACGGTGTGTGAGGGACGGTGAGAGATGTGGCGGAGGTGGGGGGAGCGGCGGAGAAGATCACAGCCGTCCGAATCATGTCGATGAGTGGAGGCACTAGTAGTCTGATGGTGACGGCGATTGGGGAAAGTCCTTTCGGGAGTGAGAGAATCGAGCCCTAGATCCTGATCGGCACGGCCAACGCGCGATCTCCTAGTGTAGAACAGCTCCGACGCACTCGTCATGCAACAACCACCACTAAAACGCAGCGTATTCGATAAGGGAAGATATTTAGAAGAAGAAACTGTGAAAGACACGAAAACAGAACAAAATGAGATAGAGAGAGAGAGAGATGCGAATGCGGTGCGAAACCGAACGTTACCTTCGACGAAAATGATTGTGAGGAGAAACTAAAAATGCGACGCCGTTTTCGGGTGCTATTTCTGTTTTGTTTTGGAAGAATAACGGAGTTCGGGTAGGTAAAGCTGGGAACTCGCTTTGATATGTTGACAGGTGTTGAGGATAATATATAAAGTGGATTGGCCCGGCCTTCAATTTTTTCTTCAGGCCCGACCCTACCCATAAATCCTATCTAGAACGGGTTGGTTTGCACCGACCCTTCAAAGTTTAGCTTGTTTTGAAGTGGAAATTACTCAAAATAACCATAAATATTAGGGAAAATTTGTTTTTAACCACAAACGAAATTTTATTTGTTTATAACCATTTATTTATAAAATTACCGGAAAGCCCTCATATAAATAGGGTCCCCAAACCCACTCTCTCTTTTTTCTCTTTTTTCTTTCTCTCTCTTCTGCTCTCTCTCTCTCCCCCGATCTCCTCGCCGGCTTGCTTTGAGGGTGGCCGAGCGCCGGCAACCTTTTGGGCTTCATGGCAGTGGCGATGGTGGGCGCTGGTGGGCGTTGGTGGGCGCTGGTTTGTTGCCTGTGCGACGGCCAAGCGTGGGCGACGAGGACGAGCCACGGTCATGCGCTGCCTCATCGCCATCCGCTGCTGCTTCGCCGGCAATGAAATCCATCCCCCTTCGACGGCGAGTTGATCTGTAGGAAAAGGGAAGCAAAAAAAAAAAAAAAAAAAAAAAAAAACCCTAATGTTTGAGGAAGAAGAAGAGGAAGAAGAAGAAAGGGAAAATTGCAATTTAGTCCATATTTCAAGTTTTGATATTTCAATTTAGGTCTGATTTCAAGTTTGGACATTTCAATTTACCCATGATTTCAAGTTTGCTTCGAGATTTTAAATAAAACTATTTTCAGGGGTACTCTGGTAATTTATGGACATACACTGAAATTATTTTTAACAAGTGGCTATTAACAATTAAAATTTCAAAAGTGGTTAGTAACCAAAGTTTAATAATTCAAGTGGCTATTTATGGTTTTCTCTCTGTTTTGAAAGTAATATTATTATTATGGGCCTAGATACGATACAGTTATTGCATTGTTAATAGAGTAAAAACCCAACATTGGATTTTAATCAAAGGGTCTAAATAATACAAAGGTTTGAAAAATAAAAATAAATAAATAAACTAAAAACGATATTTACTAATAAAAACTACACATTAACAATATAAAGACAATATTAGATTGGTCCAATGGCATGTCCCTCATACTTACACACCTGAGGCTGTGAGTAGACATGACCGCGGTTCGGTTCAAACCGTGGAACCGAACCGAACCGTAACTGAACCGGAACCGTGAGGCTTAAGGTTCTGGTTTCGATTCCTAAAAAAAAAAAAAACCAGATTGGAACCGGCGATTCGATTCCTGTTCTGGAACCATCGGTTCCACCTAGTTTTTTTTTTCCTTCAAATTTTTATATTGATGGGTCAAATCCTCATCAACCCATTGGTTGTACTCAACATCTAATGATAAGTAAAGATACAACAAATTGATGGAACTTAGAATAATGTTTTCTCTCTTCTTCTTTTTTTCAATGATTTAATCATCGTAGCTATCAGAATTTATACAGTTACACTCTAGTTACTAGATTTATTATTATTATTATTATTTTTTTTTTAAGATTTAATTACTATATAGGATTTGTATAGTTACATATCAATGTAGTGATGAGAGTGATGTATTTTCTTTGATTTTGAAACTTTTGTGTGTTGATACCTATAAATTATATCAAATACTATTGTAAAGGGGGATTATAATAAACTAAACTAATACAGTAATACTCAAAATATCACACCATACTATAAATAAATAAATGGTCATGCAGAGCACATGTTAACATTTTTCATAAATAAATAAAGAGTAGATGTTGATCAAGTGATAAATACAATAAACAATAAACAATAAATACAATAAAGAGTATATAATATTAAAAAAAAAAAAAAATTGGAACTGGAATCGGAAAACCGGACCAAAACCGTGGAACCGTGGAACCATGGAACCGGAACCCGAATTGGAACCACCTACTAGACGGTTTCGATTCTAATTCTAGATTTTCCTGGAATCGAAACCGGTGGTTTGGAACCGGAACCCTAGAACCAGAACCGAACCGCGGTCATCTTTAGCTGTGAGATGTATTATCATTATTTTCATTCTTTTAAGTTTGACCCTACCGCACTCAAGTAAAACTCTTCGAGCTCATGAACCTTGATAATAAGCTTGACCCACCCAACCACGAGGCTTGGACACGGGTTTGGCCATCAATTTAAGGGTTCGGCATGGGCCACCCTGCCCATTTGACATCTCTATTTACGACTAGAAATTCAGTATAGGAGAAGGTTTTACTCGTGATTAGACTAAAGCATCCCAGACATTTTTAGAATTATGGTTTAAAGTGGAGGCAAATATCAATAATATTCCGACATTTTCAGTATTTTAAGGATATTGATATCAAATATACCCTTGAATATCTCTAATATTTCCACAAATTTGCAAATCACGAGTAAATTTCACGGGCATGTAAGAAATTGATACAATGAAGGGATGCCAAATAGGTCATTTTAAATTAGGATGGATTTGAATTCAACGTTTGTGAAAGTGAAAGAGGAAAATTCAAAGATTATATGCTGAATTCCAGGTTCATTTATCCGTGAGTAGTTGTCAAGGGTCACACTCCGTGTAACTCGTGTTTTTGTGCACAAGATTCATGATGTTGAAGTGAAAAAAAGTGTTATATCATAGCATTTTAGCAATTAGTTAGACCAATAAATACAGATACGTTAGAGGAGAAAAACTGCGATGCATGTGGATATTGTATCTTAAGAGCATCTCCAACCAATACTATATTTATATATCTAAAATAGAGTTTCAAAAAAGAATATTTTCTTCGGATTCCATTTCTAAAAAAATTTCACTTCGACCACACTCTCTATCTCTATCTCTATTTGTATCTTCAAATAATTTACATTATTATTATTATTTTTTTACTCCCTTCAATAACTTTTTTATATAATTTTATTTTTCAACTAAATTTTAACAAATGACGTTTTTTTAAAAATTTTTTTTTTAAAAAAAAATAAAAAAAAATATAACATTTTTTTATTAGTGCATGAATATTAGTTTCATCATCTTAAATATAATGTTGTTCAATATAGTTTTCTCAATTCCACATCTTTTTCTTAATTTCAATAGATATTTATTTATAATTTCAAAATAGTGTATAATCGGGGTAGTTACACTAACATACGAGATTTGTTAAACGATACTAGTTTTACGTTTATGAAACTATTGCAGTTGTAAATCAATACTAGTTTCACGTGTATAAAACTAGTGAATTCACGTGTATAAAACTAGTGAATGTGTGACGTTAACTTCATTAAATAAGATGTAAATTTAATTAAATTATGATGATATATTTGGATTCCATACAAAATCCCAATGAATGAGAATTTTTCGAATAAAAAAAGATGGAAATTTTTGAAAAAAAACAGTCGTAATTCCCAAATACAAGGTTGATCATTTTCAGCTGGATTTGAAAGTCACTTGAATGACCTTCCGAATATTAATATGTCATGTTGCTATTATTATTATTATTATTATTATTATTATTTTGCTTTCCTTATTTTAATATGTTTATGTTATTGTAATCTTCATTTTTATTTGGACTAGGGTTATGGGCCATGGCTCAATACTCTACAATGTCCTTTCTAACATTTTATTTTTTTATAAATAAAATGTAATAATATTTTGTAATGTTTAAAAAAAAAAAAAAAAGTTATTGTAATCTTCATTTGCAAGTTTTAATGTCTTTATTTTATTACTAACTTATAATAATTAATATGCAAATAATATAAAGTACGGTAAGAACAAATAAATTTTGATAAATAAAAAAATTATTAAATAATAAAATTATTATTAAATATTCAATATTAGTCTCATTTTAAAGATATAGATGAGACATTTTTAATTATATGATTTTTATGATGATAAAAATTATAAATTAAAACCTATTATATATTAATTGAATTTAATTAAAAAGGTAACTATGAATATGGGGTATAACTGGAAAGACAATACTTGGGTACTGACCAGTCAGTACCCAAGGTGCTGACCAGTCAGCACTACTCATTGCTTGCCACGTAACCCAAAGCAATGAGAAAAATGGAAAAAACAAAAGAGTTTTGCCACGTGGCAACACCCCATTGGGTGGTTTGGTGTGGTCAGTATGGCTTGGGTACTGACTGGTCAGTATGACTTGGGTACTGATTGGTCAGTACCCAAGCAATTTCCTAAATGGAATAGATAATGTTAAAAAGTTGTTTGAGAGTTTCTAATTTGGTACTCTAAATTTAGAGCACTAAAAACAATGAAACTCTAAAACATTTCTTGGAGATAGAAAAATAAAGTATGGTTAGAGCTAGGCCTGACGCGGTTCCGGTTCTTCGGATGGGTGGAACCGGAATCGGAACCAACGGTTCTAAACCGAATTTTTTTTTTTCCTTTGTTAATAAAAATAATAATTTAGGCTTGTATACTTGTATAAATGTATAGTTGTATTGTAAGTTGTAGTTGTAAATAAAATATTAAAATAAAAATAAACAAAATGACAAATTGCAAAATTAAATAAAAATAAAAATAAACAAAATGACAAATTACAAAATTAAATTAAAATAAAAATAAACAAAATGACAAATTATAATATTAAATAAAAATAAAAATAAACAAAATGACAAATTATAAATTACATTTCATTATGTATTTGGGAATTAGGTCACCCGAAATTCGATAATAAATAAATTACAAATTACAAAATTAAATTAAAATAAAACTAAAAATAAATGTAAAGTTATTAGCCTTGCACTTAATTTTTACCACAATTAAGTTGCCTACGTATCCTCTTGGGGGATTTAGAGGAATCAAATGCCATGTAGTTCTCTTACCTTTTTATTGCATGTTTGGTGCCATCTGTAGTTTGTACTCTGTACTGTAGATCTGCTATTCTGGCCCCGCTGCTCCTATATCAGGTTCGTCGTCTTTGAAGAAGTCGTATGTTGGGTCTTGTTGAAGTTTTTGTTGTCTGTATTGTGCTTTTGTCCAATCATCTACACAAACTTGCATTTGTAGTGATTTTGGAGTTAAGCAAGAATGCTGTACATCCAGAATATTTCCTTCGGCGCTGAACTCTTGTTTCACCGCCATTGTAGAAACTGGCGTTGAAAAAATATTTTTGGTTATCATAGCCATGATTGGATAGTACACTACGTGCTCTTTCCAATATTGTAAGATTTCAAATTTTTTCCCTGGCGTATCTTCTATAAACTCAAAATGAGTATTTAGATAAGATTCCAGCTCGGAATACTTATTGGTGTTTAATGAAGAAGAACATCTAGGTTTTTTGGATTTTTTGGATAACATACTATACCCTAACTCTATAAATCCGGAGGAGGAGGATATCGGGGGCTGAGATGTAGTTTGTGTATTAGTTCAGTGATGATCTATAAACTGTAAGATATTCATCATATAAATTATACAATAATTTCTTAACTCTAGCACAACATGCATCAATATCATATTTCATTTTTAAACATTTGACCCCATAATAACCCTTTAGATAATAAGACATACTATCTAATTTACAACGTGGATCAAAAACCATGGCAGTCAAATAAATATTTGGAATCTCTTCATAATAATCTAACCATTTTAGCTTTTATAGCATGAACGGCTTCCCCTATTGATATGTCGGATTCACAATGACAAAATGCACTAGCAATATTAATACTTTCAATAATAAATAAATGAGTTGTAGGATAATAAACACCAGATAAATTTTGTATAGCATTATTAAAGACTCTTAACAAATTGAAAACGTTGTAACAAGCATCCTAATGTGATTGATAAAGTTGAAGGTGGGTAACATGAAATTGAATAAAAGAAACTAATAAATCCCTATAGTCATAACTTTGAGCAAGCAATTTATAAGTAGAATTTCAACGTGTTGGAACATCACGAGAAAATCTAACGACACGTATACCATTTTGTTTACAATATTTTACCCATGCATTCATTATAGAAGAATGTTTCCACAAAAACATTAGAGCTTTTTTAATAGGTAGAATAAAATGTTCAAGAGTTTCTAATCCTTTTTGAACACATAAATTTAAAACATGGCATGCACATCTTTGATGAAAAAAATGTACCACTAAGATAAGGTTTGCATAAATCAAGTAAAGATGGAATAGCAGCGGTATTGGCAGAAGCATTATCAAAACCAATTGCAAAAATTTTGTTTTCAATTTTATACTCTGAAAAAATAATTCTAAGCTGTCTAAAAATATTATGAGCAGTGTGTGCATCATCAAAAACTCTAAATGCAAGAATTCTTTTCTGGATAGTCCATATATCATCCATAAAATGGCAAGTGACACTCAAGTAGAGCTGACCACGGTTTAGTTAAACCGTCGTTTTTGTCAGCGGTTTAACCGGGCCGAAAACCGAAACCAAAACCGTCGGTTTGGAAACCAATGGTTTCGATTCCGGTTCGGGTTCCAGTTCCAGTTCCGATTTCAGTTTGGGATTCCTCCAAAACGGTCAAAACCGACGGTTTAAACCGCCAGTTTATTAAAAAAATATATTAAAAAAATCAACCAATCAGAAGTTGCCATGTGGCACTTTTTTGATTTTTTTTTTTAAAACCGCCCAAAACCAAAACCGAAACCCAAACCGTCGGTTTTGAAATAGAAAATGAAACCAAAACCGCCAAACCGGCGGTTTGAAACCAGTAACAAACTGGTTTTTTCGGTTTTGGGTGGCCAAAAAACCGAAACTGACGGTTTGGAACCAAAACCGGAACCGAACCAAACCAAACCAAACCGAACTGGTGCCACCTCTACACCCAAGTATGAATGCGATCGCCAATGGTCAATCCATATGTCGGCACATACGGAAACACGACCGTTATATTTTTCAAATAATCTTTCTAACTTCTTTTTTTCTTTTAAATAAATCTTTTCAAGTGTTGATGTGAGGGTGGTTCTAGGAACACGACATGCAACAGGGTTTAATGCTCGTCGACAATAATTAATAAAACCAACCCTTTCACCAAAACTAAATGATAGGCGTTCTACTGCTACCATTCTTGCTAATTCTTCTCTATTTTGTTCATCAATATAACGAAATAATTGTTGATTAGGAGTAGCGTACCTGAGAATTTGTGTTTGTGACCTCGATCTGGTCTCTGCTTCTGGATGTTTAGCTAAAATATGCTTCCGATAAATGCCATGTCCTCTAGATTTATGCCACTTATATACTTTGCTGCAGTAATTGCAAGCCACTGCAAAGCTCCTATCTTCTTGCCTAATTTTCTTCATATGTTTTGTGAAGAGATCAGATCTGCTCTGCCTCTGTATCAGATCTTTCTGCTCTTCTGGTTCATGTGGATCAAATCCAAAATCTGGAGGTGTGTCAATATAAGGCATATTATCTGACTGGTTTGTCAAATTTGGGTCCGGTCGGGTCGGGGGGGGGGGGTCATCGGGATCGGGTTCTGAAATTATTAGAGGGGGAGTATGAGAGTTTAGACCTAGGTCTTCAGCATAGGCCCGGCGTTGCAAATACTCGTGATAGGCGATGTCGTCATGACCGAGATTATCGATCATAGGACCCTTACCTCTCATCGAAATTGAACACCTAGGACCATCACGGCCGTGACCCCTTCCACTTCCACTTCCACTTCCACTTCCACTTGCCATTTAAAAATTGAATTGTAAAATAAATTGGAAATAAAATTAATTGCAAATAAAATAAATCGCAAATAAAATTAATTGCAAATAAAATTAAATGCAAAATTGCAAATAAAATAAATTGGAAATAAAATATATTACAAATGAAATAAATATTAAAAACTTAGTAATTGAAAATGAATTGGAAACTTGGAGAGTTGGAGAATAGAGAGAGAAATTAGAAATTTAGAATTGGAAATAAAATAAATTGGAAATAAAATTAATTGCAAATAAAATATATTGGAAATAAAATAAATTGGAAATAAAATATATTGCAAATGAAATAAATATTAAAAACTTAGTAATTGACAATATTTGGAAACTTGGAGAGTTGGAGAATTGAGAGAGAAATTAGAATTAGAGAGAATTGGGAGGAAATATTTGTGAGGAAGGTGTATTTATAATAAAAAAAGAAAAATAAAATAAAATAAAAATAAAAAGTCAGCCGTTGGAGCCCCCACCGACCGTTGCACTCCATCGGTATTATAAAAAAAAAAAAAAAAACCGGCCGGTTTAGAACTGGAACCGAAATCCAGGTTCGAACTGGTCGGTTCCAAAAAAATTGGAACCGGAACCGGGTTAGGCCGGTTTCGGTTTCGGTTTCGGTTTCGGTTCTTGAACCGGGACAGGAAAATCGGTTTCGGTTTTGGTATTCCCGGTTCCGTCCGGTTCCTCTGGTTCAAACCGGAACTGAATCAGGTCTAGTTGGAGCTTATGATATTCTATTTTAGAGTATTATTGGAGATGCTTTAACCAACAAAATCATGTTATATGACTTGAAAAACTAAACATGAGTTTTTTTTTTTTTTTTTTTGGCCATAAGACATGATTCCACGGGTCAAATGCATTGTATCCTGTGCATCCAAAATTTTCTTATGTTATAGATGTACATCTTTTTGGGAAAAAAAATAATAATCATGTAATAATGGAAATGAGTAAGTATAAAATTTTGAATGTCAATCCATATTGAATCATATATATATATATATTGTTATAAATATATTTGGTGGCTTCCACCATGTGCATCAAGTGGCAAATGGCAACAAAATACAAGTTTGGTTTTAAACGTGGCTCATGGTGGCAACATATATAGAAAATTGCAATATGCACCCCTTTGTTAGTTTGCCTATATATATGGCTTTTTGTATTGTTAAGAAAAGCTGATACATTTTTATACATTAATATATTTAGTCTTATTCTTCCTCTGAATCTCTTCCTCGTCTCTCTCAATTCTTGTCTTTGTTTCTTTGTTTATTCATCTCTTTCATCTCACTTCTTTTGTTTATTTTATTATTTCAATTATTTACAACACGTTATCAGCACGATACTGTTATTTCCAGAGCCTAAAGCCTCTGAATTTATTACTACTAGAACCTGGAGTTTCTAGATTTATTACCAGAACATGAAGTTCTGAATTTATTACTACTGAAACCTGAAGTTCCTAGATTTATTACTAGAACCTAAAGTTCTGAATTTATTATTACTAGAGCCTGAAGTTTCCTAATTTTTATTAATACCAGAACCTGTAGTTCTGAATTTACTTTCTCGCATTTTATTTTACACAATTTACTTTCTCACATTTATTTACTTTTACACGATTTATTTTCTCGCATTAATTTATTTATACACTTTTATGTGATTGGCCATGCCAACCTACCAGAACCCGCAGTTCTGGATTTACTTTCTTGCATTTATTTATTTTTATGCTTTTATGAGATTGACTATGCCAACCAATCAGAACTTACAGTTCTGGATTTATTTATTTATTTATTTATTTTCGCATTTGTTATTACGCATTTTACTTTACGCAATTTTTATTTAAACAATTTGGTCATCCATCCAGAACCTGAAGTTCATGGATTTATTTATCATTGCCGAAATTTGAAATTTCTGGATTTTTTTCCTTTATATATATATCTGAAGATTTGAATTCCTCGGATTTTTATCAAACCAGAAGTTCTGACTCCGATTGTGATTTTCAGATAACCAGAAGTTGTAATAATGTCAAAGCTTGCAAATTTGAAATTTGCTGCATTGGAAGTGTCTGGGGGCAATTATGATCTAAAAGCCCAATACCTAACGGTCATAGAACCAGAAGTTCTATGGTAAGAACTAAAAGACCGATTTGATAACCAACCAGATGTTGCATTACTAAATGCCAAGTATCAGTGGCAACATTTACATTTTCAAGACTTTAGATCTATCTCTGAGTATAATTATGATTTATTCAAAATCACTACACAGCTGAAATTGTGTGGTCAGGATGTAATCCGAAATCACCAAAAAAAAATAGTAAATTTTCTCCCCTATTCACTTTATCTCATACCGTTATTCTTTCATTATTCTTTATCTTATTTATGTTATATTATATGTTATTTTAATTTTACGCATCTATTTAATTTTATGCAATTTATGTATCTAAGTATGCCAACTAACCAGAACCTGAAGTTTTTGGATTTGTATAAGTTATGTGTTGAGCCTAACTAGGTCAACCGTTAAGTTTCTGGAATTTAAACCAAGATCGGCTAGACCGACTAACCAGAATCTGAATTTTCTGGATTTATCATTATAATATTTATGTTGGCGCGGTTTTGCAAACCAATTAGAATCTGAAGTTCTAAATTTAAATTTCAGTAAAAATATGGAGTTCTGGATTCATTAATATGTACATGAATGTCATACTTGAGACTTGAAGTTCCAAAATTCAAATTCTATATAAAACCTGAAGTTCTAATTTTGAATATGAAGTAATTGAATCTGAACTTGCAGTTCTTAAGTTTTGAACACGAAGTTCTAATCAGACTTGAAGCTCTGAATTCAATTTAAATTGTGATATTAAAACTTTTATGTCAAAGTTTATTAGAACCAGAAATTCTGAATTGAATCAAGTTACAATTTTTTCATCTAGAAAGTCAATTTGTAATTTCTATTTAGAACCTGAAGTTTTCAGAATTTTATGAACCTGCAGTTCATGGTCAAACCGGAAGTTCGAAAGATCAATATGATTCATGATTTTGTTTTATGAAGTGATATTTTTTCATATCTATATGTTTATACTTTTGATCTCTCTATCTGATTTGCACTTTATTTATTTTTTGTTTTTGTTTTTGTTTTGTGAATAGATATGTCTTTAATCGATAAATTGAGTGATATTGAAAAGCAAGATACAGGAGATATATGTCTGGCCGATAGTGCAACGACGTATACGATTTTACGGAATCAGAAATACTTTCTGAGTTTAACCTTGCTCAAAGCAAATGTAAATACAATATCAGATCTAGCAGATCTGATAGAGGGCTCCGGTAGAGCCATGATATTGTTACCAAACAATACTAAAATATGTATTAGTGACGCTTTATATTCTAGTAGATCCAGAAGAAATCTACTTAATTTCAAAGATATACGGTGTAATGGCTATCACATAGAAACTATAAGTGATGAGAATATTAAGTATCTGTGCATTACTTCTCATAATTCAGGTCAGAAACTCATTATGGAAAAGCTGTGTGGTTTATCATCTGGATTAGATTACACTCTTATAAGAGGTGTAGAAATTTATGCAGTTATGAACCAAAAGTTCTCAAATCCAAAAATATTTATGCTTTGGCATGATCGTCTTGGTCACCTGGGATCTACAATAATATGTAGAATCATTGAAAATTCTCATGGACATCCATTAAAGAACCAGAAGTTTCTTTTATCCCACGAAAATTTATGTACTGCATATTCATAAGGGAAGTTAGTGATAAAACCATTTCATTCTAAGGTTGGTTTTGAATCCCCATCATTCCTACAAAGGATTCAAGGGGACATATGTGGACCTATTCATCCACCAAGTGGACCATTCCGCTATTTTATGGTCCTAGTTGACGTGTCCAGTAGATGGTCACACGTTTGCTTATTATCAACGTGCAATGTTGCTTTTGCAAGATTACTCGCACAGATTATCAGGCATCGGGCACATTTTCCCGATCATCCAATCAAATCAATTCGCCTTGATAATGCTGGTGAATTTACTTCCAAGACATTTGATGAATATTGCAGATCAGTTGGGATTGATGTTGAACATCCAGAATGGATTAGAGAATCACTTATTAAGCATCTCCAGGTAATTGCGAGAACTTTATTACAATTACCAATTTATATATGAAAACATTCTATTCATCTCTGACCCACTGCTTATCATTATTACTTACCTTTATTCAAAGTGCAAATACAATAAACTCGGGTGTGTTCTATATATTAATCTAGAGGGGGAGTGAATAGATTTTAACTAATTTTTACCCAATTTTTGTTTAAGGACAATATTATGAAAATACCCCTAATAGTCAATATAAATACAACAAGTGTAATATGGTGAGGAAATTAAATAACACTTGATGTATATGTGGAAAACCCAACACTGGGAAAAAACCACGGGCTGTATAGTGCGCCACACTCGAACCTCGAAATCCACTAATTGAAATGGAGTTTACAACCTATATAGACCTCGTCTAACACTCCGGTCTATAACCCCCTACTTCTACCACGTGGGCCATTAAAAGTGGCTCTAGTCTATTTTGCTTGTGGCCTAAGCAACCTTAGCCAACAAGACTTAAATTCTCAACGAAGAGATTATACAACCTATGTGTGAATATATAAAAATACTCAATACATGCAATAAGAGCTAGGCAACCCTATATGCTTATCTAGGATGATAATATGTCAATAAAAACAATCCTAGATATCAATAGCTAAATGACATGTCAAATAGCTTAGCTAAAAATAGATTATAAAAACCTAGATAGCTATCACAATACAACACTCAATCATGTCATCACAAACAATCTCTATTTTGAATATAAGATATTAATCTAAGAACATTCAAATAATAAAAGAGATGCCTTGATAAATAAAACACTAAATATTAATGGATAAAAGTGAAGAACATACCAAGGGAAGTGTGATGACCAATACTCATTCAAATAAGCAAACTAACTATGCTAGAAAATGCTTAGATGATCTTTGATGCCATGTATATGGTTTTGAGTGTTTAGGAAATGAGTTCTCTATGAAATATCTCTCCAAAATCTCTCAAATGAGTTTAGGGTTCTTTAGGAGTCAAGAACTTGGTCAGAGAAATGAGAAAGTGTGATATTTATAAACAAAGAGAACAGGGCATGTGAAAAGACGAAATTGCCCTTGAAATCACCGTTCGGCGGTTTCATTCTGCGGCCGTGGCCGCAGAATTGAACCCGAGAAGCAGGGGATCAATCGGCGACCACATTCGGTGGTTTGGGAAACCGTCGATCAGAACCCAAAAAAGAAACCGACTTAAAATATCTAGAACGGCGGTTTCATTTGGCGGGTTAGAAAACACTGATTAAACCGCCGAATAGAGACCGAGATAATAAATGCATCAGGTCTATTCGGCGGTTTCGATTCGGCGGCCTGGCCACCGATCTTAATCGTAGATCCAATCCAGAGCTCTCTGGAATCAAACAGCAGTTTCCATTCGGCGGTCATGGCCGCCGATCAAACCGCCGTTTCACCACTGATGGTGAAACCAAAGGAGAAGCCAAGGGCATTCTCCGAAGGCGATCTTCGTGCTAAACCAAGCACACTTTCGTGCATGCGCGAACGTTTCCGAACAATGTCTGGAAACGAATTATAAGACACAAAAAACACACAACAAGATACATCACAAAGTGCAAGTGTGTAAATATGACATTTGAAGAGAATGCACACAAAAGTGAAGCATACATATGCAACCGTTACTAGTGAGTGTGTACAACTAAATCTCTTCAATAAGAAAATAAGCACTAGAGATATACCTTTGGAGTGCTTGTCATCCTTGAGGTCTTAAGTAGGGCCATTGAGCATGTTCACCTATCACCTAAGCTACCCTTTACAAACAACCCCAATATGTGGTTTGCCCACGAAATAAGGCAATCAAAAACCAGGAATCCTTACATTTGCAACTTGTAATTGGTCATAGACATGTTCATTTTTGAGATAATTGATCATCAGATAATTATTAATCAGTTACTTCATATATTGAAAGTGATAAAATTTTATAAGTTGCTATCTCATAAACCCCGATCGGGTGATTGTTCCTGAAGAACGATCTAAGTAAAATACAACAAATAAATCATCTGATGCATGTCATAGGTTTGTAAACCTTTTATTTCGAAATGTATTGTTCCCAGAAGAGGAAAATAAATTATCAAGATCCTAATGTAAACAAAGCTTGAGTTATGAATAAATCCACTTTCTCTAAATCAACTCTATAAGAGTTAGATATATCTAAAGAGACACAAAGTCCCTGAAGTGACTAAATCTATTGAAATGGAAGAAATCTCAACAGAAATTCAAGTATATTGAAATTGAGAAAATTTCTATAAATCATAAATGAGAGATGTGGAATATGTAAGATCCTTTATTTGTATTGGCTTGATTCCATTGCAAAACTCTCTATATTTGTATTAGTATTTTCTTAGGTGTTTCTTGGAGGAAAGGAGCCTCAAAGGTGAAGAAGCAACATCTTGTGCAAATATCGTCTTCAAGGGGAACATCGCTTACTTGGATGCTAAGGTATCAAGATTCTTCTTCCTCTTGCAAGGCATAAGCGCACACACACACAATTCATACATGTGTGTCCCTGCATCATAGTTCAAACATTTGGTATAACACTTTCACACACATTTAGCATGCACATGCATTTATCTCATTGTTGACAATCTTGTAGAATTGCATGTTTTCTCACTATCGCTTAGATATGGCATGCTTGTGTTGCATAGTGTTTATTTGTTTGTGTTTTTTGTGTTTTGGACTTGAACATGATCTTATTTGATTCCTTATTGAGTTCCGGTCATTTCGGTTACTCATTCGTTAAGTTTCGAGTCCATACGACGTAGTTATGCTACTTTGCATTCTCATTCGTTGAGTTGTGTTTGTCATCATTTTCTGAGATTAATTCTCAACCATTTGTCAAAGTTTCATAGTCATCGTCATGCGTGAGGGATTCACGGTTTGTAATCTGAAAACGGATTCGAATTCGGAGTTCGGATGCCCGAATACGGTTGAAGAACGCGAGAGGTGCGCGAGGAGGTTGCTCGGCCAAAAGCCAAGCAAGGGGTGGCCATGTGTGGACCACGTGTGCCACACGTGGCCAGAGAGGACCACACGTGGGCTGGCTGAAGTCCCTCTTAAATTTGGACAAATTTGCCCCTCTTCCCTCCTCCTTAAATGACCTCTCTTCCCTCCATTTTCCATTGGACTTGAAGAACATCAAATTGAAAATTCTGCAGATTTCTTCATGATTTTCATTTTCTTATTTTGATCATAACTCTCTCATACGAACTCGAAATTGAGTGATTCAAAAACCAAAATTGTTGGTCTTGAAGAGAGCTACAAACCCCAAGCATTTTCAAAGGCAATTGATTTCGTCATTTTTCACAGCACTCTGATTTTCAGTACGAAGTCATTAGTTGTATGTGATACTTCTTCTCTTGCATTTTCATTTGATCATCTCTATGATTCTTTCTATTTGATTGTTGAAATATATTGAGAAGTATGTTAGATCATATGCTAGGGTTGTATGATTGATTATTTAATTGAGTTTAGCTTTGTGATTTCTCTTAAACATATTTTTGCTAAACTTGAGATTGATTGAAATTGATTCTAGAAATTGTTTTTATAATGTGCTTCATGTTATCTTCTAGGCTCAATTTATTGATATAAGAACTAAGATTTTTTGTGACATATATTGAATATCTTAATCTTGTTCTTATTGTTTTGACATGCTTTGATTTCTAGATAGATTTGTGATTGTGTGTTGATAGTATATTCTAGATTATCATTAAGCATGTTCATAGGGTGTGTTTGATCTACTTACTCTATTTGTGTGTGCTTGCATCATTTGCATCACCTAGATCATTGCCTTGTGAAAGGTTGAAGTCTCTTGTCAAGGTGAGTGAAGCCTATTTGACTTGAGCAAGAAGACTTGGCTAGGAAAGGATTCCGGATAGCCAAGCAAGAAGCCTTAGTTAGGATCAAGAGGATCCGGATAACTAAGCAAAAGTCTTAGCAAGGAGTTGCGTACTCCGGATGGTTGAGCTAGGGTAGCTTAACTAGGATCCTAGTGATCTAGATTGCTAAGCAAGGAAATCTTCCTAAAGGCTTTTTAGTCTTGGATAGGAAGTTGCTCTTTAGAGATGTAGGACACATCTTGGATAGAGAGTAGGTTTTGTGAATCACTAGCCCGAGGGTTGATTAGGTTTTGATAGCTTGAAGTGGATATCATAGTGTTGATAGCTTTGAGTGTGTAAGGCCTTTTCGTATAGTGGATTTGCTTTGCCGGTGGTTGTGGATTCAACCTGTGGATGTTTCCTCTTTGAGGTTTTACCACGTAAAAATATTGTGTCTCATTTTCGCATTATATTTCCTTATCTTCCATATGTTCACTTGTATTGATTCTTTTGTATATTGATGTTTACGTGAATTGATTCATATTATACAATTGTTATATCATTTCAAGTATACATTTCATTCTTATATTCCGCATTTTTGAATATTGGAAGAATTTGGGACTATACCTATTCACCCCCCCTCTAGGTATAAAACACTATTGCTTTAAAGGGAATTTCAGAATAGTAAAAACAATCATCAGTGATGCATTTTTAAATACAGTAGCTACTGAAATAATGATTATGAAACTCATAGTATCGATGATTGTAGACAAAGGCATGATTGTCCGGAATGAAAAGAAGCAATTCAAGAAAAATTGACTTCATAAGCCAAACATAAAATATTTAGATCAATAGTTCTCCAGACACCTGAAGATGTCAAACTAGTTGAATACTAAAAGGTCTTTATATGGAAACGTAATGAGAAAAACGAGATCGTAAGATATGAGGCACGACTCGTAGTACAAGATTTCTCACAGAAACTTGGTATTCAATAGTGATGAGTACAATTACGTTCCGAATTTTTGATAAATTTGGCTGCCTTTAAAAGGCTTGAAATACGTCTTCTAAACTTAGTAATCATTTATCTATACGATTCACTCAATGCAGATATTTATAATCCCAGAAGGATTTAAAATGCCAGAAGCATATAAACCGAGATCTCGTGATATGTATTTGATGAACCTACAAAAATCCTTATATGGATTAAAAACAATCTGAACGGAAGTGGTGTAACCGTCTCAGTAAATATCTGATAAAGTAAGGGTATAATAATTATATTATATACCCATGTGTTCTTCATAAAGAAATCAGAATCTAGATTTACTATTATAGTAGTTTATGTTGATAATATGAATTTAATTGGAACTCCTGAAGAGCTCCTGAAAACTACTGAATATTTGAAAAAGGAATTTGAAATGAAAGACCTGGGAAAGACAAAATATTGTCTTGGTCTGGAGATTGAGCATAAATCAGACGGAATACTTATCCATCAATCAGCGTATATTGAAAAGATTCTGAAAAGATTTAATATGGACAATGCTCACCCATTAAGTACCCATATGATTATTAGAACCCTTGATCCTAAGAAAGATCCATTCCGACCACTTGAAGATGGTGAAAAGATACTTGGTCATGAAGTACCACATCTTAATGCAATTGGTGCTTTTTTATATCTGGCTCAATGTACTTGACCAAATATCGCATTTTTAGTAAATTTGCTTGTTAGATTCAGTTCAGTACCAACTTGAAGACATTGGAATGGGATCAAACATCTTTTTCGTTATCTTCGTGGAACGAAATATTTAGTGTTTTATTTTTCAAAATCTAACAATTTTTCAGGTTTACATGGTTATGCTGATGCCGGGTATCCATCTAATCCCCATAAAGCTCGTTAACAAAAAAGATATGTTTTTACCTATAATGACACAACAATCTCCTGACGCTCCACAAAGCAAACTCTCGTTGCTACATCCTTTTATCATTCTGAGATCCTTGCACTTCATGAAGCAAGCCGAGAATGTGTGTGGCTAATGTCAGTTATTTATTATATTCAAAATACATGTGGATTTTCATTATTTACAGGAATGTCGGCACCGATATTTGAAGATAATGCGGCTTATCGCTCAAGTTAGAGGGGGATATATCAAAGGAGACAGAACCAAACATATTTCTCCTAAATTCTTCTATATTCATGAACTTCAACAGAGCCGATAGATTGATGTTAAACAAATACAGATAATCTAGCAGATCTGTTTACTAATACATTGCCTATATCAACTTTTGAGAAATTGGTATATGGGATTGGCATGCGTCGACTCTGCAAACTACAAGATTGATATTGAAGTTTCATTTAGGGGGAGTGTTCAATCAGGGGGAGAAAATTTTTAAAAGGATATATGTGTACTGTACTCTTTTTCCTTCTACCGGATTTTGTCCTACTGGGTTTTACAGGAAAGGTTTTAATGAGGCAGTTCTGAACACATCCACACCACTTGATTCAGAAGATCATTGTATATATTTTGCTAAGGTTTTTATCTCACTGGATTTTTCCTAGCAAATTAAAATACAAATGGTGGAATCCAAGGGGGAGTGTTATAAATATATTTGGTGGCTTCCACCATGTGCATAAAGTGGCAAGTGGCAACAAAATACAAGTTTGGTTTTAAACGTGGCTCATGGTGGCAACATGTATAGAAAATTGCAATATGCATCCCTTTGTTAGTTTGCCTATTTATATGGCTTTTTGTATTGTTAAGAAAAGCTGATACATTTTTATACATTAATATATTTAGTCTTATTCTTCCTCTAAATCTCTTCCTCGTCTCTCTCAATTCTTGTCTTTGTTTCTTTGTTTATTCATTTCTTTCATCTCACTTCTTTTGTTTATTTTATTATCTCAATTATTTACAACATATATATAATTATTTATTTATTTATGATTCTCAATCAATATTTTCTCAAATTTCTTCTAAAATTATGCTTTAAATCTGTTTTGTATAACTTTTGGAACAAATAAAAGAGTTATATATATATATATATATTAGAGTCTTTCTATTGTCAATTTGTCCTGACAATAAATATATCAGGACGAAGAATGTGGACCATAGATTATGGAGAAGTTTTGACAAGTGCATATATTTTGAGTCAAATTATGTAAATCTAGTGGTCCACATTTTTCGTCATGATATATTTATTGTCGGGACGAACTGATAATAGAAAATATGATATATATATATATATAAGTCTTATCAAATTTGATTGATCAAGTGATCCATTTGAAGAATTTGGATCATTTGCTAAGCTGATTATTATGCTTACCCATATAGTTCTTGTGACATATGTAATTGATGGTTGGGATTTATTTTTTTTTATTTTTTAAGGGATAATTACCATGGTGGCCATCGAATTGATGACACACTATCAAAATAGCCACTGGATTGGAAAGTAGTTCCAAAATGACTATTTTTGATGAATTTTATGACACTAATAACCATTCCATCCAATTCCATCCAATGAGTGTCATTTTGGCAAATAAGGGGATGACATTAATTTATTTTAGATTTTTTTTTTGGAAATCAATTTTTTGTTTTTTTTTTGTTTTTTGAAACGAATAATTATATTTAGTATGTATATATGTGTATATATATGCACACACTAAATATAATTATTATATATATATTTATACACACTAAATATAATTATTCTTTTCAAAAAAAAAAAAAAATTGATTTCCAAAAATCATTTAAAATAAATTAATGTCACCCTCTTATTTACCAAAATGTCATTCATTGAAAAAATTGATTTTCAAAAAACATCTAAAATAAATTAATGGTATCCCCTTATTTACCAAAATGTCACTCATTTGATGGAATTATATGGAATTTGATGCAATTAAATGGAATGGCTATTAGTGTCACAAAATTAACTAAAAATGGTCATTTTGGAACAACTTTTTAATCCAGTAGCTATTTGATAGTCATTTTAATAGTGTGTCATCAATTCACCGGGGTAATTATCCCTTTTTTTAATTCCATTATCTTTAAATGCAGAATATTATCTTCAAGTGTTTTAGGTCAAAAAGTTCAGGACAGCAGAGGATCCAAATCACTATTTGAAATAGTATCTTTTAGTTCTCTATATGGAAGCTTTTTGAGTTTATATACAATTTTCAAAAATATCAAAAATATTCTCATGTGTTGTGATAATCTGGACTTATCACCACCTAGATAATTATTAAGAGATATCAATAGTAGAGATAAATCCTCTATATGCTATATATAGGCCTATTATGCAATTATTCATAAAGAATTAATAATATTGATTGAAATGCTTTCTCCCTCTATTCTCTCCTTCGCTTAGCAGTTTATTTTATGTTCTTGCATTTATGATTTATTTTATAACACATTATCAACACGAAGCTAGAATGGTAAGCAGAAGAATTCATCTATATAACTTGTTTCTCTATAATATTGATTCAATTAATCTTATGAGTATGCTCTATGGATTTTGCCACTAATTTGGATCTTCCGCATTTGAAAGTAAGATTAATATCAATGAACTTATTTTTGGTTCATAATTTTATGTAATCTCTTTTTCTAGTTTTCTTATTTATATTATACATGAATCCTTTTTAAAGGAAAAAGACTGTACATTTATTCCCACAACAAACCCCCAAAAGACCAGCTGACTCTGTAAGAATTTGCACTTTTTTTTTGTTCACATATAGGTGATTCTATCGCAGCACTAATAATACTTCTCTTAGGTGCCTCAAGTGTGTCTCCTCATTAGGACTGCAAATCAGAATATCATCGAAATAAACGACGACAAATTTGTAAGAGAAAGGTCTTAGTACTTGATTCATTAACCGCATAAAAGTGCTTGGGGCGTTGGAGAGACCAAACGGAATTACCGACCATTCATACAACCCCTCATGCAACCCCTCATGCATCTTAAACGCAGTCTTCCATTCATCCCCTGGTCTAATCCGAATTTGATGGTACCCACTTCGCAGGTATATTTTGGGGAACACTTTGGCACCTCCCAACTGATCGATCATATTTTGTATTGTGGGTATTGGATGCCGATAACAGATGGTAATTTTGTTGATTACTCGGCTGTCGATACAAATTCGCCAGTTGCCATCTTTCTTAGGTACTAGCAATGCGAGTACTGCACATGGACTTTTACTCTCCTGGATGTATCCCTTTTGTAATAAATCATCAACTTGATCTTGCAATATCTTGTGTTGTTTCAGACTCATCCTATAGTGTGCTAGATTTAGTAGACTTGCTCCAGGGATTAGATCAATTTGATGTTGAATTTCTCGCATTGGTGGTAACTAAGTTGGCAGCTCATCTGGTGTTAAGTAAGAGAATTTGGCGATTAAAGGGAGAGCTAATTCAGGTATTGCTTCATCCTTCACATATTCTTCTTGAGTTAGCATCACACAGGCTTCACATTCCTCAGTCACATGTTGGTTTGCCAATGCTAGGAAATTTTCTCCCTCTTCCTGCCATGCTTCTACCTTCAGAGTGGGTGGTTACAATTTGATTTGTCTTCCCTTCCACCAGAACTCGTAAGTGTTGTTTTTACCTTTGAATCCCACATCCACGTCATACTGCCAAGGCCTCCCTAACAAAATCTGACAGGCATCCATAACTACCATGTCACACACTACTTCATCTTTGTAATTCTTCCCAATTGACAACGACACTCGGTATACTTCACTAACTATATCAGCAGCCCCTTCCACATTTCGAATCTGTTAACTGCCAAAATTGACGAAGGACCAAGGAAGAATTTTCCACCCCAACACAAGGAGAAGATAAGAGTATAGACACCATTCGGCTACCCCGAAAATCGTACCATCCGGCTATCCCGACAAAGGCGGACTCAGACTCATACGAGTGCACATTCCCTCCAGCGGGGTCCGACCCAGCTTTCCTCCAGCTTTTTTGGGAATCCATAAGCAACGTCCCAAGTCGGAGTACTCGTTTAGAACCTACAGCGGGGTCCAACCCCGCCATACCCTGGTCTCCTATAAACCCCGTAGCACCCTGACACAGAGTTCCACTGAGCATCCCGCTATAATACCAGCTAGATATCCCCCTACTCCATCAGCTGGATGTCTACTGGCTTGCACTTTTTGATATAGCTAGCCCGCCAAGCAAGAAGATACTAGGCAGCAAGATTCTCATATCAGAAACTAAAAGCTCCATAAAAGATTCATTAAAACGCTGCCGTGCAAAGGAGAAATACTCTTTCCCACTAGAGAGTCCTATTTTAAGCAGGTCAACACAGTAAGAATCCTACTAGGAAGGTAACAATTTGATCACGAGATTGACTCCTCCTAGGAAGGAAAGACTAGATTCTACACGTAAAGCTCCGAGATTATCTCCTAAAAAGAAGAGGATCCTGCATTGGCCAAACGCTAGACCGAAATTATAGGAGTTCAAGGCAAGCAACATGACCTATATATACAGCTACTTATTCATCGAAAGGGAGATGGCGGCCATAAACCCTACGATCAAGTTCTACTTATCGACATGCACGAGTTCACCATCACGATCATTTCCATTACCCACTGAATCTCCATACCTTACTGTTAATCCTGAATGTATAGTTCACATGTTTGTAATGCAAAGTGACGATCAATAAAAAAAAAAACTTATTTTTATCTATTTTCTGGTGTCCCACGTCGTATTTGCATTGCTTAGGATAGTCGGTATCAAACCACTTGATACCCCTCCGACCAGGGTCAATCTTGATCTTGGTCCCTATAAAGTTGTTATTTGGAATTTCACCCCCAGTGACGATTTTCAATAACACTTTTGGCGCCGTCTGTGGGAATTGTCCCAACCATTATTCGAAATAGTCTATTTTCAGCCAGTGATATTCAATATGAGACTCCGATCCTCCCAGGGTCATCCTGAGCCATCAGGACTCTAGTCCCTCGCTTCCACTGAAAGAGTCCAGAGGCGGGGTAAGGGCACCAGGAATGAGAATCCTCTACCAATGCCCCCACAAGTTACAGGCCCTGTTCTTCAAGACCCCGCTAGGCTGGAAGTCGATCAAGGTGTCTTAGAACAGCACGCTGCAGCATATGTAGAAGCTATCCGACTCCAGATGATAGCTCAAGGGATCCCCTTTGAAGCAGCTGGGATCCCAGGGGATGCTGGTCCAAGTGTTCGGGTACTAGTTTTCGACAGATTGGGTCCACCTCTCCTAGTCCGATAGGCGAAACTCAGACCCAGACTAGTAAAGTCTGCAATTGAGATTCCTCCTAGGAGGGTTTGGTCCCCACCAAAACCAAGGGCAAAGGAGAGAGAGCCACATCCCGATTCGGAAGGAAGCGCCAAATCCTGAAGGAGCTCCAAAGAAAAGCATCAGCGAGCTAAGCGAAAAGAGGTAATCGTTGATTCAAAATCTTCTGATGAAGAGGTTTCAGTAGTCCAATCCGGAACCAAAAAATCTCAACGCCTGGAGGACCAGATGACAAGGATGGCGAAGGAGTTGGAGCAGTTAAAAAAGGGAAAACATCAAGGAATCCAAAAGAACCCCTTGGGCGAGATGAATGCACCTTTCTCCAAAAGAGTCAGGAAGGCAGGGTTACCCCCCAAATTCAGGATGCCTTCAGAGAAGTATTCCAGAACAGAAGACCCCGTCAGCCACCTGGAAAGCTTTGTCCACCAAATGGAGGTTCAAAGTGCAACCAGGCTAGCCATGTGCAGAATGTTCCCATCAACTCTGACTGACTGTGCCAAGATATGGTTTAGAAAGTTCCCACCAGGTAGTGTTGATTCTTTTTCTAAACTCACCAAAGCTTTCTGTGCATTGTTTCAGGGGATTAATCCCCGTCCCAAGGATCCCATCTTGCTGCAATACGTGGTCAAGGAGTGGGGTGAAACTCTGAGATCTTACTTAGAGAAATTCCATAAAGAGGTCGTCCAGATGGGTGTATTCAACGAGAAGGAAACTCTAGCCAACTTTCGGAGGAACTTATGGGCTGGCAGACTATTTCGGTCTTTTGCCAAGCATCCTCCAGAGACGTACCAGGAAGCCTACAACCGGGCTCTGGAATAGGTGGACATTGAGGAACAGCTTCGGATTAAAATCGAGCACGATGAAGCTCGATTAGTACCACGCCACAAGAAGGAAGCTCCGAAGCTTGTGCCCACTAGGAAGTTCCAGAATCAACCTCCGAATCGGTCTACTTACAGGCAGCCTCATATTCCTTCATACCAAGAAAGGTATCTGGTCAGGAGATCACCTCTCAGAGAGATTACCCTAAAAGAAGTATCCAGGGTGGCAAGAGAGGAAGAGTGGTATAATCACTACACCCCTCTCAATGCTTCGCGAGAAACTATTTATCTCGCCATTCGGGATAAGGGTCTACATAGAAAACCAGGTCCCATGAAAATCCCGGTTGACAGGAGGAATCAATACAAATATTGCGACTTCCACGAGGATATTGGGCATAACACCTCAAAATGCTACATCCTCCGTAACCAGATTGAAGGACTGGTAAGAGGAGGTCTTTTAACTGAATTTTTACAGCAAGTACGGGACAACATCAAAGAAGGGAAACATGTTCAAAGCGGGATGCATGAGGCAGCAGAAAGAAGGAGAGATGGGGAGAAGGATCTGATGCAGCAGATCCAGGTGATCCACACCATCAGTGGAGGCCCTACCTTAGCTGGAACCTCCAATAATTCAAGGAAGAATCACGCAAGGAAGATTCCCAGGTTTAATACTGACCACGAGATACTTAAAGTCAGTAGTTAATCCCGGGATCTATCTCGCTCCACCAAAATCATCTTCACAGAGGAGGACGTCTACAATATAGTTCAGCCATATGATGATCCCGTGGTGATTACAGTACAGATCACCAACTGCTTGGTACACCGCGTCCTAATTGATACAGGGAGCAGCGTTGATATTCTATTCAAGGGGGCTCATGAGTAACTTAATCTGAAAAACTCTTGCTACAACAGTTGCACCTCCCTTTTGTATGGATTCACAAGGGATTCTGTAATGCCAATGGGGACAAAGATTCTGTCAGTAATAGTCGGAGAGGATTCTCTTCAATAGAACATAATGACGGAATTCATTGTAGTAGACACCCCATCTGCATACAATGCAATCTTAGGAAGGCCTTTCTTGTCAGGGATTAGAGGATTGCTGTCCATTTATCACAATGTGTTAAAGTTTCCAGTTGGATAGGAGTAGGAGTAGGAGTAGGAGTAGGAGTAGGAGAAGTAAGGGGGGACCAATAGGCAGCCCGCAATTATTATGCAGTATCCACCAACCCCGTTACATTAGCCAAACAGTGCGCACATGTGACCAGTGACCCAAATCAGGGAGCATCAGAGCGGGATCAGTATGTCTTGGAAGAAGGAGAGATACCAGACATAATCGTGGAAGAGCTAGAAGAAGAATAGCATGGTTGGACCAGTGGGCTCCCCATAGACCAGTTGGAGGAGATCCTGATCAGGGGTTTGATTTGACAAAGACAATAAAAGTTGGAGGGGTTCTGGACCCCGAAATCAAGAAGGATTTGGTAGAACTTCTTAGAGAATACAATGACATCTTTGCTTGGAGCTATGAGGAGATGCATGGAATTCCTTTTAGCTTGGCTACCCATAGGTTGGCAGTGGATGCAACTTTCAAACCAGTTAAGCAAAAAAGAAGACACTTCATCCCCGAACGGAACGCCGCGGTCCAAGAAGAGGTTGACAAGCTCCTGAAGGCCGGATTCATTAGGGAATCTCGGTACCCCAAGTGGATCGCCAATGTGGTTATGATAACCAAGTCCAATGGGAAATGGCGAATGTGTGTAGATTACACCGATCTCAACCGGGCTTGTCCCAAGGATAGTTTCCCTCTACCTAAGATAGACTAGCTCATTGACTCTACTATAGGAAACAAGCTCCTAAGCTTCATGGATGCTTTCTCGGGGTACAATCAAATTATGATGCATCCTTCAGATTAGGACAAGACTAGCTTCATCTCTGGACAAGGCCTCTACTGCTATAAGGTAATGTCATTCGCACTCAAAAATGCAGGTGCCACCTACCAGCGTATGGTGAACAAACTGTTCAAGGAGCAGATAGGAAGATCCATGGAGGTTTACATAGATGACATGATCACAAAATCTCCAGAAGTAGGACAACATACAGGGGACTTACGCCAGACCTTCCAGGTAATAAGACAGAACCAGATGAGGTTGAACCCCGCTAAGTGTGCATTCGGGGTAGCAGCAGGCAAATTCTTAGGATTCATGGTGCATGAAAGGGGAATCGAGGATAATCCAGAGAAGATCAAAGCTATCCTAGACCTCGAGTCCCCTACAACTCTTAAGCAGGCATAAGGATTGACTGGACAGATATCAGCCCTAAACCGGTTCATATCTCGCTCCACGGATAAGTGTCTCCTATTTTTCAAGATCATCAAGCAGGGAAAAAAGATGAAGTGGGATGAACAAAGCGAGCAGGCTTTTCAAGCTTTAAAAGAGTACTTGTCAAGTCCGCCATTGTTGGTAAAACTGACCTCGGGTGAAGAACTCCTACTCTATCTAGCAGTTTCTGAAATTACTACTAGTGGAGCCTTAGTGAAAGAATGCAATGACGGGGTCCAAGGACCAGTTTACTACGTGATTCGGGCTTTCACTAAATTAGAGAAAAACTACACTCTCTTAGAGAAGCTCGCCTACGCCTTGGTAACAAAATCCCAAAAGCTCCGGCCTTATTTTCAAGCTCACACCATCGCGGTTGTCATTGATCAACCATTAAGATAATTCCTCCAAAGGCCGGATGTGTCAGGCAGATTGGTTCTATGGGCCCTAGAGCTCACCCAATTCGACATCAGATACAAGGCAAGGACCATAATCAAAGCCCAAGCCCTGGTTGACTTCATAGTGGAATTTAGCCCGACTCCAAACTCGGGCAAATCAATAGACCCAGATCCAGATCAAACCAATCCGGGATGACCTGAAGATAGCAAGATTTGGATCCTTTACACAGATGGAGCTTTGAACCAGTCGGGATGCGGAGCCGAGATCGTCCTGATCGACCCTGTAGGAGCTGAGTGTAGTCATTGTTTCAGGTTTGAATTTAGAACTACCAACAACGAAGCAGAGTATGAAGCTCTGTTAGTAGGAATGAAAGTAGCAGAAGCTTTAGAGGCTAAGTACCTTCTGATCAAGAGTGACTCCCA
This sequence comes from Acer campestre, assembly GCA_954870605.1. Classification (NCBI taxonomy): domain Eukaryota; kingdom Viridiplantae; phylum Streptophyta; class Magnoliopsida; order Sapindales; family Sapindaceae; genus Acer; species Acer campestre. Next base: position 29,974,735 of record OX940802.1, on the reverse strand, counting down.
ATTATTGGTCAATCAGGTGACAGGGTTGTACCAAGCAAAATGTGACAACATGGTAGCCTATTTGGCTAAAGTTCAGGAAGCTATGAAGAAGTTTAAGGGTGTGAGGATAGAACAAGTACCCAGAGAAAGGAACCATCACGTAGATGTCCTGGTTAATATTGCCACAGGTGAGGGACATGCTTTACCAAAAGGTGTACCCCTCCAGTTGGTTCCTTTCTCCAGTATAGCTAATGAGGCAGAGGTCCTTCCCGTGAGCCGTCCTTCATATTGGATGGATCCAATAGCAGATTATCTCCAAAGTGACACTCTCCTAGCAGATCCGGATCAAGCCCGCCGGCTCAAGAGGATAGCTACTCGGTACTGCATGGTAGAAGGGTACTTATACCATAAGGGGAAATCCCTCCCTCTACTTCGATGTCTCCATCCTAATGATGCGCACTGGATGCTCAACGGGGTACATTTCGGGGACTGTGGTAACCACGTATCAGGGGAAACTTTGGCTTACTAGGTAATCAGGATGGGCTACTACTGGCCGACTATACACCAGGATGCAAGGCAGTTTGCGCGATCCTGTGAGGCTTGTCAGAAAACAGCAAACCTCCATCATCTCCCACCGGAAAAGCTCTCATCAATCAACACCCCCTACCCTTTTGCGATCTGGGGACTAGACCTGATCGGGCCACTTCCCACTGCACCCGGCCAAGCCAAACATACAGTGGTGGCGATAGATTATTTTACTCGGTGGGTAGAAGCCAAGGCCCTCACTCAGATAACTGAAGAAAAAACCAACTTTGTCAAGGAAAACATTGTCTGCCAATTTAGCACCTCGATGGCCATTATAACTGATTTGGGATAGCAATTTGACAATGCCAGCTTTAGGGAATTCTGTGAGGACCGGAGGATCAATCTTCGTTTTGCATCGGTGGCTCATCCTCAAACCAATGGGCTGGTTGAGGCCACCAACAAGACCATTAAGAAGCTCCTGAAGAAAAAACTTCAACAGAAGAAGGGGTTATGGGTTGCAGAGTTACCCAATGTACTGCGGGCTTACAGAATGACTAGGCGGACAGTAACATGAGAGACCCCCTACTCCCTAGTTTTTGGAACAGAGGTGGCTTGCCCATTGAGCATAAACTCATATCTTTCCGGGTCCAAAATTATGAACCAGAAGACAATGGGGCAAAGTTAAGAGTTAGCTTGGACCTACTGAGGAAAAACAATGCAGGGTCGCTGAGAAGGTGGCTGTATATCAGAGTAAGATAGCCCGACACTTTAACAAAAAGGTGAGGATCCGAAATTTCAAAGAAAGAGACTTGGTTCTCAGGAAGGTAACTCAGAACACGTGAAGAAGGTCTGACGGGGTGTTAGCCCCTAACTGGAAGGGCCATACTTGGTTAAGGCATTACTCCACTGGTTGGAAAATTCAATAAAAGCAATTTCTTCTCTCAGATGATTCTCCTGTGTCCAGTGTTCAATATTTCCTACTAGATCCTTTAGTATCTCCTATAGAATGTTTGTACTTCGCCATCACTGATTCGCCATTTCAAGACTAGGAAATAACTTTAGGGCGCTCCTACTGCCTTGGTTGGGGAATACCCTCCTCCAAGAAGCCTGGTGCTAAAGTGGTCTTAGTTGTCTACCTGGACAGACTTACAGTAAGATCGGAATGCCTCACGGTACCTGGTTCCTTATTTCGCCATTTAAAGACTAGGAAATAGCCTTAGGGCGCTCCTGCTTCCTTGGTCGGGGAATACCCTCCTTCAAGAAGCCTGGTGTTAAAGTGGCCTTAGTTGCCTACCAGGACAAACTCACAGTAAGATCAGGATGCCTTAGGGTACCTGGTTCCTTACTTCGCCATTTCAAGACCAGGAAATAGCCTTATGGTGCTTTTGCTGCCTTAGTCGAGGAATACCCTCTTCCAAGAAGCCTGGTGCTAAAGTGGCCTTAGTTGCCTACCAAGACAGACTTACAGTAAGATCGGGATGCCTCAAGGTACCTGGTTCCTTACTTCGCCATTTCAAGACCAGGAAATAGCCTTAGGGCGCTCTTGCTGCCTTGGTCGGGGAATACCCTCCTACAAGAAGCCTGGTGTTAAAGTAGCCTTAGTTGCTTATCAGGACAGACTTACAGTAAGATCGGAATACCTCAAGGTACCTGGTTCCTTACTTTACCATTTCAAAACCAGAAAATAGCCTTAGGGCGCTCCTACTGCCTTGGTCAGGGAATACCCTCCTCCAAGAAGCCTAGTGCTAAAGTGGCTTTAGTTGCCTACCAGGACAGACTTATAGTAAGATCGGGATGCCTTAGGGACCTGGTTCCTTACTCTATTTTGCCTCATAGAAGGCCGACAGTTAAGAAAGATTGAGGAGTTCGTCAAATCAGACTATAATAAGTATCAGGCTACCTCGACAGGATACTCAATATTTCAAGTTGTTATACGTTCGTGAAAATCTAATTAAAAAAGGACATGATAAGTACCAAAATCCCACTAGTCTTGCGATTTCAGGATATGAAGGATATGCCAAACATTCTGAGAGTTATCATAGTTCAAGTTACTCATTGGGGTCCAGTTACTCATCAAGAGTCCAGTTACTAACAAGTTTATATGTATTGGAAAGTTTTCTAAGTACAGAAGTAAGCAAGAAACAGTATGAGTCAGAAAAATGAAGCTGCTATATTAATAGAACGGGGTGCCCAGCTCCCAATTCAGGCTACAAAAAAAAAAGTCAAATCAGACTTCCAAAAAGTCAGGTCATTCTTCCTTCTTCTCCTCCTCCTCTGGCTACTTTCCTTGGCTGGCTGCTTCCACCCTTGTACTAGCAGCTTTGGCGTCATCCAGGGTCCCTTTAACAGCCGGAACCTAAGGTCTAGCTGGAACTTCCTCTTGAACAGCAGGGCCCTCCTCCACAACAAAAGACTCAATTTGGGTCTCTTCAACTACAGGGACCCCAGATCCAGCTAGCTCCTCATCTTCCTCCACCAGAACTGCTCTTGAGGTAGTCACGGGGCCCACTACTTCATCTTCTTGGATGCGAGGATCCTGGACTACTCCCTCAGCAATTCCAGCCCCTTGATTAGTTTGAGCCTCATCTTGTGTAGGAGCTTCTGCTTCCTGATCTCCACCTGCTAACTGGGTAGCATTTGCCATTATCTGATCCCGGTCCCAGTTCAAGACCGCCTGGAGGTCAAAGGGAGGGGGCAAAGCAATAGCCACCTCATAGCAGGCTGTGAAGTAACCATCCTCAAATGTTGGACCCTCTTGGGCCTCTAAGCCTGCTATGGTGTCTCGCAAGAGTTGGTTCTCGCTTTGCAGCAGTTTCTTCTCCCTCTTCACACACTCCCTCTCTTCTCGACGGTGCAGGGACCAGACAGTTTCAGTATCCAGGCTACGCTCAACGCGTCTGAGAGCTACCAAGGCCTCCTTGTTAGGATTATGCTCAATAGCAAGAGTGTAATATTGTAATTAACAATCTTTTTCATATTAATAAAGTGATTTCTGGTTTAAACAAATCTTATAGCATTTATAGTTTAATAATTGTCAAAGTAAATAATCATAAGGTCTAAAGACTATGAGAAAAGAAGAATTGTTCGTACATCTGGATATGTATGTGGTAGACACAATTCTTTAGTTAGTCTTGAATATTGTTCACAACTTAAGTTAAAGGTTGGGCACCTTTATCTTGTTAAAGTTGTAGAATTCTTTTGTTAGCATTTGAGTGGGATCAAATGAGATATGATGAGTCTAAAATCATCGGAGTGTCTTCGAGCAAAAGAATCTAGTGCACTGGGTGCATTGAACTGGATCACAATGAAATACTTTATCTATAACCGTCAGTAGATAAAAGTAATTTCATTATCAGGACAATCGGAGAGTCTATCTTAATCCTGAGATAAATGATGGACTTATGGTTGCAAGTGATATCATTTGAGTTATCAATGAGTACGATTATATCGCATAGTCTATCCTCGATAGTTTGGTGATATTCATTTGTTAATCGATAGAGGACTTCATTTATAGATATGGACATCGTAGCTCCATTTATCAAATGAGAGTATAATATCATCATATGGATGTTTTGAGGTAATTGGATATTAAATCTCAACGTTGAGTTTTCGATAGTGTCTATTGAAAACATGGCTTCTAGACAAGTCAAAATATCCAAGTTCAAAACGTGGTCATATGAGTAAATATGCTAACTTGGAGAGTTATTGGCGGTCTATGAACTCTTGGCGATTACTGATATTAATCACGAGGATAAACTATCTCCAACATGATTGTCTAGGGTATGAATGAGGAAACATCTTCCTTTTCTGTCTTTATTTAAGAGTTCAATTTTAGCTCTTTAGTGGAATGAGTTAAAATTAATGGATCGGACCTAAGTGAATCATTTGTTGATTGTGATTAGGTTATGTCTATTGAAGCTTAAATTTAGATAGCCCGCCAAGATCCCTAATCCACACAGACTTGCATGGATCACTTGATATATTCTACCGGACCAATTTAGGGTCCATCTAGAATTGCATTTAATATATTAAGAATATAATTTGCACGTTATTTATGTAATGGGCTGCTCAATTATATTTATATATTAATGGATGACATGTGGGCTTGTTTCTTTTAGTAAGAATGGGTCTAGTTCACATGTGGGCTTTTTATTTAAAGTCCTATGGATTAAATGAAATAAGAAAATAATATTTGACCCAATATTTTTATGTGGGGCGGCAAGGTGATTAATTAACCTTAAATATTATTTTGTTTTCATTGTTTAATTAAATAAGAATTAATTAATTTATTAATTAATTGTTTAATTAAGAAACAAATCTGTTCTGATTAGGAAATATGATTCCTAAAGGTATACTATTGGTAGTAGTATACTTAAATTAAAAGACTTTTTTGACAAGGAAATAAATAATTAATTTTATTTATTTAATCAAATAGGAAGTCTTTTATATAGTCACAAATACACTAAAGAGTTGGATTAGGGTTTGTACATAAGATATATACATGAATATGGGATATATATATGTTTTATATATGCATAATGTATGCGGAATATATAGGAACATATACATATATGCATGCAGAAATATATGGGATATATATGAAGGCATGCAGCCATATATGGCATTATATATATGTATTTAAAAGGCAATCAGTTTTAAAAGAGATATAATAAAATAATGCATGCAGTATTGGAAACAAAAACATTATATATGTTTAAATTGCGTGCAATGTTAGGAACATATATATGAGGCGTGCAGGATTATATATAGATATATTTCTTTATATATTTGTAAAAACCCTAGTTTTTGCAATTGAGAGCTTTTTCTTTTGCTAGAGAAAAATAAGATCCAACTCTAAGACTAGTGAGTGATTCAGCCTAGAGGTTTGTGAGAGAAGAATTGTTCTTGTTTCGATAGTGTACTAGTGATCTTAACATCAAGAGATCTTGTACACACTTTTGAATTAGGTTCACGCGAATTTCAATCTTACGATTGTGAATTCAAAAGTGACCGGAACGTTCTTAGCAACCTATTGGAATTTTTGTGACTAACAGAAACCAGAAAAGTTTTGTTTGTCCATTCTCAGGTTTGCAATTCAAAGAAAAAGGGAGACCACGCTCCTAGGTGATTCACGTTCGTGCTAGGATTGAAGATCTTGCGGATTACCATCGACGCAAGTCAATCGGATCACGCGACAAAAGGTATTCTTCTTTTGTTAGATAATATATATGTTTAATTGATTAAAAGGGTTAAGGTTCATAAAAGGAAAATTTTTTAAAAGCTACTAAATCTATTTTATTTTTAGTCTCGCTTCCGCTGCGTGTACTTTTACGGTATATTTTTCCCTACACTCCTGCCTCCCCTCTTCAGAGTCCTTGGCTTCTTGGAGCAGAGGAGCTACACACTGCTGGGTCTGGATCAGTTCCTGTTGAATATCTTCTAGTCTGGCTTGGACCCCTATGTAAGCCTCCCTCAAGGTCAGCAGTTGCTTCTCCATAGCCAAAGCAAACTTGAAGCCCTACAAAAAGAAGGGAAAGTTAGTATTTGTCAGAAGGAAGAAAGAATAGTAAGAGAGAAAGAAGAATTTTACCTCAGCCAAAACAAATGCTCCCTTAGCAACCAGGATGTTAGTAGGAAGCTTGGCCATATTCATCAAGCCTCCACCAGGGTAGGAGGCCGTGAATCGGGATACCACTTCATCAAGGGTGTCACCTTTTGACCCTGGTCCAGAGGGAACATCAGCAGGAGGGGTAGGAAGGAAGGCAGCATCTTCTCTATCTGCACTTCTAACATGGTCTTTGGAGGACGCTGCTGAGAAAGGAGCAGCAGGTAATTTCTTGGCAGCAAGAGGAACAACATCCTGGCTTTTCTTCTGTGTTGGTTTCCCAGATTCCAGAGCTTTAGCTGCTCAAGCAAGCATCCCCTTGATCTTTGAACGTGAAGGGGGAGAAGTAGAAAGACGAGCAGGAATCTTGGCTCTAGACCCCGCTGGAGCAAGAGAGGAAGTAGTAACACCAACAGTTGTTCTTGATGGAGCAGGAGGAAGGATGGGGTCGGTTCCAGTTCGGATGGACCCCGACACGACTCTGGCAGTATTCGAAGGAGAAGGAACATGAGAGGTATGAATTGACAGAGTCAGATTCCCCGTCCCAGAGGAAAATGGTGACCCTGCTACCACCGGGGCTGCAGACACTACAAAAAAGTAAGAAAGCATAATGAGAACAAGCAAAAGGGAAACATATGAAAGAAATAGGGGAATCAGATGTAGTCACTTACCAGGAAGGGCAACAGAAATCCTTAAGTACCGCTCTAGGCGGGCTCCCTCAAAGGGATCTAGAGTGGGATACTGCATGTTGGTGTACCACCTCTTCGTGATCCTTGTAAGAATGTCTCGGGACTCAGGAGCCAGCACCCCCTTCGCCCACTTGTCCCTTACTGAAAATTGTGTAGGGACGGGGTATTCATACCCCCCAATAAAGGCAGTGCGCCCCTACTCGCCTTCCACCACGAATCATTCTTCCTTCTAGGGCGCGGCGTACTTCACATTTGCCCCTGGAACAGTAAAATTCATGTCATTCGATGCCCTCAGGTAAAATTGACCCCGAGGCACCATATTGGTGGTGTTAAAAAGGAAGCGGAGCTCGTCTAACCTTGGCTCCCGCTCGATGCGATCTTTCTCGCACTGCTCCTTCCAGAGCACCAAAAACCTCGTCAAGTGCTTCTAGAACCCCGGTGAGATCTGGAAGGGGGCTAACTCCAGTGTGACAAGGGCCCGGTGAAGTGTTGGGTGCAATGGCAGCCGGACTCCACATTCGAAGGCCGCCTTATGGATCAGCAGACGATCTTGATGTGGGGTGTATACGTCATTGTAAGGATTCCCATTTGTTGATTGGCTTGTTTCGTGGACAAACCACATGTTGGGGTTGATGTAAGGGTAGCTTAGGAATTGGTGATCATCCAATGACCCTCTCAAGACCTCAAGAGAAGAAGCACAAAAGGTATATTCTAGTGCTTACTTGCTTTGAAGAAATCTAGTTGCACACACACACAACTCATAGATATCTCTTATTCTTGTATGTTGTGTGTTTTTATATGTGTGCATTCATAATTGTTGAATATCTCTTCATGCATGATTATTTAATTGCATCTATCTCATTAAAATGCCATGATTTGTTTAGGCATTAGGATGCAAAGTCATGAATTTTATTTATGCTTATTTGAATTGATTGCATCTTGTTCTATGATAATGCCATGACATGATAGGCATTATGATGCATTCAATTACACACTTGCACTTCATGTTTGTTAGCTTTACGTGTGGTGTAATTCGTTTCTGTTTGAGTGATCGGAAACGTCTGTGCTTGCACGATGGTGTGCATGTCTTAGCACGATGGTTGACCACTTGAAAAGGTCTCATTCTTCTCTTGGATAAGTGGTAGATTCGGTTTGATTATTTGGAGTGAAGTGTCTAGGTTCAAAATATTGAATTTCAATGATTTAAATATTTTTCAAAACTGACCTTTATATGGTCTTATGACCATAACTTTTTACAAAAAGCTTTAAAATGAGTTTTGAAAATTTTTGTACAAACTAGACACTCATACCTTTCCAATGGTATATTATTCGTAATATTTCATGACCGTTTGGATTGGTTTTGAAATCTCCAAAGTAACCACCAAAACAGGGCAACTATGTTGTTGTCCGTTTCTGACCTTTGGTCACTCAATTGACCATAAATTTTTCTAAAGACATTGAAATGTCATTATATAAAAACTATTAGAAATTAGACATCCATACCTTTCCAACGATATATTATACGAAAGGTTTCGATGTCGTTTGGTCATGTTTCGGAGTGCTCGAATCTTGAGCTACTGTACTATCGCGAGTACCGCGAAAATGCCCATAGTTTTTCTATTTCTTCCAAAACGACATAGTTTCACTTGGGCACTATAAATACATATCTTTCTCATCATTTTGAGGGTTGAGCCACAAAATGAAACCCTAGAGAGAGAGGCTCCATATTCTTGAGAGAGAAAGCACCAAGATTGCTTCTTTAACTCTCTAAACCCAAAACCCATCTCCATCTTGCATCATTCAACATCATTTGAGCATGGGTCTTCTTCAACACACATGGTATGATTTTTTGAACACTAATCTCATCTAATTTTAGTGTTTCTACTTATCAATTTTATCTCATTTATTACTTGTATGTGTTTAGATTTATTTCTACATACATGGTTGAGATTATGTGTTGATTGGGTTAATTTTTACATAGCTTAATTGATTAGGTTATTATTGCCTAAAAGCTATGCCATAAACATTCTTGTGTGATTTATTGATAACTAGGTTGATAGATTGTTTTTAAATCAACTAGTTAATCCTTTGAATGTTTGTGGGTTATTTGTGATAGCTTTGTATCTAGGATTGGTTATCCTTTACTTAGCTAAAGTTGTATGCCATGTCATATAGCTATTTTCATATCTAGGATTGATTTTATTGTCATCATATAATCCTAGGTAAGCATCTAGATTACCCTAGCTCTATCTTGCATATTTGGATATCATTGCATATTCACTTAGGGTGTTGATCTCTTTAGAGAAGTAAGTCTTGTGTGATAGACCGGGATTAGGTCGTACACCGGGATTAGGTGGTCACATGAGCAAATTGGACTATATCCACTTTTACAGGCCTGCGGGTAGTGGTAGAGGGATATTGGCCGGGATTAGGCTGTCAAACTGGGATAATGTTGTATACGTTATCACAATTAGTGAATTTGAGGTTCGAGTGTGGCGCACTTACCAGCCTATGGCTTTTCCCGTGAGGGTTTCCACGTAAATATCAAGTGTTATTTAAATTCCGCACATATTACACTTGTTATATATATTGACTAGTTTGGGGCATTTTCGTAATCTTGACTTAATGCGAAAATTAGGTAAAATTTATTAAAATCTATTCAGCCCCCCTCTAGATTAATATTAGAACACACCGAGTTATTTGTTTCAGTCGTAACCCCGATGAGGAAGAGAGAGAGTGATGTTATCTGGAATCTTGTACTCCTCCCTCAGCTTGGCCAGAGAATCCAGGGTGCATACGGAGTCGGGGACTATCCTCCAGTCATGAAAAAGGGCGAAAGAGCCGGCCTGGACCCCGACTAGTGAAATGCTTCCTTCATCGCCTCCGTCGCCACCTTCGACCCTCGCCGCATCCACCCCGTCATGGATAATGACAGGGTCCTCCATTTGATTGTGGAAACCCGACCCAATTCGGGGGTTTCGGGTAGAGCGACAGCGTTGGGCCCGCAGGGTATCATCAGCAACCCCGTCCCCCTCTCGATCCCGCTTCCTCCTCTCCGAGGTCAGGGAATCCTCCGCCACGTCAGCCTTCTCTGTGTTGAAGAGGGCATCAATACTGTTAGACTGATGTGAAAAGACGGGGTCGGGATGAGTACAGGTCGCCATCGTAGAAGGGTTTTGCTCAGTGGCAATTTCTTGAGAAGTAGGGAGTTAGGAAGGAGAAGCCATTGAAGAATATAGAAGAAATTTTGAGGATTGCTAAGTAAAGAAGAAAGAAAGAAAGAAAGCAGAGCAGTTGGGTGTCGTTCTCTTTTTTAATTTTGAAAGTTTGAAAGTGAGGAAGAAAGCATCAGTGAAGCCGGTCTATTTATAGAAGAGGGGTGGCTGTTTCACACTTGGAAATCGGAATCGATGACCGACAGAATGAGTTAGAGTCATTTTCTGCATTAATCGTGCCAAAACGACTCTTTTTGAAAACGAGGAACCCAATCGTTGATCGACACGCAATCGGTATTAAAGCATCAAGTAAGGATTTACTCCTCCTAGGTGGAGAATTAGTCAGACAAGGAAATAAGCAGATAAGGCAGAAAATCCCTCAAGTATAGACAGGATCCTGACTCCGACTCCGACCCTGACAAGGTATCAGTGTCCAAGTCAGGGGGGATTTTTGTTAACCGCCAAAATTGGCGAAGGACCAAGGAAGAATTTTCCACCCAAACACAAGGAGAAGATAGGAGTACAGATACCATTGGTTACCCCGACAATCGTACCATCCAGCTATCGGACAAAGGCAAACTCAGACTGATCTGAGTGCGCATTCCCTCCAGTGGGGTCTGACCCAGCTTTCCTCTAGCTTTTTAGGGACCCCACCAGCATCTTGATCCATAAGCAACGTCCCGAGTCGGAGTACTAGTTTAGAACTTGTAGCGGGGTCCAACCTCGCCATACCCTGGTCTCCTATAAACCCTGCAGCACCTTGACACGGAGTTCCACTGAGCATCCCACTATAATACCAGCTAGATATCCCCCTACTCCATCAGTTGGATGACTACTGGCTTGCACTTTCTGATATAGCTAGCCCACCAAGCAGGAAGATACCAGGTAGCAAGATTCTCATATCAGAAACTAAAAACTCCATAAAAGATTCATTAAAACGCTGCCGTACAAAGGAGAAATACTCTTTCCCGCCAGAGAGTCCTATTTTAAGCAGGTCAACACAGTAAGAATCCTACTAGGAAGGTAACAATTTGATCACGAGATTGACTCCTCCTAAGAAGTAAAGACTAGATTCTACACGTAAAGCTCTGAGATTATCTCCAAAAAAGAAGAGGATCCTGCATTGGCCAAACCCTAGACCGAAAGTATAGGAGTGCATGGCAAGCAACATGACCTATATATACAGCTACTTATTCATTGAAAGGGAGATGGCGGCCATAAACCCTACGATCAACTTCTACTTATCGACATGCACGAGTTCACCATCACGATCATCTCCATTACCCACTGAATCTCCATACCTTACTGTTAATATTGAATGTATAGTTCACATGTTTGTAATGCAAAATGACGATCAATAAAAAAAAAAAAAAACTTAATTTTATCTATTTTTTGGTGTCCCACGTCGTATTTGCATTGCTTAGGATAGTCGGTATCGAACCACTTGATACCCCTTCGACCAGGGTCAATCTTGATCTTGGTCCTTGTAAAGTCGTTATTTGGAATTTCACCCCCAGTGATGATTTTTCAATAACAGAATCCAACGCAAACCATAGGGTTGCGGATGCTTTTCAGTAGGTAGTTTCAGCTTCTTTACCAGCTCTTTAGATACTAAGTTTTCTGAACTTCCTATGTCAATTACAACATTTGCTATCACTCCATTAATAAGGGTGTTGGTTTGAAATACTTGATGCTGAGTGGAAATTTCCGGTCCTCTCTTTGGTGTTAAGAAAACCCTCTGAACAATGGAATTTAATCTTCTCTCTTGATTGTCAAAATTTTCTGTTACCTGATTTCCTACCGAGTTGTCCTGCTTAATTTCCTCTGTCTCCCCTGTTTGAGTGTCACAAGGCTGACGTGCCACCATTCCAACGAAATCGTCTTCTCTATCTTCTTCAATTCCGTCGACAACTTCTGGTTCTTGACAATCACCTTCATCTTCTACGTAGTCACCTTCAGCAAAATTAACAGCAGGTCTCTGTGGACATTGATTTGAGCGGTGCCTAGGCTGGTGGCATCTGTAGCATAGTGAGGGCATGGGTCTAGCATAAGGGTTTGGTGCTTGTTGATGAGCAACTCTTCTTGGCCGGTTTTCGACATTCGAGGTTTCAATGGCTGGTTCATTCGGGGTGGCCACTTTGCTTGGTCCCGCTTGGAACTGATGGTTAGGGAACCTTGTTCGCACAGGTGGGGCTTTGGTTGGCTCCTCAGCTTTTCGTGCTAAATCGAATGCTTGCCGGAGTGTGAACGTATTAAGCATTTTCATTTGGTCTTGTATTTCTCATTTCAAACCTCCCCTAAATCTTGCGATTTGCATACTGATAGCATTAGGCGAATGAAATCATCAATGTATTCTTCCGCTATCCTATTTCCTTGCTTGTAGTTATGCAATTGTACATACAAACGTTGCTCATAATCAGGAGGTAGAAATTTGGCCATGAATTTACTCTTCATCTTCTCCCACGTTACGATTGGTGGTTTTCCATCTAGGACTCGTTTGTTTTTCAAGTATTCCCAATATGCTGCAGCCGACCCTTTCAGCTTGTTGGTAACCACTTTGAGTTTCCGGTCTTCAGAACAATCCATTACTCCAAACCCTGTCTCAACCTCATCTATCCATGAAAAGAATTCGTCTACATTCTGAGTTCCCTTGAATATTGGTATCTCTACATTGAGTTTGTAATCTCGGTCTCCTTAGCTCCTCCTTGGGGCTCGATCTTCTGATTCAATCATCTGCAGATTCTGGGTGGGAATTATGGGTAATGGTTGTTGGTTTTGGGTTTGTGGTATGTTATCAGGGTTATGAGTCAAGGACATCGGGCCACGAGCGATCTCATCTGCCCCTCCACATCATTGGTCGATTACCCTGTTGCCATTAGGCGACAACGCCTCTAGTCTTCGAAGAATCTCCTCGTATTGTGCTTGAAGTAAAGGAATTCCATCAAGTAGTGGACGAATGTCGTTGATGGCGGCAGTAACAACTCTGGTTGCTATTGCCCTTATCCACTGATCTTCGTCAGTCAAACGATTACCCCCAATATCGTCGCGCACCATCAGAAGGCTTGCTGAAAATTCAGGCTCTGATACCACTTGACGTAGCGGAAGCTTAGTGACTCTCGAATCCACGAGAGAGTTTCTCGAATCCACGAGAGAATAGGTGTTCGAAGAACGATTTTTTTATCGATTATCAAAAACTGCCAAAAACCTTTTCTGACTCTTGCTTTTAAAATAAAATAAATTAAAATCCTAATTCGACAAGAAAACAAAGATCAAACAAATTTGACTTAGTTTCCAACACTAAAACTTAAAGACTTGTTAAACAAGAAAACTAAAATTGAAAGCTAAAAGAATTTATAACACTGTCGTTTCCTGCAGCTGTAAGAGTTGGAATGGGTCTAGGCCTCTTCATGTCTGTTTCCTGCAGCTACTCTTCCTTCATGTCCTACATCACAAGAGTTTTTGATATTTAGGACCTAAAGTTCTAAATATATATAAATAAAAAATGAACTTGAAGTTCAAAGTTGTGAGCTAATCAAAACCTGATTTTTTTTATTTTTTTTATTTTTAAATTGAAAATTATTAGAAGACTTGTGTATAATTATGAACTAGCAGTTCACGGATGTAGCTAAAGTCTTAAAATGATTTGAGTTATGTTAAGAATTCATCATTCTCATTATATATATGAACCTGAAGTTCTAAAAGTGAAAAGGTAAATTGTTCTTACCTTTTCTCACATTTTAATCTTTAAATTTTCAATTGTTTATTTCACATAATCAAACTGTATGCAAGCGAAGGATATGATACTCTTATGTTTCTTCTATTCTCCTTGCAAGATATGGAAACCAGGTACGTTTTATATGTATTTTATTTTATACATATCACCTTGCTTGATTATCAAATATTTAGTACAGTTAATTCATTGTAAATTATATTTTTATTCTTAACACATTAGAGTCAATTTGTTCCGCATTGTTTGCCAAAAGAATTAAAATTTGTATACTTTATGGTAAATCACGATTTGTCATGTTGGATCATTGAATAAATGAACATGATTTAAGAATATTTTGACAATCAATGCCTTGAATTTGCTCCCATAGTAGAAATTTCCTATGGTTTTAATCCATAATTTGTTATTGAAGAAACAAGATCAAGAACACTTAATTGTAAATGATTTAAGTGTGTATACTATGCCTTTTGTGTCTAGACTAAATCCATTTATCTCACATAACTAAATTAACTAATATCATTCCCTAAAGTGAATTCTAAATTATCTAACAGTCATGGTGGTGTTTTTTGGTCAATATAATTATTATGACCTTAGTTATCATAATAAGAAAACCTGTTCACTAGAAGTGGAATCACACCAAAAACAAAGTAAGAAAAATGATTACTGTTGGTGGGATATGAGATGAAAATAGTGGTGTACCTAAAGTATACATAAATATCGTGTTGATATTTTACCAAATAAAGGCTCCTGAAGAGCTAATTGTATGTTAAAAAGTGAAAAACAAAGTGACATATAAGTGACACTTTGTTATTTTAATTGATTTTAAAAAATCTATTTAGTTATAAAAATATACATCATAAATAAATGTTGTATTATTTATACCGTCGCATGCCGTAAGCATTTAATTTTATTCTTACAATTGAGTCTATCATATGATATCATAAGAACAATATGATTAGAAATTGTCATGAACTTGAAGTTCTTCAATCTCATTATTTGAAGAAAATTACGATGCATCATCAAATTATTGGAAATAACTTATATCCATTATAAAATCTGTAGATTCTTTAGCAACAGTCCCTAAAGGACAATTTGACAATACAAATTAGTTCCCTCAAGAATGATATGTCTAAAAATGAAGGATAACATTTTGATGATATGTCTAAAATGAATGATATCGCTGAATAAATCCATGAAGGATAACAAGATAAGGCCAACGAGAAAATAAATTCATGTCATTAGAGGGGAAAAGATACAATTAGAAAAATTAACGGCGTGAAATTACAGTTGGCATGCGTCATCTTTATCTTATCTTAATTCTTGTATAAATCACATGAATCAGAAGTTCAAAGGATCATTCACTTGTAAATTGCAAGTTCGAATGAATTTATTTTTATTAATTGCCAATATATTAACCCAGGTGATTGTTTCTGAAGAACAATTATGCAAACGACAACATAAATTATTCGTTGCACATTAGAATTGTGATATGTAACTTTTATTTAAAAGTTATTATTCATGAAGTGAATATGAAAGATTATGATCATGTTAAAAATAATGCTCGGGCTATATTTAATCCTCATCATCTAAACAAAGGCTTCTGAAGAGTTAAATGTCCTTGAAGAGACAAAAACATTTTTAAGGATGTACAAAGCAATGAAATGTAATCTCTTCCTATGAGACTCATAAATTAAAGAGATCTCAACCTATGCAAAGACACATATACAGAAAGTATATAAATATTACGGTTCCCCTCTATAGTAGTTTACAGTAGCCTTTGAAGAGGCTTGTGTATTGTAAAAATTGAGATCTTCTATACTGTTGCTCTGCATATTATGAAATGATGAGGGTCTTGAACCACAAATTGTGGATGAATGTCGACATAAAACTATTTTCCGAAAGGCAAAGCTAGATTCATTTGAAAACTTGAAATGTTTTGGACATGTAGTATAGATGTTTGAAGACGTCAAACGTTTTTATTAAAACGATTATTCGTACGAAAATTAAGATAGTGAGATATAAATTATATCTCGAAACAAAGGGTTTACTATAAAAATCAAGTATTGATCATGTACAAATATTTTGTTGCATAAATAATATTTTCTATGATGGGAATAATCCCTGAAGGATTCAAAATGCCAGAAGCATATAATTAAAATTCTCGTAACTTATGTTCAATAAAGTTACAATGATTTTTATATGGTTTAAAACAATTTAGAAGAATGTGGTATGATCGTCTTAATGAACATGCCTCATAAAATTGGGTATATTTAAGTTCCTATATGCATCATGTGTATTCATAAAGACATTGAAATCCAGATTTACAATTGAAGTAGTATATATCGATGACATGAATTTAATTGGTACTTCTGAAAAGTTTCTAAAACTGCTAAATATTTAAAATTTGAATTTGAGATAAAAGTTTTGGGGAAAACAATATATTGCCTGACCTGGAGATCCAACATAATGGAATACTTTTCCATCAATCTACTTATATTAAAAGATTATGAAAAGATTCAATATGGATAAGTCTCATCCTTTGAACACTTCGATGATAGATCTTAATAAAGATTCATTCTGACCTAAAAGATAATGATGAAATGATACTTGATCCAGAAGTACTGTATCTTATTGGTGCACATTGCACAAGATATATCATCAAAGTTCTTCTACACTCTAAGAAAGTTGGTATATGGCATCAGTATTTGTCGACTTTGCCAACTATAAGACTCATAACATAGTTTTTTCGGGGGAAGTATTTTTCACTTTGGACATATGTGCACTGTACTCGTTTTCCTTTGATCATGTTTTGTCCCACTGGGTTTTCCTGTTGAGGTTTTTAATGGGGCAGTATTTAAGCATGTCCAATATATTTTTCATGAAGCTTTGAGGGTTTTATCAAGGTGGCGTATATTCAAGGAGGAGTGTTGTGATAATATAGGCTTATCACTACCTAGATAATTATTTGTTATTATCCTGTAATTTAAGAGATATCGATTGTAGAGATAATCCTCTATATGGCTATATATATAGGCCTATTATGTAATCATTCATAAAGAATCAATAAGATTGATTGAGATGCTTTTTCCCTCTATTCTCTCTCTTGCTTAGCAGTTTATTTTATGTTCTTGCTTTAAGGATTTATTTTATAACATCATATTAAATTTAAAATTCTATCGAAATTTTCTTAAATCCTCATTTGGTTTAACAAACATTTACCTTATAATATTTCACTACCATCTTTATCTACCGTAAATGTGTGTCTATATATATATATATATATTTGTCTTTTTTACGACGAATCAGGAATATGATATGATTAATTGATGTCATTATTTTTTTTAAGGGAAAATTAATTAATAAGTCCAATTTGTGCGTAAGTGTAGTAAATTAATTTTATATGATTAGTATTTGTGAAACAAAATATAGGAATTAATCTTCTTTACACCGATCTTGATGAATTTTTTGTTTTAATGTAATTTGTATATATAAAGTGGAAGAGTGTAGTAAATTAATATATATAAATAGATATGATATTTTCATACAATATAATATTATTACAATATCTCCTGGTCATATATGCTCATGCATAAACCAGAAACAAGAAGCAAATTCTCACTAGAATCACTAGTGTTATTCTACTACTCATACTACAATACATATATAACATATAAGCTTAATTAAGTTAGCTAGAATCGGGTATAATGGGGATTTTCAGGGTCGGGTTTGTCGACACCGTCATCATTCCGGAGCCAAAAAGTCTGATCGAAAGAAGCGGCGGTCTTCGGAACATCAGCCATCACCCAATCGTTGCCTTCCGGGAAGTATATCCCCGTACGGGGATGTGGAACCCAAGTTGTTGTTGTTGAACTCTCCTCCTGATGATCATGACCGTTAATCTTGTCAACAATGTTTATCGATGATTCTGTTAAGTTTCCTCCATTTTGTTGACTGTCATCTATTCCTACCAATTTACTATGGTGACGCGTCACTAATGGCTTGGCTTGATCCGGCCTGCATGCATATGCATAATGATGCATGTTCGGTTTAGTTAGCATGCAGAAATATTAACGATTCAAGATGGATAAAAAAACTGTTATCTATTTTCAATAGAGGTCGTTTGTTATTTAGTCTAAAGATTGAATTGTACTTAATTTTAATAAAGACCGTAGTCGATTGAAATCTAAAACCAGAATAATATGTTTGTTTTTTATTTTTATAAAATGTTACTTGAGATTATTATTATTATTGTTATTTTGATGTATTATACTATTATATAAATTCGGGGTTTTTAGGGAGGAAGACTCGAACCCGTAACCTAATGGTGCATGTGTGAGATGTTTACCACTGGATCAACCTCATCTCATGACATTATTTGAAAAGTCATGATTTTACTTTTTTATTTTCAGTTGTTTATGGGTAATTTTGAGTTATTTGATCACTTAAAAAAAGAAAAGAAAATATTCATCCATTAAGTGTTAAGTGCAAAAAAATAAACGACCCTAGTTACATATAGTCATTATACCGTCACCATATATTAACAAAATCTGAAACTAGTGGCTAAGAAAGTATTGTTAATATAAATCAAATAAGATTACCTGAGCATTGGCATCTTTGCTCTGAGGATCCCAGCTCTTCCTCGGATCCTTAAATGTAAAAACATGGAGCAGCTTGTGTCTTGCAAATTAAAAATTAATGAGCTAGATATCTCAGAAAACTGGTTCTGGTTCTCTGGACTGAAATTATAAAACTATGAAGAGCTTTGAGCAATATACATATATATATATATATATAGGGACCCCATTGATGTAATAATAATATTGGATTATATATATTTGCAGAATAAATTCCATTGCACGTCTGGTGAAGGATTTTAGAGAAAAGGACATGCACACATTATTGATAAAGCAAAAGTGAAGTAGCTAGAGAGTCTTTTTCCAATTCAATAATCTGTGGTTCAAAAACTCTCTGCTCTAAATCAAACATCATTAGAGATTTAGAAATCATATATGCCCTCCATTAATGGCCTTTTTAAAGCAAAGGATTGTATATGAAATCAGTTCTTTATTTGCTTGTTTGTTTGTTTATTTATATATGCTGATAATATTTGTTTTTCTAAGTATTAATTCTGAGAATATATGAATATTTTTTTTGTGAAGATTAACGATTAGACATTTTTAGATGGGTTCAAAAACTAAATAGCACTTTTTGGGGAGGTCTTGTGCAAATAGCACCACATTAATAAATCTTGTTTTAATAACACTAAAGTAGGTGATCAAACCAAAATGCCACAACTTATTTTTTATCTTTTTTTTTTTAACTTTTTAAAATTTCTACATATATTGGGAGCACTTTACCCCTTAGTGGGCCGACCCGGTGTGAGTCCGGATTAGTCAGGGTGTGGTCTGGGCTGATTGCACCGTATGGTGGATCCGTCCCACCCGGAAACCGGATGGTGTAAACCAAAAAAAAAAAAAAAAAATTTCTACATCTCTCTCTCTCTCTCTCTCTTCCCATTCTCTCAAACGATCTCCCTCCCTATCCTCTCATACGATCTCTCTTTCTTCCTCTCCTCTCAGATGGACTCGCCTCAACAATTTCTGGAAAACGTCACACACACCGGTAAGTATCCAAAAAAACATAGTAATAAGTTCGAATATTCATGAATTAAGTCTCAAAAACGCATGAATAAGTCTCGAAAATTCGTGAGTAAGTCTCGGGTATTCATAAATAAGTCTTGAAATGAAACAAATAAGTCACGAAAACACATGAATAAGTATCGAAAACACACAAGTCTCGAGTCATCGTAATAAGTCTCGGGTATTCATAAATTAAGTCTCGAATAAACGTAATAAGTCTCAGGTATTCATAAATAAATCTCGAAATTGAACAAATAAGTCTCGAAATTTAAAACAAATTCTCAACATCTGGCCTAGGGCAAGTCACAATATAGCGGCCTGCATTTTGTACAGATTTTAGGTTTCTATTGGTATTCAACCAAGATCCCCACATTTACATCAAGTTTTGGGTCTGAATTTTCACCCATAAATAGGTCAAAAGAATCAACTAGATCACAAGTGGCATCAATTTCAATACAAACCATAGCAAATGAAATTTTCTTCATGGATTCGGTTAGGCTATCAGCATAAAGGGGCTTCCCAACCGCACTAGCAATATGGTTCAATCCCTCTTCATTCTAGTATTCATGAGGAATATTGAAAAGCTTAACCCAAACTAGAATTTTAGAGTAGGAATCTTTAGATAGAATGAGCTTAGGATGCCATTTTTTGAGGATCACCATCCTTCCAGCAAACAACCAAGGGCAAGCCTCTAACACATTAGAACAAGCTTCATCATTCGAGAACTTGAAGAAGTAAAATCCCTTATCATTAGCCAAAACTTCTTGTAGACCACGATTGCCCCAAATACGCATGACAATGTTGTTAACTAGAGAAAAAGGAAGCTTTTTCTCAATAAAATAACCCGCCAAGCAGCTCTTCCATGCTTTAGAGCCATCCTCTACAACTTCCATGGGTGGGGAGACACACTTCCTATTATCACTTTGTAAGGGCTGGTAGAATTTTATGTTTACAGGCCCACTTGTAGGGATATCCATAATCAGACCATTGTGAGCACCTTTCAGCACATTACAATAAGAAGAAGTGTTTTTTTTTTTGAAAATTATAGGAGGCAATTGACCTACAACAATGTTAGCATCTTTATTCACCAAAGAATGAGTGATAGAGATACCTTTATTATGGGAGACCTCCTCCACCTTATTAAATATTTTAAAGGTAATTGCACAAACATCACCTGAGGTTTGACATAATGACACGTATATGACAGTTTTGAACATATTAACACAAACATCCCATAACCTTTGAGAAATATTGCACTAACATCCCCTACCGTTAACTCCTAACAGTCAACGGTCAAAGGATCAAAATGACTAAAATACCCCTTATTTTCAGTTTTTTGAATAAACAATTTTCTTATATTGAAATCAATTTATATATATAAGAAAAAATTACTGGATACATTTAAGGGAAAATTGCACAAACTTACCCTAACGTTTTCCATTATGGCATAATATTCAACTAATGCATTTAATTGCACAAACAACCCCTCCTGTTAGTCAAATATGGTTAAAAATAACCATTGACTGTTATTTTTTTTTGAAAGCCCCAAATTGCCCCTGCACTTTATTACAAAAAAAAAATCTTAATTGCCCTTTATTTAAAACATTATCTACTTTAAATTATTAGAATATAAAAAATAAATACTAAACATGATCCTTTTTAAATAAAAAAAAATTCAAAAATAATATATTAAAAACAAAACAATTTAGGAAAACTTTATTTTGAGAAAATACAATTTAATAATATTTTAAAAACAAAACAAAACAAAATGTTATTTTGAAAAAATATAATTTAAAATTATGCAAGTCCAATATGAATAGTGGTAATATGCTATATATTTTTGAAATTTAAAACATATATTTTTTTTATTATATTATTTTTGAATTTTTTATTTATTTAAAAAGGATTATGTTTAGTATTCTAAACACAAATATAAATAAAATCATCAAAAGTTTGAAATAAAAATATAATCATTTGTCATAATAAAATACAGTAACACCGAAAATTTGTTCAATGTTCATCTCTATAAGACAAAATAATTTGACTCAATATAAATTACGCATTATATTTTGATTCAAAAATAAAAAAATAAATATTAAATATAATCCTTTTTAAATAAAAAAAAATATGTTTTAAATTTCAAAAATATATAGCACATTACTACTATTCATATTGGACTTGCATAATTTTAAATTATATTTTCTCAAAATAACTTTTTTTTTTGTTTTAAAAATATTATTAAATTGTATTTTCTCAAAATAAAGTTTTTCTAAATTGTTTTATTTTTAATATATTATTTTTGAATTTTTTTGATTTAAAAAGGATTATGTTTGGTATTTATTTTTTATATTCTAATAATTTAAAGTAGATAATGTTTTAAATAAAGGGTAATTAAGATTTTTTTGTAATAAAGTGCGGGGGCAATTTGGGGCTTTCAAAAAAAAATAACAGTCAATGGTTATTTTTAACCATATTTGACTAACAGGAGGGGTTGTTTGTGCAATTAAATGCATTAGTTGAATATTATGCCATAATGGAAAACGTTAGGGTAAGTTTGTGCAATTTTCCCTTAAATGTATCCAGTAATTTTTTCTTATATATATAAATTGATTTCAATATAAGAAAATTGTTTATTCAAAAAACTGAAAATAAGGGGTATTTTAGTCATTTTGATCCTTTGACCGTTGACTGTTAGGAGTTAACGGTAGGGGATGTTAGTGCAATATTTCTCAAAGGTTATGGGATGTTTGTGTCATTATGTTCAAACTACCATATACATATAATTATGTCAAACCTCAGGGGATGTTTGTGCAATTACCCCAATATTTTAATGTTTGTAAACACACTCCATATATTATTTATATATTCTTTTCTTTAATTTTTGATTAAATATTATATATGGTCCATATGGACATGACATATTATATGAATTACAAAATAATTAAAATAAGAACAAATTAAAAGCACGGGGTAGGTGCGGCTGCTTCCAGATTTAGGAGGAAACCCACCTCCTCACTTTTGCTTTATTTACTTTTTTTTTTTTTTTTTGAAAAATTGTTTGATTTACTTTTTTTTTTATTTTAGTTTAGTTATTTTAATTAAATTTAATAGTTTTCAAAATTTTAATAATAGTTATTTAATATTTTTAATTTTAAATAATCATTATTTGAAATTTTAAACAATAAACCGTTAATGTCTCAATTAAAAGGTATTATATATGTTTGTTAATGCTCGAAATGATTGAATATTGTAATAATATGATTATATGATATATAAACTATATTTACAATTATTTATTTATTTATTTATTTATTTTTATTTGAATATAATTACTTAATTATTTATATAATTCTACATTAGGTTAATATTGGAATTTTGAAAAAAAAAAAAAATACTAATATGGGGTGTAACTATAATTTTAGTGGTGTACCAATATAATCACTCTTTTATATTTGGGATTCGAGACTTGAACCAAAATTAATTGAAGCTTGAATTTAAAATACGAATGGACATACAAGAAAGCCTAGATGTGGGCTTGCTCCTTGTAGCATGTGATAATCACTTAGCTTTATCTTCTAATAAGTATCTCATGACATGTATTTTCAATTTCAAAGCAGCATAATAATTTAATGATACAATTGGTTCTTATTTAATCAAATGCATTGATAATTTGATAAAAATTGAGGTGCCTAAGTGATAAGCCCCTCATACCCACATTAAGGTTTTGGATTTGTGATGTACCCCCACTCCAAATTTCATTTAAAAAAATGTATTGAAAATTTTGAAAATAAATTTAAAATATATAAATATAAATGGTTTTTTTCTTATATATGGATATATGTCACTTTATTTATTTATTTATTTATTTATTTATTTATTTTTTTTTTTTTTTGAAAAGAAAACTCATCAGAGGAAAACAGGAAAAAAACCCAACTACCTAGAGGGGAGCATATCACCCCGAACCAGACCCTCTATACAAAGAGGACAATCATCAAACCACAAGGACTCCCCATCATAGTTTAAGGCTAATTTAGCCACCCCATGAGCAACCTTATTCAACAACCTAGGCCCAAAACAAAAGGAGACAGAAGCAAAGCTATCAGCCAACAGCAGGATATCACTCACCACAACACCAATATCTGAAAAGGGAGGATTCCTCTGCTTGATCGCCTGGATAACGACGAGCGCATCAGACTCCATCAAGACATGAGAGAAATTCCTTCCAGCAGCCAAACGCAAACCCTCCAGAATGGCCTTAGCTTCCGCAATCTGAGGTTGATAAAGGGCAGAAACCTTTTTGCACCAAGTGAGCAACACTCTCCCCTGACTATCACGCACCACCACGCCAAGGCCTGTCGACCTTCTCAGAGAATCCAAAGCAGCATCAGTGTTGACCTTAACAAAGCCACAAGGAGGAACCTGCCACTTAGGAACCTGCGCACCAACAGCCACATTTGATCTATCCTTCTTCTCGTTAGCACCCTTGAAATTCTCAATAAAAGAAATGGCCCAATCACAAATATCTTCAGCTGGAAACACTAAATTATTATGGATAACAGCATTACGACGCTGCCAGACCCGCCACCATATGATGCAGAGGTTCTCAAATTCTGTTTGAGTCAGCTGGGAACAACACAACATCACAAAATCAATGAACCTGGCCTGATCAATACTTGAATTTTCTGCCACCGCCAAACCGCACAAACTCCTAACCTCCTTCAGTGAAGAGCAGTGCCACAAAGCATGCAAGGTAGTCTCAGCTTTCTTCTCACAAGTAGGACACACCACGTCCAGATGCATACCATGAGCAGCAAGATTGCAACGCGTAGGGATCCAATCGTTGCAAGCCTTCCATACAAAAGTCTTAACTTTAGGTGGTAAATTCAAGCGCCAGAAAAATTTCCACCAAGACTCCATACCAGATAATCCGGAACAGCTCGGATTAGAAAACGAAGAAGACTCTAGCCAATACCCACTTCTCACCGAATAAGCACCTGACACATCGTAATGCCACAACAAACTATCCTTCAAACCACGATTGCAAGGGGGAAGACTTAGGATGGCCTCCACCTCCTCACTCACAAAAGAACCCCGAATAAGAGCTTCATTCCACTCCCCTGAATCCAGCTTGAGGCAATCAACAGTTGCATTCAGCTCAAGAACCACCGGGGACATCACCTTAAAAGTAGATTCACGCGGAATCCACCAGTCCCGAAACACACGAATGGATGAACCATTGCCCACTCTCCACCTTGAGCCTTTCTCCACTAGTTCCCTTCCCCACAAGAGGCTTTTCCAAAGGAAAGAACCCACCCCCCCCTTCGGCCAACAAAAAATCCGAATCCGAAAAATAACAGCTTTTAAGCACCCTAGCCGCAAGAGAATCCGGGAAACGAATAATGCGCCAACACTGTTTAGCAAGCATAGCCTTATTAAAAGCCCCAAGATTTCGGAACCCCAAACCCCCCTCCCATTTTGGCCGGCACAACTTCTCCCAAGAGCACCAATGTATCTTCTTTTTCTTCCCATTCCCACTCCACCAAAACCTGGCACTCAAATGATGGAGATCCTGAATCAGAGAAACTGGAATCTTAAACAGATTCATCGAATAGGCCGGTATTGCCTGAATGACAGCTTTCAGAAGAACCTCTCTACCACCAGCCGAGAAAAAGCGACCACACCAGCTTTGAAGCTTTTTCCAAACCCTATCCTTAATATCATTAAATAAAACCCGCTTGCTTCTGCCAGTTAAAACAGGAAGACCCAAGTAACGCAAATGCACATCCACCACACTCACCCCCAACACCTCAGCCAACTGACCTTTATGCCTAAAAGATAAATTCTTACTGAAACAAACCGCAGACTTGTCAAAATTAACAACCTGACCAAACGCAGCCGAGTAAACCTCTAACACCTCCTTGATAGTAATACAGTCCCTCACAGTAGCTTCAGAAAACAATAAACTATCATCCGCAAAGAAGAGATGTGTTATTTTTGGCCCATTCCGACTACACTGAAACCCAGAAAAATCACCCCTACCTTCAGCTTGCGCGATAAGACTCGAAAGGCCCTCCGCGCAAATAAGAAAAAGGTATGGAGAGAGGGGATCACCTTGCCTTAAACCCCTCGAAGGACGAACAAAACCCTTAACTGTCCCATTCAAAATGAAAGAATAAGTCACAGAAGAAATACACTCCTTCACCAAAGCAATCCAACGTTCAGGAAACCCCATACAACGCAACATACCAATCAGAAAATCCCACTCCACCCTATCATAGGCCTTAGACATGTCCAACTTAAGGGACATAAACCATTTCTTTCCTGTCACCTTTCGACGCAGCGCATGCATGCACTCAAAACCTACCAAAGCATTATCAGTAATTAAACGCCCCGGAACGAATGCACTCTGAGTCTCTGAAATAACACTATCCAAAACTGTACGAAGCCTATTAGTCATAGCTTTCGAGATGCACTTGTACACCACATTGCACAAACTAATAGGTCTCACATCCGTCATCTTCTCCACATTTTTAACTTTCAGAATAAGACAAAGCACCGTATGATTAATTGACTCCATAGATTTTCCATTATTCAAACAATCCAAACACATACCCGTAACATCTTCCCCCACAACCTTCCAAAAACGCTGAAAGAAATCCGCCGGAAAGCCATCAATACCAGGCGCTTTACTAGGATTCATTTGGAAAATAGCCACTCTAATATCCTCAGCTGTAAAAGGTTTAGAGAGAAAACTAACCAAATCCGGTGGCACCCTTACCTTAACCGCCGCATAAACCTTAGCCAACGTCACCCAGCTCGGATTGAGGAAGAAAAAATATTTGTAAAATATGTAGCAATAATGTCCTCCATTTGATCTTCACCATCCATCCACACACCATGCCCATCAAAAAGCCCCCGGATCTTATTACGAGCTTTCCGTGAGGTAGCCTTTGCATGAAAATATCTTGTGTTCCGATCACCACCTTTCAACCAAGCTGCTCGTGATCTCTGTCTCCAGAATTCTTCCTCACGCCGTAACACCTCATCTAATTCAAACTCAACCTTCCGCTGCTTCTCCCAATCCACCCGCTCCTTATTGCTTAAATCAGCCAGCTCCCTTTTCTTATCCACAATATCCTCCCTCATTCTCCTTTTTTCCAATCCATTCCACCTCCTAAAAGCCACCGACACAGCAGCCAAACCACCTGTCACCCGCTGCACACTATTCCGCCCAGCTGCAGTAGACCACCCTTTCTCAACCATCTCAAAACACTCCCTTTTATCAGCCCATGAACACTCATAATGAAACCGAGTCCTCCCAATGTGAGCCTCTGGTTGGACTGAAAAATCCAATAAAATCGGACGGTGATTCGATTTCCAAAATTCCAAATGTTTTATACAAAAATAAGGGAACAAGGACAGCCAACCCGAATTACCAACAATATGATCTAATCGCTCTTGAATTAAATCCTTACCCCCACACCGATTAGACCAAGTGAACCGAGGGCCCTCAAAACCTAAATCTTTTAGGCCACATTCATCCAAAACAGCACGGAAATTGTCCATCAAAAAATCTGCTCTTACCGCCCCTCCCTCCTTTTCCGAAAGACTTATAATCTCATTAAAATCGCCCCCTACAATCCAAGGCAAAGCAGAAATACCCGCCAATCTTCTCAAAAGAGTCCATCCCTGGATCCGTTGAGATGTTATCGGGTTTCCATAGAAACCAGTGAGTCTCCAGCAATAATTATTTTCAGAAAGAACCATCGTATCAATATGAAAATGAGAAAAAGATAGTAAAGTAACCTCCACACTAGAATTCCAAAACAAGCATAAACCCCCACTATTACCATTCCTCTCAACAACAAGTTTAGCATCAAAACCCAAACGTATGCGCACCCCTTCCATAACATTCTGATCACAAATAGTCTCCATCAAAAACACAATAGCAGGGCGATGGTCCTGTACTAATGAGTACAAGACCCGGAACGCTCGGCTCCCTCCCAAACCCCGAGCGTTCCAAAATAAGGTTTTCATTGTTTCCGGCAAGCCAGGGTCTCTTTCCGACTCGCCGATATCGCAATTGACGCCTGATCAAAAGCACCGTTAATTTTTTGTTTTTTAATATCCAAGCATGATCCATTCACGGAACCCTCAGCTGCTCCCTTTTTTTTCCAACCGAACGCTGTCATCAGACCCCACTCCTCTAATTCCCCCCTCACGTGCCCACCGCTTCCATTTACCCTTCTTTTTATGCCCTTCTAGGCCTTCCCCACCTTCAGCGACACCAAATTGTTGGTCACCTATATTACCCCCCATCCCACTATCCACATTAATGGTACTTGCATGCATCCCCTCAACAAAAACCACGTTAGTTTTACCCCCCACCTTTTCTACATGGACGTCGCCAACCCCAACGTTAAATCCTGAAGACACCAAATTCCCAGCAACTCCACTGTCCCCATCCCTCACAACTGGCCCCCTACAAATTCCTGCCGCAGTAGATGATATTTGGGAGGCGTTCCCTACTACATACTGGTGCGATATGAATCTTCCAGTAGACCCTCTTGGTTAACAAGGCTTGTCGAATTTAGAATAATATCTAGTATCCAATTATACTCAACATGTGATGATACGACTTAAAGCCATTAATACACCAATTTTTCTCTCATAGACACACATAATATACATATTTATAGTATACTAACATACATCACAGCACTTCTGTCATGTAAGCAACATAACTTCAATCCTAATAATATACACAACTCATTACATATAAAGTGTGCAACTCATTTAATCTCTTTAAAAGAAATATTATTAGATGATATGAGGTAGTGTTTAAGTGGTATTGAGGTTGTCGGTTCAAGTCGTGCCCCCTCTTCAAAATCTCGAATTTAATTATAATAGTTAAAAAAAAAAAAATTAAAAAAAAAAAAGGAATATTATTGAGCTGTCTTTATTGACAAATTATACTACCAAAGTCCTTGTCTAGTAGTGTCTATTGTCTCCCTTGTCACTTACAATTAAAATTGTGTAAGACCTAACAATTAACACTTCATCTGCTCATAACATATTTTACAGTTACATAATAATGGCAGCTCTATGATGTAGAACAAGTGGCTGATGCTTACATGATGATGAGAGAACATCCTAAATTCAAGGGCAATTAGAGAGCGTCGG
Organism: Acer campestre; assembly: GCA_954870605.1. Classification (NCBI taxonomy): domain Eukaryota; kingdom Viridiplantae; phylum Streptophyta; class Magnoliopsida; order Sapindales; family Sapindaceae; genus Acer; species Acer campestre. Next base: position 29,946,173 of record OX940802.1, on the reverse strand, counting down.
ATTTGGAATTAACGTGAAACTTTCACAATTGAAACGTTTCGGTGAGAGAGGAGAAAGTTTAGCCTAATTCCATCGTTTAGGCCCCGAAATTACCGTTTTTGCCATTTTAGGAAAGTTTCGTTTTTGCTATAAGTTGAGTTTTACAAATCAGAATCGACTTCCGACAATTCTTGTTTGCTTAGGGTCATTAATAGTATTTATTTCCGCAATTATCTCAATTTTACTATTTTTGGTAATTTTTATTATGTAATCCCGTTTCTTGTCCAACAAGGATTATGATTAGGGTTTTTTACTATAAATATGCTTGTAAGCTGCGAGACTGAGTTATCTTTCAATTAATAAAATTTTAGAGTTCGTTTTAAAGAGTTTTCTCTTTGTTTTCTGGTGGATTCCAGAATTTATTACAGAATATTGATGTTGGTCGTATTCTTTGTGTTTTCCGCTGCGTCACTTTAGTTTCATTTACTTGCTAGATAAAATTTCAATATCTAATTTATTACGTAGTTAGAAAATTATTATACATATACCTAACAATTTTTGTTGCTTAAGGTTTTTTTTTTTTTTTTTTTTTTTGAATTGCGAATTTGGGTTTTAGCATGTTGAAACTAATATTTGCTAATGAAGAACCTCATTCGAGAGCTATTATTATTTTTTTAAATACAAATTTTAAATCTGGATGGAGATATACAACTTGAACATGAACTTTAATATATGAGCGTGATGGCTTATCATTGTGCCACCTTGATTTTTATCTTTCAAGAGATATTTAGGTGACTAATCTTGTTTATTCTTTTTGACAAAAGTCAATAATTTCATATAGAGAAAAAGGAAAAAAAAAAAAAAGGGTTCTATCTAGAGGTGACCACGGTTTGGTTAAACCATCGGTTTAACCGGAACCGGATTGGCCAAACAGGAACCGGAATCGGAAACCGGAACCAAAACCGCCGGTTTGGAAATCGGATGGAAACCGGTGGTTCCGGTTCCGGTTCCGATTCCGGTTTCGGTTTGGGAGTCCTCCAAACTGTCCGAAACCAGCGGTTTTAAACGCCCGAAACTGACGGTTTTAACCGACGGTTTATTAAAAAAAAAAAATCAACCAATCAGACACTACGCTGCCACATGGCAGAGTCTTTTTTTTAAAAAAAAGTTACCGTTTACTTTTAAAAAAAAAAAAATGAACCAATCAGACGCTGCCACGTGGCAACGTTTGATTGAAAATCAAACCGTTCTGACAGATTTCAAAAATTTATAATAGTCCACCAATCAGACGCTGCCACATGATTTAATTTTGACCGTTCTGACCGGTTTTTTTTTTTAAAAAAAAAAATTTATCCACCAATCACACGCTGCCATGTGGTAGCGTGTAAAAAAAAATTGACCGTTCTGATTTTTCTGACTGGGCAACGACCAAATTTTTTTTTTCACCCCTTCATTTCTCTTATTTGCATAATCACCCCTCTCTACTATACTATAAATACCCCCCCATATTTCATTATTCTTCACACCACTCTCATTCTCTCAACTTCTCTCAATTCCTCTCAATCTCAATTCTCAAATTCTCAATTCTCTCTACAATTTTATTTAATTCTCATTCATATATAAATTATTTCTTATATTTTTTACTATCTACTATTTTTTCAATCATCAAATTGATTTACAATATTTATTTCAACAATATAATTTTTATATATTTTTTTTCAATCATCTTTTTTTTTTACTCTATATTTTATTATTTATATTTATTTATTATAATAAATATTTATTATTATTTTTTACTTGCTTACTCTATATTTTTTACTCATATTTTTCAATGGTAAGTGGGGGAGATAGTTCAAGAAATGTGGACAAAGGAAAGGGTCCAATGCGAAACTTGTTGGAAGATATTGGTGAAGCTGTCAGTTACGACGATTTGAATTTTCACCAATTCCTTCAAGATCGGTTTGGATCCGATCCCCCTTCTGCTCCTAATCCTCCTCTAACAATTCCTGAGTTCAACGAACTCGACCCTGCTCAAAATACCCCCCCTGAAAATCTATCTAATTCTAACCCCATAGCCTCTTCGGATGCTTTTTTTGCAGGTGAAGGTGAAAAAGAAAAGCCGATGAAGTCCGAACTCTTCAAAGTGCATATGAAGAAAACTAAGGTAGATAATGGTTTCCAAATCCAGTGCAATCACTGCGGCGGAAAATATAAGGTTGGAAGAAACTTCGGATATGGCACGTTATGGTCCCATATAAAAAAAAATCACCCATCTGAATACACGGTAGCGAGTAACCAATCCCAAATCTCCAGGTACGCAACCCCTTCTAATCAATTATTTCATTACACGACCGAAAACAATAGAGAACAATTAGCATTAATGGTTGCAACTGAACACTTACCTTTTGGTTTTGGTGAGAAAGTAGGTTTTGTTAATTATTGTCAAAATGCATTAAATCCTGCAATGCAACGTGTTCCTAGATCCACTCTCACACGTACACTAAATAGCATTTACAGAAGAGAAAAAAACAAATTGAAAACATATTTTTATGAATTTCAAGGTCGTGTTTCCGTATGTGCCGACATATGGAGCGACAATTTTGGTAGTCATTCATATTTGGGTGTCACATGTCATTATATGGACAATAACTGGGACATGCAAAAAAGAATTCTTGCATTTCATGTTTTTGATGACTCGCATTCAACTCAAAATATTTTTCAACTCCTTAAAATAATTTTTCAAGAGTATAATATCCTAAACAAAAATTTTGCTATTGGCTTTGATAATTCTGTAAGCAATACTGCATCTATTCCTATGTTACAAAAATTGTGCAATCCCTATTTTGGGGGTAAATTATTTCATCAACGCTGTGCATGTCATGTTTTAAATTTGTGTGTTCAAGCTGGATTAGCAGAGCTTTCTACTTTTATTAGACCAATTAGAGATAGTATTAACTATATTTGGAGGCATAACAAAATCCAGAAACAATGGTTAAAATATTGCTCTATGAATAATATGCATCCCAAAAAATTTTCTCGAGATATTAGCACTCGTTGGAATTCAACTTATAAGTTGCTTTGTGAAAGTGTTGAATATAAGGAATTATTAGTTTCTTTTATTACTTATAATGTTCCTTCAATTTCTCTTCAATTGAACCATTGGGATGTATGTATAAAAATTCTTAAATTGTTACGTGTTTTTAATGATGCTACCGTTGCTTTATCTGGTGTTTACTATCCCACTACTTATTCATTTCTTATTCAGTGTGTTAATATTGTTGGTGCATTCAATGATTGTGATGTTGATCTTCAATTGAGTCCATGTGTTGATGTCATGAGGAGAAAATGGTTACAGTATTATGGGCAGATTCCAAATATTTACTTGCTTGCACCGTGTTTAGATCCACGCTTTAAATTTGAATATTTGCAGGTTTATTTAGCTAGTTATTACAATGTTTAGATTTAGAAGTTGATGTTCTTCAGTATTGTGATTCCGTTAAGGAATTGCTTTATGAATTATACAATGAATATCTTAGAATATATGGTCCGTCTTTGAATGTGCCGGTCTCACAACCCCAACCCACATCTGGTGGTACTAGTAATTCTGAAAAATTTACATTAAGGGGTTTAGGGGATCGACTGTTTTCTGAAAGAATCAAAAAATTACGAACATCTTCTTCATCCTCAACGGAATCCGAGGTTGACCGGTATTTACAAGACATAAATTTAAAGATGAAGAATTTAGTATCCAGGCTTGGTGGAAGAGTCATCAACAAGATTATCCAATTTTGGCAATTATTGCCAAACAAATTCTTGGAACGCCGGTTTCTACAGTTGCTGTGGAACAAGAATTTAGTGCAGGTGGAAATATTTTAGACCCAAGACGATCATCTATGTGTCCACAATCACTTGAAATGCAGGCATGTGTTGATGATTGGACAAAGGCCAAATATAGACAACAAGAACTTCAGCCGGAGATAGCGAATGACTTCTTCGAAGATGAACAAACGACGGGAACGGAAGGCAGTGAATAGATTCCGTTCCAACATCCAACCTCCAACACCGAGCAACTAATTAAAGGTAAAAGAACTACGTGGCCTTTGATTCCTCTACATTGATGGAGGATACATAGGTAGCTTAATCATGGTAAAAAATTAAGTGCAAGGCCGATATTTTTAAAATTTTTTTTTTTTTTAATTTTAACTTTATTACATTGTAATATTGTATATTTGAATTCAAGCCTTCAAGGCCAATTTCTAATTTTATTTTATTTTTTGTGAAATTGTAAAGTTGTATTTATTAATAAATGTCAATTTATTTTTTTCTAAACATTGTGAACTACTTAAATACTTCAATGGAAAATGTTTGTAAATATATTGATTGAGATTTAGGAAAAAAAAATTGAAAAAAATAAAAAATGGTTGTAAATGTATTTTTATTTAATAATTTGTTCATTGGAAATTTGGAATTATGATTGGGAAGAATTAATATTGATTGGGATTTGAAAAAAAAATTGAAAAAAAGAAAAGAAAAAATGGTTGTAAATATATTTTTATTTAATAATTTGTTCATTGGAAATTGGAATTATGATTGAGAAGAATTAAAATATTGATTATTTGATTGGGATTAAAAAAAAAAAAAAAACCGAAACCGAAACTGGCCAAAATCGGAACCGCCAAACCGGCGGTTTGAAATCGGTTTTTCCGATTTCGGTTTCGGTTTCGGTTTTGGGTGCCTTACAAACCGAAACCGGCGGTTTGGAACCGAAACCAGAACCAAACCGAACCGAACCGGTGCCACCTCTAGTTCTATCTTTCAAGAGATACTTAGGTGACTAATCTTGTTTATTGTTTTTCACAAAAGTCAATAATTTCATATAGAGAAAAATAAATAAATGGGTGAGCTTGTATAGACTAAAAATAAGAGGTTTTTATTTATTTTATTTTATTTATTTATTTATTTATTGACGTAAATAACCATTTTTAAAGTTGGTTAATGATTTATAAGGGTTAATTGCACAAACATACCATCTATTTATCTAATAAAGCGAATTTTCAAACAAATGCCCTATTCAAATAAAAACATCTCAGTTGGAATGTGTTTGGGGTATGGAAAGTCAATAGTGTCCTTGGGTAAAAGGGAGAGGTTATTTTGGTGGGTAAATTTCACAAACAACCCTAAATTTAGGTGTAATTGTATAAATATTCATTTTTTCTAATAATTATATAAATATACCCTACAGTCATTTGACTTTGGTTAACTTTAACCTTTAACCACGTTTGTATCCCGAAATGACTAAACTACCCTTGAAAACTTATATATCTTTTCTTTTATTATTTAAAAATATTTAAAAATATTTACTTAAAAAATTGAAAAAATATGTACAATTTTTTTTGTTGCTTTTATTTTCTTTTTCTTTCTATCATTTTTTTTTTTTTTTTTTTTTTACACTTTCCATGTCCCCAAACACCAAATTTTCAGATTTCAAAAACCAACTTTATCACCAAAACATTCAATTTCATACTCATCAACCCACAAACAATTTCATTTCATCAACACAATCAAAACCCACCAACAATTACATTTAATCAATAGAATCAAAACCTACTAAACACAATCATTTTTCCAGTTTTGTTGGTTCTGATTATGTTAAAAAAAATGATAGAAAGAAGCAACAACAAAAATTGTAACGATTTTAAAGTTAACAAAAGTCAACTGACGATAAGGTATATTTATGTAATTATTAGAAAAAAAAAAATGAATATTTATAAAATTACACCTAAATACAGGGTTATTTATGAAATTTACCCACCAAAATAACCTCTCTCTTTTACCCAAAGGTACTATTGACTTTCCATACCCCAAGCCCATTCAAATTGGAATGTTTGTGTTTGAATAGTGCATTTATTTGAAAATTTAATTTATTAGATAAATAGAGGGTATGTTTGTGCAATTAGCCCAATTTATAACCATACTATCTCATATTTTCTTTTCATTTAATTATTGCATGGACAAAAATACCCTAACAGTAGGTTTAACCTTTAAAGCACACATAGTCGATTAATTTTAGGTTTTCAGAGTATCTCCAATGCAAAAGTGGCTTGCATACTAATAATTGTTGACGTGACAATAATATCAAGAGACTTGCTTCCTATTGCATAAAAATAGATTTGATAGACAATCAACTTAAAATTTGGTCTCCAATACTCCCGTTTAAAACACTTTTTTTTTATGATGTGTCCAATTTTTTTTATTTCTTTACCAAAAATAGATATAAAATTAATGTCAATTTTAAATACTTGTTGAGTCAATCGAAAAAATAGTTGTACAACAGACCGTCTGAAAGTAGGCGGTCATGTAGACTATGTATAATATTTCTTTTACCATATCAGCTTGAAATTGAATATGCACAGCTGTATTAGAGATACTGTTTTTAACTGAGTGTCTATCCATCCTATGTGGCGTCTATGTTTTTCATAAGCCACAGTTGCATTGAAGATGCTCTCATTACATATCTTAAACTCTTTCAAGTTTAAGGCCTCCATCAATAAGAACAATCGTGTTTTTGACTCCAATAGCAATAAACTTCACAATTACTGTATCTTTATTGATTTTTATCTACATTGATTTACATGAAAAATATATATATTTTTTTCTTCTTTGTTTTCATCTCAAATACGGTATCTTTTTGTTATTGTAATTCCTTTAGGCTGTGTTTGGTTCACTGGAATGGAAAGGAAAGGAATGGAAACCATTCCATTCCAAATGTTTGGTTTACAAAAATTCAATGGAAAGGCCATTCCAATGGAATTGGGTTTCCACCAAAATGGTGGAATGGGCTTTCCATCCACAATCCAATGGAAAGGTCATTCCAATTCCTAACAACATTTTCACTTCCAAAAATAACCCTCAACAAATAATTATATGAAAAAACAGTGTTGAGGGAGAGAGAGATAAAGTGATGAGAGATCGAGAGATTGAGAGAGTGAAGAAAGAGAAATCCAAATTTGATCTGGAGTTTGTCTCCTCCATGTACGATCTAGAAATCTAGAATTGATCCGGAGGGTATTCTTCAAGATTGGATTTCGATTTTGGAGGTGCTAGATTTGCATGCCCAAATATCGGCTTCCTTTTCTCCAAAAATTACCCTTTTCTGCGGCTTCTTTCAGATCAACAGCGGCAGCACCATCGGCAATCTGGACGAAGAAACCAATCTCCATGCCATTGGAGGCGATACCATGGATTAACTATTGAGGCGATACCATTGATGAACCAGGGAGAAATAAACAAACCCTAAAGAAGAAATAAACAGTGGCCTCAATTTTCGTCCAGTGAACAAACGCAGCATCAAATTTTTTTTTCTTTTGATTTTATGTTGTTATTTTTTTTTTTTAGTTTATATGAAGCAATCGCTGGAATAAGATTTTTTTTTTTTTTTCATATAATTATTCTATTTTTTTCATATAATTATTATATATACTTTCATATTTTATTATTATTATTCGTAATTTATCATGTTATTATAACTGTTATGTAATTAAGGGTATTTTGGTCAAAATACAGATAATTCCATTCCATTCAGTTGTTAACCAAACAAAATAATACTAATTTAGATGCTAATTTTAAAGTCTCAACCAAACAAAGTAATCAGCTTTCCATTCCATTCAATTCCGATTCCCATTCTCATTACCATTCCGATTACCATTCCGTCATTTAACCAAACGTGACCTTAGTCTCTTTGATAGATTTTTCTAATTTGTTTTCTTCTCAAATACTGCATCTTTTTGTTGTTGTAATAAATTAATTCATTTAGTTTAGTTGATAGATTTGTCTACTTTGTTTTCTTCTCCAATATCGTATCCTTTTGTTATTGTAATAAATTAATTCATTTAGTCTCTTAGTCTCTTAAATTTGTTTAATCCATCCATTTGATTACGAGTGTGATTTGTTTTGACATTTTTTTTCCTGCCATTATTTACTTTACAGATAGCGTTTATATTGATAACAATGGTTGATTGTTGCTTGTAACCGTGTTAATGATAAGAGCATCTCCAATGCAACCGTGGCTTGCATTTAAAAAAGATGCCACATAGGATTAATAGACAGTATGTTAAAATTTATATCTCCAATGCAGCTGTGCAGATACAATATTAAGCTGACGTGGCAAAAAAAATAATAGACACTGTCAACATGTCTGTCTACTTTCAGAGGCTCTGTTGAACAACTATTTTGTAGGCTTAGTCAGCAATCCCTGCTCTTTCTTTTCATTAACTTTTCATCTCCCCGCTCTTTCTCTTTCAGGGCCGAAATACCCACACAAAATCATCACTCAATCTCTTATGTATTCTCCTCAAATTTCTTTTAGGCCAATTTCTTCTTCCATTTTGAAAGATACAGTATAAGTTCTTCATCCTCTCCAAGTTTTTCAGCAATTTAGTTTTTATAACTTAGTGTGCCATCCTTCGTCGAATCTCCGCCACGCCGTCGGTGCCATCACCGTCATCTCCACCTTTTTCCCCTCCCTGGAGCGCTGCGCCTGCGTCAACCTCACCACCTTCGACCCCGACGGCGACGAGGAGGAGTCCAAGGACAGCCCTCTTGCTCTCTCCGCATCCAAGCCCAACTCCACTGAATCTCTGCTTCAAACCCCAACTCTGCTGCTTCTTGGGTATGTGATTAAATTTGAATTTGCATCTGTTATTGCCAATTTTTGTTTGCCTTCTTCGTGTCCCTATTGTTTGTTTGAATTTTTTTTTCATTTTTCTTCCCCATTAAATTTTACCACTTTATTTGATTCTTTCTTCTTTTTTTCGAAATTTTTGCTAATTTTCTTCCCCATTTTTCCTTCATCAGCTGTTATTGCCATTGTTTGATAAAAATATAGTTTTTGAGGTTTAGGTTTATTTAGATCAATAGAGGTAAGTTTCCATTTTTAATTGCTCTTACTTTTTAATTTATTTTGTTGTTTATGTATTGGGTTTTTTTCCCGTTTAATGTTATTCAATTTGCTGTATTAGTTTACTTGGATGATTGAAGTATCTGACTGGAAGTTCTGTTTGGTAGCTAAGAAAACTAACAGTAATATAGAAGCAGAATTTGAATGTCATTTTAGACTTTGTTTTGGTTGTGATTTAATCAGTTACAGATAAAATTAAAGATGAAAATTGATAAAAGGAAATCATGGTGTCACACTAACGAAGGTGTATTCAATTAGGATTCTTAAGGACATTTAAATACATTTTTTAAGTGATAGATTTTCATAGATTTTTACGGACTTTTATAAATCCACATGGATTTTCATTGATTTATTTAGACATCTATCTCAGACTTTTATGGATTTGTTTAGACATCTATCTCAGACTTTTATGGATTTGTTTAGACATCCATGGACTTTCATAGATTTGTTATCTCTGACTTCTATTATAAATGAAGAAGAGTGACGATATTTGCACCCAGGGGCGAATCCAGGACTTAATCTCAGGGTGGGCTAAATTAAATATAATTTTTTAACGTAATACTCTACGGTATAATTAAATTTTATTAATTGAAAAATATACACTTGATATGGAAAACATAACAAGTTTAATCTAAAAAAGATTTAAAATAAAGAACATTGTAATAGTTTTTTAATTGTTTTTACAAAATAAATTTTTAATTGTTAATAAAAAAAATTTTGGAAAAAATGCAGCCTGGGTTGAAGCCAAGGCTAAATTACATGTAGCTTCGCTCCTGTTTGCACCCCTTAAAAGCTGTATGTACACCCCTCTGGTAAGTCCAATCAACTTTATTATTATTTAAAAAATTTTATTGAATTTGTTGTTTTCAAAAAAAAAAAAAAAAATTCTAACTCTTTAAATACATAAATTACATCAAGATGAGTTGGGGTTTGAGCTAATTTTATTTTAGTGGTATATTAAAATAATAAGAGAAGATAAAAAATAAAAATAAAAATAAAGGTAAGTTAAATGCATAGAACCTGTATAAATGGGAAAACACAGACGAATAAAAAAAATTTAAAAAAAAAAAATCAACGTTTTTGCTTATATGTGTTGCCACTTGCCAGTGTGTGTAACTCACAGGGAAAGAAAAAAAAAAGGGTGTTAATCGCGGTAGTGGAATGTGCTTTGGTTTTTTGTTTTTTTGTTTTTTTTTTTTGGGTGTTGTTGGGTATAAGATTGCAGTCAAAAAATCAGGAAGGGAAGATTATCGATCATGATTATTTTAGCAAAGAAGAAGTGAGAAAAAGCAACATGTTTCTGTTTTTTTTTTTTTTTTTTGTGTGTGTGTGTGTGTGAGAGAGAGAGAGAGAGAGAGAGAGAGCAAAGTCCACCAAAATCTTTAGGGAGAAGGCAGGACATGTTATGACATTTGATATTTATATCTCTCACTATCAAGTCCACTGAAATCCATCAAAATCTACCAAAATCCATGACCTAAGAAAATCCTTTAAAATCTAGTCCTAATTGAATACACATTGATTCTTGTAGACATTTTTAAAGTCTCAATTCAATACACCCAGATTTGAAAGGATTCTTTAAAAGTCCATAGAAATCCTAATTGAATACCACTGAATTAATATAGACTTTTTTAAAGTCTTTAAATGTCCTAATTAAATACACCAGGATTTATAATGTTTTTAAATGTCCCCAAGAATCCTAATTGAATACACCCCCCTAAATAACCATTGTCTTTGACTATCATAATTTACAGGAGAATCAAATGAGGCGGTTAGAGTATTGGTAATTTATGGCAGGACTTGGGAAAAAAAATTTGGGGGTGCGTTTGGTATGCAGGACGGGATAATATGGGACAGAAAACTCAAAAAATTATCCCACCCCAGTCCCTCGGCTAGACTTGTCCCGTAGGACAAGTCTCAAAAAGACTTTTTTATCCCACCCAAGACCTCGCACTTCTCTCTCTCTCTCTCTCTCTCTCTCTCTCTCTCCCTCCTTTGGCCGTTGGCAAGGAGCAAAGATGTCCCTCCCAGTCTCTCCCGCTTGTCTCTCTTTCCGTTCGACCTCTTTTGATTTTAGAGGTGGTGGTTGTTGCTGATTTCGATTTTGAGTTTTCGATTTAGGGTTATCGATTTGGGGTTTTCAATTCACATCGATCTTGTCAAAATCTTAGGCACTTTCAAGAGTATGCTCTTGCTATTGTCATGTAACAAAGTCATTAAAGATCTCGAATCACTTACTTTGTTTAATTTCGAAATCCCTGTGACCTCTCCCTCTATTTTTTGGTCCATTTACGGCTGTATTTTGATGCAAATTGATCACATGCATGCACATAGACTTGTTTTTGTTGTTGTTTCCTTGGTTTAGTTAAGCGGATTATTTGTGCTTACTCATTTATATTATATCCATTTTCTTCGAATTAATTTGTGGCACGAATTCGAATGTCCTGAAGATTGCTTGAATCCTTTAACAATGTAACATTTTTAAAAATTTTATATAATTTATATTGAATTATATTTGCTTATTGTACAATTTTGATGTCAATTTGTGACCATCATCTATGTGGATTAGTTATTTGTTGTGCTTATGACTTTAATTGATTGAAAGAAGAACAAATTTTGTAGGTTACAGGTAGTTACAATTTCTGGTCAGTTTGATAGTATGTACGAGTTGAGAAATCTTTTAGTTGTTCTGAGTAATGTTGGCTTATAATCGCAATGGAAATAACATGTGAGTTGAATGAGTAATGGAAATAGCATGCCAGTTCTGAGCAATGAAACAGCCCCATTGCCAGTTGGAAGATCTCTAGTCCTGGCCAGTTTTGTCATTCTTATTAGATTTGGCTGTTGTGGGGTGTTTTATGCAAATAATTAACTCTTAATTTTTGATTAGATCAATTTAGTGTCTTGAAGCATGAAACTGTGATAGTGGTTGATCATGGTCTGGTTTTGTTTCGACTTTATTGATCTTTGTAACTACAGATTTAGGACATTAAGCATTGTTTTTAATCTTTTTTATCACCTCTTTGCATGTAGCAGGTGACCATCCAGAAGATGTTAAAGCTAGGCTCAAATTTTGGGCACAAGCCGTGGCCTACACTGTTAAATTGTACAGCTGAGAAAGTGATGTTTATATTTTGAATGGATTCATGGACCATTTTCTTTACAATTCATAATCGAAACCTTGAACCTTAGTTGGAGATGGACTTGCCATAGCCAATCAACGACAGGTCGACTTTAAAGAAGTAGAAGAAGAAAGAGCAAATGGAAAACAACATCTCATGTTTGATTGAGATTAACTAAATACCCTTTCGAGTCTTGTATAATTGAATAGGTTTTAGGGGATTTGTAGTACCTGCTCTTGTTTTAATACACAATTTGTAGTCCTTGTAAGTTGTATGTGTTTGATTATTCTTACTAAATAAAGTATTATGACTCTACTATGATGAAAAATTCTGGCTTATTAAGCTAACTTTATTTTAGAACTGAATTTCAGCATTTTTGTTTTGGACTTTTGAATTGTGACTTGAATTTTCCATGGTCTTTGAATATTTGGAATACCAGTTACAAAATACATTATGTACATATCTATCTGCTTCTCAACCTGCAAATTCCTTAACAGCAGTGATTTTTTTGTTGGATCATATATTATTAGGTGTTATCAATAATTTACTATTATACAAAAATAAAAGATGTGTTGTTGAATGATTAAAACTTGGAAACCCATGTCATCATTATAATTTACATGTAATTACTGATTACATGTATCTAAAACTTATTTGTCTTTTCCATTATGCACAATTACAAGCGATTAAAATTTAATAATAATTACAATATTATTATTTTTATTAAATATGATATATAAAAATATTAATTTAATAAAATCAAATAAATATTGTCCTGTCTTGTCCCATATATCATTATTATGTGGTAACAAACATTATACATGATAGAAAGGGTACTCTGGTCATTTGAATCTCTTGCCATGTTTTGTCTTAGCCATACCAAATACATAACAATACAATCCACAATTATGTCCTATGCATTCCAAACACAATACAAAACAACTGTCTTGTCCTATCCTATCCTGTTCCCTTTTGTCCCGTCCCCATACCAAACGCACCCTTGAGGGGTTCTATAGATTTTCAGTGGGAAAGACAAAATGAGTAATATTCCGCTAAATAACACTTATATAGATCTGGTTGATAGGGTATACCACTCTACCGAATTGGATCGACATGAGTTTCAAATTACATTACAGATGATGTATAGGGCTGAAAATTCAACTGAACCAATGAACATCCTAAATGATGACGACGTTGCATTTTTCCTATGCGAGCCCAATGCACTTCCTATTCAACAAAGGACTACACTTGCCATCACCATAAGTCAAATTTCAATGGATGCACCTACAACACAAGTTGCTGAATATCCTTCATATTTTTTCCATTTTTATTTTTATTTTTATTTTTTTTTATTTTTTTTTTTGAAACAGCAGAATTTATTAGAATCATACGGCACTACAACAAAAATATACCCAGGCCATATCCACTACAACGACAGAGCAACAAAACACCTAAAATGCCAACAAACGGAAAAACTAAACACAACATAACAAAGCAGCACAAAAGGCTAGCAACAACTAACAGATGTCACTCCATTCCAACCTATCCCCTACTCTATTTGAACCTAATTTAGCAAAACTGTCGGCAAAAGCATTTGAATCCCGATTTTTGAAGACTACAGTGACACCAATGTTGCATCTTAGGAACTCATGAAGATTATGATGAAAGAAATCTAATGGGGTTCAATGAAGATACGACAGTTGATCATTTCAGTTTTGATCCTTTTATAGAAAAAAAATATGATGAAAGAAATCTAATGGGGTTCAATGAAGATAAGACACTTGATCATTTCAGTTCTGATCCTTTTAAGAAAAAAATTAATGTGGTGGTGATTCATGAAGATGTCGATATTGTAGGTGATGATTGTGCAGATACTGAGAAGGATGATCATGCAAACACAATGGGTGATGATTTTGCAAACCCGAATGTAAACCCTTTTAGCTTCTGATCCTGAATTGCGGCAAGAGGATAATGTACCCATGTCAAATCCAGTTTTGAGAGTAGGAAACTCGACTGTTCCTCCATCATCAAAGACCTCACATGTTGTAGTTGATGGGAATGTTGATATTGAAATTGGTGGTTTATATATATATATATATATATATATCATTGCAAGAAACAACTTCGACTACATCTTGGAATGATGGCTATGACCAAAAAGTTTCAATACCATGTGAAGAAGTCAACTACTGATTGTTTGAGGTCACATGTATTCATAATCATCATAAATGGCGATTTCGTGCTACCAAGCTTAAAAATTCTGATTATTTTGAGGTGAAAAGGTACTATGCTTCTCATTTATGTAATGAACTTCAAAATACGGGAGGTGATCATAGACACACAAGTTCTTGGATGATTGGTCATTATATAAAATCAAAATTTGAAGGGGTTAATTAGTTGTAATTATCGCCCGAAAGAAATCATTGCTGACATAAATAAACTTCTTGAATTAAATATTAGTTACGAAAAGGAGTTGAGAGCAAGAGAAAATGCATTTGATGAAGTTAGAGGATCACTTGAAGACTCTTATGCCCAACTTCCATCATATTGTTATATGTTATAAATATATATATAAAAAATAAATAAATAAAAAATCATGGAACAGTTACAAAATTTGAAGTTTTTTTTTTTTTTTTTTTTTTTTTTTTTTTTTTGTGTGTGTGTGTGACATTAACTGTTAACATTAGCTGGAATGCCTCTTGATCTCAATTCTCACATTGAACTGACATCATAAAACTTATGTGCAGACTGCATATTTGATGAATCTTATACGCGTTTAAGTCACATAATATCACGAATGCAATACAATAATTGGCACTAAAAGAATATTGTGATCGAAAACTGAAATCTAAAATTTGTTTACATCCCCTCCCTTTTTACAGGTTCAAGAGTTCTTGAACAGCAGCCCCAATTGCAACCAAGAAGAACAATAACCTCAAACTGTAGTAAATGCACTCATCGGTTTTCTTCTTTGTCCTTTGGAGCACACACAACTGTGGTGACTTTGCTTTCGTAGTTTCTTTGGAGGAGTTCTGTGGGCAGAAAGGACATTGAAAATTTGGCACCGGCCTTGCATGGGGAACCAATGTCCTTCTCAATTGTTTCAATGCCTTCTCTTCCTCCATCATCATTGCAGTATCGCTTTCCTCTCTATATTTCTTATACAAAATTTGAAGTTGATAATAAAGATCGATTCAAATACTTTTTTTGTGGCAATTGGTGCATCGGTTATAGGGTTTACTACTTCACTAAGGTCAATGGTTGCTGTCAATGGCACATTCTTAAAAGGTAAAAATCAAGGAACTAAGTTTGTTGCTTTTTGTATGATGGTAATAACCAAATTTACTCTCTTGCCTTTAGGTATGGAGATTCAGAGAATGATGCAAGTTGGAGTTGGTTTCTTATAAAGTTGCATGATGTCATTGGTGAACCTCCAGAGTTGGTGATAATTTCTGACAGACACAAGAGTATTGAGAAGGCTGTTAGAACTGTATTCTTGAACTCCTTACATGGAAATTGTATTTTTCATTTGAGCCAGAACATGAAAGCAAAGTTTAAAAATGACAAAGTTAAAAAATTCTTTTTCAAAGCTGCAAAGGCATATCGGGTGTTAGAGTTTTAGAACCATATTCTCAAACTTAATGGTATTTTATGGAATGATCATTAATGTAACAATATTCATCAAAAATGGTTATTTTAAAACCAATGCCCTATCTAATGGTCATTTTGATAGTGGTAACGCAAATTGATATCTATCGGATAATTATCCCTTCAATGCTTGCATTTATATTTATAATTATAAATAAAAAAATCAATTTATAAATTATTTAAGACAGTTATATATACTCGATAAAGTGAAACGATTTTGTATGCATCTACAACTCTACTCATGTATTATGTTAACAATAACAATTAACAAAGATGGATGCATTTGAATGAAAACCAAACGATTTTTCTAGAAATAAGATACTCCATAAATTTATAAAAGAACCATCCCAATTAAACATGTGAATATAAGAATGAAAATACAACAAGATTGAATAATCTATTGCTATGAAAAATTACAAAGAACCAAAATGACATGCTTTGTGTAACTCACTTAATATAACAAAGATACAATCAATATTTGTATCACATAATCTACCAAGTGCCAACCAACGCAAACCAAAATTTAAAATGATTTCAACCCGTTTAATAACTTATAATTTGATGATAAAAGTTGTAATATACCTAGGTATATAACATCTTCATTTGCCTCATTAACCAGATTGCAATACCCTCAATCTAAAGTGCTTCATTGTTTATAGTACTACACGTAAATATTATGTTACTTTAGATGTCTTATACAATCAAACAGAAAAATAAAACAATTAAAGAGGTTGTCGGTCATTAACGTCAATTACCAATTAGTAAACTAAATTGAGAGCCAAGAAAATTTATGATAAATCTATCAAATAAGCATCTCAGAATCAGATATTAAACACTATATACCCATGTTTAGATCTCATGCACAACCAAAAGAGTTTGAAAGGTCCTGGAACTATCCTGAACGGAATTCCCTCAAAACATGCCTAAAATACAATTCAACTCCCACAAAACACAAATCGCATAGTTAATTGTTTTTTATTTTTTTTGACATAAACATGACTAAAAAACAAAATAAACAAACTAAGAAACAAAACAACTGGGAAAGTCATATTTCCACATTTGAATCCTTCATTCCTTCTAAAGGACAAAGCCATAGAGGCAAGGTTATGGACCACCCCATTTGCATTGCGGGAAATTGCCTGGTATTTTAAAACCCCAACCTCCTTAAATAAGAATCTTAACATCTTCGAGAACAAAACCAGCAACACTTCATTGGTAACTTTGATTAGTCACTACCAAATAACTTTAATAAAAGTATCCACCCACATAACTCATGCACTCAAATCTGTTATGGGACTAGTTCCCTCCTGAATTCATCTATTTTTGGATCCACCCTAAAATACATGAAACTCAATTTAGTATTTATTGAGATAATTCAATACACTTTATTGTATCCCAAACTTCAAAGCCAAACTGAAATCACTTTTCTGGTATATATCCATTGCATATTTCTTCATCTATAACTTTATTTCTTCTTCCTTAAGCTATTCTTTCTTTTTCTCTCTAATTATTTCTCTCCACTCCTTCTTCTTCTTTTCTTCTATTTGCCTGAACCTCTCTATTTTCTTTTATTTATATTTACTTCTTACTTCCTCGATTTTATCTCTCAAAATAGCTCTCCTCTCTATCTGAATCTTGGTCTATCTCATCCTAATTTTCAATCTCTCGGTTCTATCTCTCACTCTCTCTCGATTTCTTCTTCTTTCTTTCTCTATTTCTATTTTCTGTTTTGGTCAAATGACTCTTCTCTCTCTCCTTTTCAATTTTCTTTCTTTTATTTCCTTTTTTTATTTTATATTATTCTTCTTCTCCTTATCCAACCGCTTGCCACCTTCCTCTCTTCTTAATTTATTCTTATTTTATTCTTATTTTATTCTATATTGTTGCCACCCCTCACCAGCTTTTGGCACCTCCAATGTTCTTTACCTCCTCATTGCATCATGGGAGCATCATGCATTCCCACGTGTTCCATGATGACATGTGGATGATCTAATTATTTTTCTATTTGATCAGAAACCATCGCTTGGACTTTTTTTTACACACGCCCATTGTCATAAAGTTTCACAAAAATCACATTTCCTTCCTTGTATAATTCTTTTCTTTTTCAACACATTAAATACATAGAAAATTATATTTTCATCCCCAGTCCCATTTTAATTACAATTTAAAATAATAATAAAAATTCTTACTATACAAGCCCTGGTGTGTTACTATTACTAAAATCTATCTATTAAGTAATCCTACAAACTCAAATAGTTATACTTGTCATTCGATGTTTAACGTAAATCTAAGGGACGCAACAATTAAAATCTTACTAAACCCTATCCATTCAGTACATATATAAACTTAAAGGGTTGTAATTGTAATTTTACTTTCAAAGAAACTAAAAGAAAATAAAATGAAAAACTTGAAGGGTTGTAATTGTAATTTTAGTTTTAAAGAAAAAAAAAAGGGATGCTATAATTGTAACCGACCACTCTCTCCTTTTAAATAATAAAAAATCATTACTATGCAGTCACTGTTGTGTTAATATTACTAAGACCTGTCTATTATCCTACAAACTCGAAGAGTTATACTTGTCATTCGACGTTCAACGTAAATCTAAGGGACACAACAATTAAAATCTTACTAAACCCTATCTATTCAGTACATATATAAACTTGAAGGGTTTTAATTGTAATTTTACTTTCAAAGAAACTAAAAGAAAATAAAATGAGAAACTTGAAGGGTTGTAATTGTAATTTTACTTTTAGGCTCGTTTGGTGCGCGAGATTGGATCGGACTATTTCATAGGATTGGACTGGATTGAGATGAGACTGAGATTAAATGAGATTGGATTGGACTGGACTGGACTAAATTAATGCTATGCTATGTTTGGAGAAAAGATTGGACTGAACTGAATTAATACTATGTTTTGCTTGGTGAAACATAGGATTTGGCTAAATATAATATTTTTTTTTAAAGGAAAATCATTATTTCAAAAAATAATAATGCTATTTTAATTAGAATCTCTTTTAACT
Organism: Acer campestre; assembly: GCA_954870605.1. NCBI lineage: Eukaryota > Viridiplantae > Streptophyta > Magnoliopsida > Sapindales > Sapindaceae > Acer > Acer campestre. The sequence goes on along the minus strand of OX940802.1, from coordinate 29,927,448 downwards.
TCCCTCCTCTCTCCTCTCATCAGACTCTCTTTCTCTCCTCTATTGACTCGCTTTCTTCACTCATCAAACTCCTCTCTTTCTCTCCTCTCTTTCTCTCCTTCATTTTCACTGTTTGAGAGAGAAAGCTATGGTGGACTGATTGTTGGAATAAGAAGACATGGACGGCAAAGGTGACACGATGGCAACAGTGACTACGATGACAGTCTGGGATTGAATCGGCGGTTCATTTTTCTGGAAACAGATTTGAATTTCGTTAGGTTTTTATTTTTCAATTAATTTTGTTTTTGTTTGTTTCGAAACTCAATCATTGTGAATTTGTGTTATGAAATCGTATTTGCATTTGAATGGATTAAGTTGATTTGTGAAGTGATTGTGAATTTGTTTGAATTTGGAATTGGTAACAGAGTCAACAAAGAATTTGAATTTGGTGGTCGCGATGGTGTTTCTAGGTTGGGGGGGTGGGGGTTGGTTTGGTGGCGGCGGCGGCGATGGTGCTGGGTGGTGGCGGCAGCAGCGGCGATGGTCTTGTAAATCTAAGTTTGGTTTTGATTTGGGTTTGTTTATTGAATGATGATGATAAATCATTAAAAAAAAAAACTAAAAGAATTTTTTAAGGGGTTAATTGCACAAACATACCCTCTATTTATCTAATAAAACAAATGTCCTATTCAAACACAAACATCCCAATTGGAATGTGTTTGGGGTATGGAAAGTCAATAGTGCCCTTGGGTAAAAAGGAGAGGTTATTTTGGTGGGTAAATTTCACAAACAACCCATAATTTGTTGGGGTTTTTGCCCTAAAGTTTGTAATTTGTAAATGTGAATTGAATATAAATAAAAGAAGTAGTTTATTCATTAAAATTATCTCATACATTTATAATAACATGTGTACTTAACATCCAAGATTGCCGGATGTAATTTCAAACCGAGTATATGAATGTCATATAAAGATGGATTCAGTTTGAAACGAGCAATCTAAAGAGTCCGTAGATAGCAAATAAAGCTGGGTACTTTATTTGTGGTCAATCTATAGCTGCGGTCCATTCCGTAATGTACGGTGATCTTATCCTAGATCATTCATATGGAGATATGAGAATGGAGGCACCTTGTATGATGTGATCATATAGGACTGGGCCATGATCTATATGAATCTCTCACCAATATCCGTTACATGATGAGATTCATATATATCAACAAATGATGGCTATATGTGGGTGATCTTAATCCTGAGTGTCTTATCGACTCCTTCAGGTTAGATCGTGGTCTTTGATATACCATGGGTGAGGTCGGAGTTGCATTCCTGATCAATATGCTCCGTATGTTGGGATCACGGTTTGGCTTGTGGCTGGGAAGGTCTGTACACAATAGTGGAATCCACTCCTTCTTGTGAGAAGTAGATAGTAGTTCCCTTAAGGGTTGATTCGGGGCTTGAACAATATGAGCGCTCTCCTAATTCCGTAAGGAATGTAGGATTTATTGTTCATTAGAGAATCAATGGTACTTAATGGAAAGATATAATTAGAGGGGTATAACGGACATTATGACCCAGCTCTAATTATGAACTACCTGTGGAGGATTATACCATATGTAATAGCTATATCGATGGACACCAAGAATTGTTGGTTTGTGTAAAAACCTCTACAGTTGAGAGAGTGCAACTTCGGGTTTTTAGTGGAATAACACCGAAGTTAATAATCATGAAATATTAATTAAAGAGTTTAATTAATTATTTCTAAGGATTATTGGAGCTCAAAATACTGTGGGTCCATTAGGTCCCCTTGCTAGCCCGATCGATTTAGGTAACAAGGGTCACGGTTAATTAATTGGATTGTCCAATTAATTGTGTTACAAAAGTGACACGTGTTTATTCGGGAATCAATTGAATAATGTGATTATTCAATTAATAAATATTAATGATTATGTTAATTAAATAATTAGATTATTTAATTGTGTAATTAATCATTAGATGGAGGGTGTTGATCGATATTTAATTTTGAATGAAGAAAAGATAATTTGATTATTTTATTTTCATTTAATTAAATATTTAAATTTGAATTTAAAAGAGTTTGAATTCAAATTAAATCAAATTAATTAATTAATATCTTTAAAAGATATTCGATATCTAAAAAGATTTTATTAATTAGTTTAAAGTTTAAAATATATATATGATATATTATTTTAAAGGTGAGGAAGATTGATTTTTTTTGGTATCAGATACAAAACAAAAAAAAAAAAAATCAACACCAAAAAGAAGAAAAGAAAAGTGGGGCGGCCAAAAGAAAAAAAAAGAGAAAGTTTTATTTCTTTTATGATTTTATTTCTTCCTAAGTTGGCCAAATTCTCAATATACAAAGCAAGAGTTGTTTTGTGTTGTTTCTTCTACCTCCATTCAAGTTCCTGAGTACCGTGACGCGCCCATACGCCGTTGCCAGTTCCGGGAGATAGCGAGGAAGATCAAGTGGTTCAAATCAGGAGCAGATCGAATCAAAGTGAAGGAGCCTCCTACGTAGGTATGAAATCGTTTCACCTTCTTTAATTGTTTTCGATTATTACTGTACAAATAGGTTTAGTTTATGATTGCATTAAAAAAATTTTAAAACCTTTCCGCTGCGCAATCTGTAAACCTGGGTTCCTACATAATTTAGGTGTAATTCTATAAATATTCATTTTTTTTTTCTAATAATTACATAAATATACCCTATCGTCAGTTGACTTTTGTTAACTTTAACTTTTAACCACATTTGTATCCCAAAATGACTAAACTACCCTTGAAAACTTATTTATCTTTTCTTTTATTATTTAAATATATTAAAAAATATTTACTTAAAAAATTGAAAAAATCAGTACAATTTTTATGTTGCTTTCTTTCTATCATTTTTTTTTTTAACACAATTAGAACCCACAAAACTGAAAAAATGGCTATGTTTAGTGGGTTTTGATTGTGTTTAGTGAGTTTTGTGGGTTTTGATTCTATTAATTAAAGGGTTCAAAAATTAAATAGCACTTTTTGGGGGAGGGCTTGTGCAAATAGCACCACATTAATAAGTTATGTTTTAATAGAACCAAAATAGGTGATGAGACCAAAATACCCCCACTTACTCTTTTCCTTTGTTTTTTTTTTCTCGAAAATTCGAGACTTAATGTGACATTTTCGAGACTTATTGATGCGTTTCGAGACTTAATCCCAGTTTGTTGCTTTTTTTTTTTCTCGAAAATTCGATACTTATTGTGACATTTTCGAGACTTATTGATGCGTTTCGAGACTTAATCCCAGTTTGTTCGAGACTTATTCTGTTCGACCTCCATCAATGGTGACAGTGCCGACGACGGCGCCGGTTGACTCCGGAGATAGTCGGATCTGGAAGATTGGACGACGTCAAGTTCATTGGTGCCATCGGTTTCGTCAGATTCGCGACGGATCGTCGCAGATCTGACGATGAAGGTTCGAAAACTATTCGGGTTTGGCTTCGTTTCTCTCTCCATACAGCTCGAAATTGAAAATGGATACTTCCGTTACAATCGGTGGCGCACGACAGATGTTTTGTCGGTGATTTTGTCCATCAACTCGCCGGTCGACGATGACACCTCCATTGAAGCTCCATCAATGGAGGTTTGGGGAAAAAGAAGAAGAAAGAAGATGAAGGACAGAAAAGAGAAAAGAAAAGAAGCTGAGGGGTATTTTTGTCCAAATTCCATTTTTGATGCTATTAAAACATGAGTTATTAAAGTAGTTGTAGTTACATAAATCCATTTTGAAAAAGTGCTATATACCCCTATTTCCTCTTAATTAAATGTAATTGTTGGTGGGTTTTGATTGTGTTGATTAAATGAAATTGTTTGTGGGTTGATGAGTATGAAATTGAATGTTTTGGTGATAAAGTTGGTTTTTGAAATCTGAAAATTTGGTGTTTGGGGACATGGAAAATGTAAAAAAAAAAAAAAAAAAAAAAATGATAGAAAGAAAAAGAAAATAAAAGCAACAGAAAAAAAATTGTATCGATTTTTTCAATTTTTTAAGTAAATATTTTTTAATATTTTTAAATAATAAAAGAAAAGATAAATAAGTTTTCAAGGGTAGTTCAGTCATTTCGGGATATAAATATGGTTAAAGGTTAAAGTTAACAAAAGTCAAATGACGATAGGGTATATTTATGTAATTATTAGAAAAAAATGAATATTTATACAATTACTTCTAAATTCAGGGTTATTTGTGAAATTTACCCACCAAAATAACCTCTCCCTTTTACTCCAATGCACTATTGACTTTCCATACCCCAAGCACATTCTAATTGGGATATTTGTATTTGAATATGGGCATTTGTTTGAAAATTTGCTTTATTAGATAAATAAAGGGTATGTTTGTGCAATTAACCCTTTTTTAAAATAATCTTGGGATAAATAAAGGTAGGGTGAGTGTTGGGTTTATATTATCCCACAATTATGAGACTAAATTTGCTTTTAGAATTAATAATCTCATATCCAAAACAACACCAAACACTGGATAAGGACTAAATTTGTCCAATCTTGTGTGACAGGACCTTAAAAAAGAAAAAGAAAAAGAAAAAGAAAAGATGATATAATTGTAATTGTCCACTCTCTCTATAGATAATAGATAGATAATAGATAAACAATTTAAATTACAGTAATGCTACACATCCCACAATTTTCATCCTAACACATGTGGCAGTTGAGGTGTCACTTGGGAAGTGGATAAATATTAATTGGTAAGTAAATCCATGGCTAAGAAAGATAAAGTACCAGTTAATGTTTGTCCACTCACCAAGTGGCACCTCAGCTGCCACGTGTGTTGAGATGGAAATGATGGGATTGTAAGTAGAATGTTTAACATTATTGTTTAAATTAAGGGTAGTGTTAACATGTGCCGTAAGAGCATTCCCAATAGGCCGGAATTGAGGACCTCCTTGACTATATTTAGAGAGCCTCAATCGGAAAGTACTCCAATAGGCTCCCTATCCCGCTCCCTATTTTTAATTCCGGCCAAAGGCTCCTTAAATTTAGGGAGCCAAGACATCCTCCCTATTTTTTAATCCTCTCTCCTCAAATGAAATTATTGGTGAGGATGAGTCCACATCACTCATATCCAATGATCCAAATTCATTCTTCCTATTTTTTATTTAACCCAAATTCTTTTTATTTTAACTCAAATAATTCTCCTTTTTTGCCTACAATTTTACTATCTCCAACGGCTAGCCACGGCTTAAATTCTTTTTTTTTTTTTTTTTTGTTTTAACCAAAATTGCAACAGCTAAATTCATTTCATTTCATTTCTTTGTATTGTATTATATTTATAAAATAAATAAATAAAAAACTAAAATTAATTTTTAATGAATGAAGTGATTAATTCTCTATAGTTGCACAAATAAAATTATAATATATTTTATTATAATTTAATATTAAATATGAAAAATAAATACATAATAATAAAAATAATAATAGGGAGGTTTGTTGGAATCGTCACTCCTTATATGACTCCTTATTCGTAAAAAGTACAATTGGATCCCTAAATATAAGGAAAAAATAGGGAGCTTTGTTGGGGATGCTCTAGGATACATGTTAATAATTAAAAAAGATAATTAAAAAAGAAAATATTAATTACATTTATTGTCCTAATCAATGCAATAAATATATATTTATAATAAATATTTTCCATTTTTAATAAATGTTTAGTTGTTAGTGTGCCCTTAGAGCATCCACAATGGTTGAGACCCAAACACAAGACCTATTTTTGTCACATCATCAAATATGGGTCTTCTCATTTGGGTCCTATTTATTTGGGTCTCTTTTCCACACAATGGGGCTAAATTAAAAATAAATAAAAAAATAAATAAAATATAAAAAAAAGTGGATCCACATTTTTTACTTTTTTCCAAACAATCATTATTCTTCTTTAAAATATTATATATATATATATAAATAAATAAATTATATAATATATTTTAAATATCAACACTATCAATAATTATTTAACAAATTATAATTAATTTAAAATAAAACATTTTATTAATTTAAAATTATCACAACCGAATACATCAACAATAAAAATAAATATTTAAAACAAAATATTGTCTAAGATTATACAGTGCACCTGTTCTGAATCGGTTCCGGTTCCTTTTCAGACCGACGGTTCTGGTCTGGTTCCGACAGTTTCAATGGTTCAGTTCCGGTTCCTGGTTTAGTTCCGATTCCGAACCTTCAAAACTGGTTCCGATTGTAAAGGTTCAGGTTTCGGTTCCAATTCCGGTTTTGGAGGTTTGGTTCCGGTTTCGATTCCGGCTCCAAACCTTCAAAAATTAATGTTTTCATTCAAATTATTTTAATTTCATTAAAATAAAATTTTAAAATTAAAATTAAAATTATTTATATTTTTTCATTATATATATAATTATTGAAATTAATAATTATATATTTAAATTTAAATAATTGAAATATATATATTAAATTTATTTATATTTTTTCATTATATATAATTATTGAAATTAATAATTATATATTTAAATTTAAATTTAAATAATTGAAATATATATTAAATTTATTTATATTTTTCATTATATATAATTATTGAAATTAATAATTATATATTTAAATTTAAATAATATATATTTATATATATAAGCCCAATCCAATGATTAGGAGATATTGGAAACCCAATCTCAATCATTGGGCAAGACCTAAATAAAGTTCCAAATTTGAAATTCAATTTGAGTTTAGTGTGGTGGAACCCACATTTGAGTCTTATTTTTTAGCTCTCTTTTTACACCATTGTGGTATCCATAAGACCCAAATAAGATAAGATCCAAATAAAAATAAACCTTCTTATTTGGGTCTCTTTTCCGCTCAATGCTCTTAGGCCTCGTTTGGTGGCCTGTATTATAGTGTATTGTATTGTATTAAGGCATTAAAATGTATTAATTTAATACAATACCATGTTTGGTGCTCATTTGGTTTCTTTGTATTGTATTAATTTAATACATCCTAATACACCATTCATTGTATTATCTAATACATAATATCAGATGGTATTATGATGTATTAGAACCCAACCTCATCTTCATCTTCCCAAACCAGAAACACCCAAACCACCACCACATCCACACAAACCCAGAAACATCCACACCAAACCACCACCAAATCCACACCAAATCCACCCAAATCCACACCCAAACCACCACCAAACCACACCCAAACCATTTCAGTCCACACACATCAAAAGAGAGGAAGAGAGAGAGAGAGAGAGAGAAAGACGAAGGTTACGGCGGCGAAAGGAGAAGAAGACGAAGGCCGTGGTGGCTGAAGGAGACGAAGATGAAGGCTAGTGCGGCGGAAGAAGACGAAGGGGAAGGTCGCAGCGGCGGAAGGAGATGAAGGCGAAGGCTGGTGCGGCGGTGGAGAGAGGAGAGAAAGAGAGGTGATGGTGGGTTTGGTGATGTGCGAGAAGAAGATAAGTTAAAGAGAGGGATTCAAGTGGTGTTCTTCATATATTCTCTAGATAAGAGATAAGACTAAAAAAATAATAATCAAAAAATAATTTATTGATGCAAACAAAAAAAATGAGGAAAAAAAAATTGGAGTTGAATTATTTGGTCATGAAATCTATTAATACAGTCTAATACGAAATCACATCCAAACATTGTATAACTTAATACAGTTTAATACAAAATATCACCAAACATAATATTGTATAATAATAATACAGTCCAATGCAATACTATCCAATCCAGCCTAATCCAATACAATCCAGTACAATACAATACAGCGTACCAAACGAGCCCTAAGCACAAGTTGTCAGTTGTTACTTGTCACTGGCCTTTGATTAATTAAATTTGAATGCACGAGTAGACTAGTCGTCATTAGATTTTGTTTGTTTGTTCACAGAAGAAACCCAACTCGTGAGTCGTGACGTCAAATCGAAGAAAAATAAAGAAGAAACTCCCGCCATTAACGCGTCCTCACATTTCATTCATTAGAAAACAAAAAATAAACGTCCACACACTGACACTTGAAAAATAAAACAAACAAATCAATAATAGAAAAGAAAATTCCATAAAAGAAGATTAAAAAATAATAATCATCCAAATCAAGAAAAAAAGAAAGATTTCAATAGATGAAATCGAAAACGAAGAGATCGAATAGAAATCTAGGGTTAGCAACCACTTTCATCTTGTGCTGTTTCTTCTTTCTCGCTGGTTTCTATGGATCGACTCTCCTCTCTCAGGTATCTATATATTTGTTGATATTTATTTGTATATGTATATGATTTCATGTTTGTGAGAGATTTAATTTGGTGTTGTTGGCACAGGATGCGCCGAAGATACGACCGAGGTTGAGAATGCTTGAACTGGAGAAGACTGATGATGGTGATGAGTTGATGATGATGCCTCATGGAAAAACTGGAGAGCCTTCTATTCAATCTATTCCATTTCAGGTCTTTTTTGTTTGTTTAATGTGATTGTATTTATATTATGACTTTTGATTGGAATTTGATAGTTTTTTTTAGTAATTTCAGTTAAAACCTTCGATTTTGGAGTTGTTGATGCCTAAGTGTAGAAATGATTGTGTGATTGAACTTTAGTTTGATAAAATGTACCCGAAAATCGACATCGCATATATGTTAAAGATTTAGAAGTTGAAGTTGACTATAACCAAGTTATAGCTTAACTCCGAGTTAATTCAGCTTAGGTGTTCGATTGTGGCTGTATGAGTATGAGTTTAATGAAAATGATAAGGCTGGATTTCTTGAACATTGAAGGATTTGCCAAATCTTATCTCAGTTTTACATGTGAATAGTTTTCTTTTAATCATCTTAATGCTCAATACTCATAGTCAATGAGACTCTTTTTTGGGTTTTTGTTTTTCTAGATGAACTTGATACAGATAATAACCCTATTAATACTTGATCATCAGGAGTTTTTGGGAACCGAGTAGCTAATTTAACTGATTTAACTAATTTTTCAATAACAGCACTTTAGAAAGAACTCCAATCCTTATTTTCATCAGATTCACACTCATTCTACCATTGCCTGAGCTAAGTTCATCTTCCTTTTGCTAATCTCATTTATATTGAGAACTCAAGTTAGGAATGAGGTCCATGATGGCTTCATAATTCCCAGCCAAAATCACTTATAACTTCCTTTAGGGCTTTAAACCGAGTCCTGACTTGGCAGTTGGTCTCATGTGTTAAGTCGTTAGCATACATTTGCTTATGTGCATTATTGCCCTTAATAATATTAGGGAAAGTAATATGCAAAGTTGCAGCTGTACGCTGCTCAAATGGCTCATATGGACATGTTGAAATGAAATATTTGAAGAGTTATATATATTTATGTAAGAGAAGGCCCGTAAAAAAATTATTATGTAATATTATCAGCTCCAGCAGCCTCAGAAACAGTGAGAATGAATTGCTTCTTTTTCTTGGAGAAATTTGCTAATAATTTACTTATTTTCTATAATTTCACTGGAAGCCTTCGTATTACTAAATTCAGGTTTTAAGTTGGAAACCACGGGCTCTTTATTTTCCAAGCTTTGCTACTGCAGAACAATGCCAAAGCATTATTGAAATGGCAAAGGTACGCCTTAAGCCATCATCACTGGCTTTGAGAAAGGGAGAAACTGAAGAGAGCACTAAGGGAACTAGAACAAGGTATATTATATATTTATTATTTCAGTTAAATACTCTAAGCATTATAAATTTTAAGTTGAATGAGTCTTATTCCCCTGAATCTCTTGATGAGTAACTGATTTGAGTACAGAATATATTATGTGAGGTAGAGACCAAGTGTGTCCTATCAAAAGAAATTGTTTTTAACTTGTGAACATGGATTAGACACTTTTCCCATTGCTGTTTGTAGAACTCATTTTATTGGTTTGTACTTTAACAGCTCAGGGACATTTATTAGTTCATCTGAAGATAAAACTGGAATCTTGGATTTCATTGAGTGGAAAATTGCAAGGGCTACAATGATCCCTCAGATGCATGGAGAGGTATGACTTGTTGTCAAATTATCATAATATGCAAGATGTATCTGGGGCAGGGTTAAGGGTTCGAGTTTAAGTTCAAAGGCACATTTGTAGTTACTATTTATATAGGTTTGATGCTAATAACGATTTCTGTTGTAGTCTGTTTCATGGATCTATTTTATTTGGTACATGGAAGCAAGGAGTTAACGTTCATGGAATTTATTACATTCTAGGGAATTTGTAGCAGTCGGTATTACTTAAAACATGCAAGGAACCTTGGGCTTTATTTCAGGTGATAATTTGGTGGGGTGTGGGATGTAGTTGGTTAGCACTGAGGGTGGGTGAAGTTCAAAGGAATATTGTGGTCACCGTTCATTCAGGTATTAATGTTAGTTCAAAATTTGCTGATAGGAGATGTTTTTTATATTTTATTTGCTATACCAAATTAAGGAGTTATTGTCCTTGGAATTCATAGTACTTTGTGCTACTTAAGAACCTATGCAATGGTTTATGTATCAGGTGATAACTTGGTGGGTGGGGTGGAGGCAGATCTTAGATTCATATATTTAACCAATAACTGAAAAAAGGAATTTTAAAAAAGGCTTTCCCCAGCCTGGATGTTCACAAATTATTTATGCAGCAAAAGTAATTGAAACTATCAGATTATAAAAGTTAGACTTCAGAGGTCTTTAAGTGTACACACAAAACACAAACACAGACACATCGTTTGGTAATGGATTTAACATGATTACTCTGGCAAGGGCTGCTTCAACCGTGCTTTGGTTTGAAAATCTTTTTTTGCATTTTTAACCATTGTTCTTTTTGTTTTCCTTTTTTGCCCTTTGCTTCTTTGACCAGTTAAACTGTGAACTTGGTAGAGACTTTTTTGTTAACAGGAAGCTGACATATTCTCCCTCTTTTTCTACTAATTGGAGATACTATAGTTAAAAGTCTCTCTCTCTCTCTCTCTCTCTTGCTCTCTCTCTCTTTCTATATATATATATCTCACTTGTTTCATGAAAGCTATGATCAAGTAAAAGATAGCTGTTGGTTGATTAAAGATATTTAGCTAAATATCCAAAATCTCTATGATCAGGCAGGTTGATGTAGCAGTAAGTTGGGCCTTCAATTTGTTATTTTGACAAGGATTTTCACTACTAAATGATCTTCAACTATACACGTATGTGAATATATGCTCTCCCAAAATAACTTGTGCTCATAACATGCAATACCTCTTTCTTTAGATCTCTATGTAAACAAACTGAAGGGTTGCTCATACTAAATTTCACATGGGGTTTCCAGTAACTGCAGTAAGTGTATTCTGGATTGATAAATCTGTTATTGTGATTGTGGGAAGGTAGAAACTGCTTGAATTTAGATGATTATTGTTTCCCAAAATATATTTGAAGATGCTCCTGGGCTTTAGCTCAAGTAATAAAAGTTGGTTTGGAGTAAGGGTAGGTGGTGGTTTCATGAACTACTAATTTAAGGGTACTTCATATTATGTGCCCCTGTATCTAATTGTTATGATCCCTTCATTCTTCCAATTGAGATCCATTTTTGGGATTAAGGTTTCTTTTCTTTTTCCCCCTGTCATGAATGATTAATCAATCTCCTTTTAGATGCTCCTATTAATTGGGTTGGAGACCCTGATTTTAATTTGTGAGTCCTCATTTGGTGGTTTCACTAAGCTAATGTTGTACCAATAGTGTACTGATGCAATTCCTTCTTGCATGGAAAAATTAAGCAACTAACCCTTTTTTTACAAGCTGTTTCTAAACTAATATGAGTATTGAGTAATGTATTGATACTTCGTATCACCATATTGCAGGCATTCAATGTTTTGCGGTATGAGATTGGGCAGAAGTATGATTCTCATTACGATGCATTCAACCCAAATGAATATGGCCCCCAAACAAGCCAAAGAGTAATGTCATTTGCTATGTATCTTCACGTTTTCATGATTGTTTAGTAATCCAATCACTCTTCGTATTCTGCTTTAACTTATTTATTGGATTTAATTATCAGCAGTGGCTACTGCTTAAATTGTCTGTTGCCTTGTATATGAGTGAAGATTCCCTCTCTTACCTTTAAAAGGCTCAGGATTCTTTTTTGGTGTCATATTGTTTTAAAACTTATGAACCTATATAGGTGTTAAACTATTCGGCTACTTTTTGCTAATAGATCTCCTGTATAAACTATATAATAAATGTAATACAATGGATTTATGATTTTAGGGGGTTTTTTCTCTCTTGTGCTCAAACTCTATCAACTATCATGCTCATAAAACATGGTGTTATTAAAGAGATGGATGAAAAAATATATACTGATGGAAGCATGAATCTGTACAAATATATACTGATGGAAGCATAAATCTGTACTGGTGCTTCTTTTCATCTTTGATTATAATGTAAAGTGAATGCTTTGGGAATGAGTACCAATTTTATTTATTTATTTATTTATTTATTTTATTATGTATATAATGCTTGGTTAAAACATGTAGGCATGCTTACATAGATATGTTTGGTTACTTGAAGCAGAAAACCAGATGTTTGGTTACTTGCAAAGTGTGTGATTGGCATCCTGCTATAGTTTTCTTTTATAGTAAGATACCATTGTGTTTTGACAATGTCACTGCTCCAGATTCACAGCATTGTTATTGATCAACCCCTTGCAGATGGCTTCCTTCTTGTTATATCTATCCGATGTTGAAGAGGGAGGAGAAACCATGTTCCCATTTGAGGTAGATTTGGAAATATTATGGCTTATCATTTCACTGCCCTATAGTATCAATCCTTCATTCATTTTTTCTGGGTACTCACCTCACTATTTTTGGTTTGTAGGGCGGCTCGAATATGAATTCAGGATATGATTTCAGAAAATGCATTGGTTTAAAAGTGAAACCACGGCGAGGGGATGGACTTCTATTTTATTCATTGTTTCCCAATGGCACCATTGATCGGGTAATGTGTTCATCTTGAAATCATATTTTGATACATGGAGTTGCTTTCTTTTGTAAATGCTTGAATACTAGTTAAAGGAATGAGTCCTCCAATATTAGTCAGAACTATGGATTGTGAAGTCAATAGATGACTTGGAAATTTGACATTGTTAGTGAGATATGGGGTAATAATCTGACCTGGAGTGAAACAGCAGAACACGAGTACATGTAAATTTTACCCAGCATTGTTGTTTGTCTCATTGTCCTTGTCCTTTGACTGTTTTTTTGCAGACATCTCTTCATGGGAGCTGTCCAGTGATCAAAGGGGAGAAATGGGTGGCTACAAAGTGGATTAGAGATCAGGTTCAAGAGGACTGAGTTTCAATACTATACATTCATGAACAAGAGATCAAGGTAGGGAAACAAATAGAAAACCAAGTTTTGAACTTGTTAATTTTCAATGTTATCATTGTTATTTGAAAACTGATAGCTCCCCTTCTAGTTTAGACTGTATCATTTTATGGGGATCAACTCCACGATTCTCTGATGTATAGAAATGGGAACCTGTCATTACATTATAATACTTCAAGAAACACACCATGATTTTGGTCTTCTGTTCAAGAGTCGTTGATTTTGTTATTGATAACTATTGTTCTTGTAAGTTATGGTGAGAGAGGGTCGCTGCTTGATTTGTAAGTAGATTTTTTACCTAAAAAATATAAAGTTTTTGAAGGTGCATAAATTCACAATATGGGTTTGACAAAAATGTTGGCTTCACAACTTTATTGTTCATTGTTTCCAATAGTTGTAGTTACTATTTTTGTTTATATTTTATTTCAGATCTTGGTCTCATATTTCCCATGTTTAGTATTTTTTGATTTTATTGTTTCACATGTTTGTTTTGTTTTTCGTTTTAAATTCCAGATCCATGTTTGTTAATATATTTTTTTCTCCCATTTATTTTCTTTCGGATCTTCTATGTATTTTATGATTTGTATCAATTCTTTTATAGATTTTATTTCGGAATTTTCAAAGTTAATTTAATGTTATTTAAAAAAAAAAAAACGAAATCGTATCGAGAATCGCAACTAAGAAAACCTAATCTTTGACCAAATGAGTCACACCAAAACTTTAACTCAATTGTTCAAAAAAATCATGAGACGAATCATTATCACATTCACAATTAACCATCAACAATTCAATCGACTATATAAAGAAAAAGGAAAAAACCACATCTAATCAAGATGGTTTCACCATGAAATAAGAAAAAAAAAAATCATGTGAATGGATGTGAGAAAATTGTATATAAGGATTAAAGATAAAGTGTATTTTTTTTTTTTTTTGAAAAAGATATGAGGTGTATTAAGTTTGAAAAATATGTAAATGGGTAATCCTGGAAGTAAATTAAGAAAATAAATAAAACCATTTAATTTTATATAATTAAATCAAAAATTTTAAAAATGGGGTATAAATAGTTCAATTGTGATTGGCACTGTTCTTTATTAAAATATGAGAGATTTCTCTTACAAATTATGGATGGTAATACAGTATTTCTTTCACGTGTTGTGGGTCTAGATATGTAATATGTTTAGATAATACAAGTGTTGTTGTAATATGTATGGCTTTCCACGTTTCTTCCCACACGTGTGATTTGCTCACTAAATAATGCTTGGTCAAGCATAGATTCTATTTTGTCAAGTGGCATCAACCGCCTCTAATCTCCATTAATTGTAGAATAAGTGTGGTTTGCCAAAAGACATGCTCTCACAATGATCCAATGCATATATTTTCTCAGTTATTTCATCTCTCTCGTGTACCTCTCTTCATCTCTTCTCATATCTTCTTCTATTTCTTTATTTTATTCTTTATTCATTTGTTATTTAATTATTGTTCTCTATTGTTTCCAATTTAATTCACAACAAGTTATCAGCACGAATGTTGTTATTTCTAGAATCTGAAGTTCTGAATTTATTACTACTGGGACCTGAAGTTCATAGATTTATTACTAAAACCTGAAGTTTTGAATTTATTATTACTAGAACCTGAAGTTTCCAAAATTTTATTTATTAATATCAGAACCTGTAGTTCTGAATTTACTTTCTTGCATTTTATTTTTACGCAATTTACTTTCTCGCATTTATTTACTTTTACACGATTTATTTTCTCGCATTAATTTATTTATACACTTTTATGTGATTGACCATGCCAATCTACCAGAACCCGCAGTTCTGAATTTACTTTCTCGTATTTATTTATTTTTATGCTGTTATGAGATTGGCTATTCCAACTAATCAGAACCTGCAGTTCTGGATTTATTTTTATTTTTATTTTTATTTTTATTTTTGCATTTGTTATTACGCATTTTACTTTACGCAATTTTTATTTAAACAATTTGGTTACCCATCAAGAACCTGAAGTTTATGAATTTATTTATTATTACCGGAACCTGAAGCTTCTGGATTTATTTATTTATAAATATATCTTTACATATCTGAAGATTTAAATCCCTCGGATTTTTGTCAGACTAGAAGTTCTGACTTCGATTGTGATTTTTGGATAACCAGAAGTTGTAAGAACGTCAAAGCTTGCCTATTTGAGTTCGGTTTTATACAAATTTGATCAAGGAGGGTACTTACCATTAGCTTTCGTTGCTCTTCTAATGACCTTAATGTTTGTTTAGAACAATGTGTATCAAAAAAAAATATTATTATGAGCTTGAACCTAAGATTTCACCAAAGAGGCTAAAGGAGATTGCTTTAGAAAGAAATGCATATCGGATTCCAGGACTTGCTATGTTCTACTCGGAGCTTGTTCAAGGCATTCCACCAATCTTTAAGCATTATGCAGCCTATGTACCTGCATTGCACTCGGTCCTGGTATTCGTCTCCATGAAATCTCTCCTCATCAGCAAGGTTCCATTGGAAGAGTGGTTCATTTTTAGAAGAGTGGAACCAAAGGAGTTGAATGTCTTTCATTGTGTTGCAAGATCTGGATATACAGATGTACAAAATAAGGAAGAAGAGCATTTTGAGTCAATGTTGATTGAAAAACTAAAGGAGTTTATCATTGAAGATTACAAGTTTCATCCAACGACCACCAATCCCAGGAAGAATATTATTGAAGTGGAGTCTGAAGACTTGGCTGAGTAGTAGCAGCAGCAGGCGGAGGAGGATGTGATTCAGGAAGAGAATGGAGAAAAGGCAATGGTGAGAGAGATCGAAATGGTGGATAGATAGAGCTTGGCAGGATGGTGTGGTGCACTTGCTTGCTGAGAATGAGGTGGTTGAAGGAGCAGGAATTTTGAAGAGGTTGATGATAAATTATGCATACAATTTCATCAAGAGAAATTTACTATTATAGAGAAATTTAAGAATCTGGATTTACTATTATAGTCGTTTATGTTTATGATATGAATTTGATTGGAACTCCTGGAGAGCTCCTGAAAACTGCTGAATATTTGAAAAGGAAAATTTGAAATGAAAGACCTAGGAAAGACAAAATATTGTCTCGGTCTGGAAATTAAGCATAAATCAAACGAAATATTTATCCATTAATCAGCATATATTGAAAAGATTCTGAAAAAATTTAATATGGATAATGCTCACCCATTAAGTACTCCTATGATTGTTAGAACCCTTGATCCTGAGAAAGATCCATTCCGACCACTGGAAGATGGTGAAAAGATACTTGGTCCTAAAGTACCATATCTTAATGCAATTTGTGCTTTATTATATCTGGTTCAATGTACTCAACCAGATATCATATTTTCAGTAAATTTGTTTGCTAGATTCAGTTCAGCACCAACTCGAAGACATGAGAATGAGATTAAATATCTTTTTCGTTATCTTCATGGAATGAAAGATTTAGTTATTATATTATTCAAAATCTAACAAATTTTCAGGTTTACTTAGTTATGCTGATGCTAAGTATCTATCTGATCCCCACAAAGTTTGTTCATAAACGAGGTATGTTTTTACTTATAATGGCACATCAATCTCCTGGCTCTCCACAAAGCAAACTATTATTGCTACATCATCTAATCATTCTGAGATCCTTGCACTTCTTGAAGCAAGCCGAGAATGCGTGTGGCTAAGGTAAGTAATTTCTCATATTCAAAATACATGTGGATTTTCATTATCTACAGGAATGCCGACACCGATATTTGAAGATAATGCGGCTTGTATCGCTCAAGTTAGAGAGGGATATATCAAAGGAGGCAACCAAACATATTTCTCTCAAATTCTTCTATACTCATGAACTTCAACAGAGCAGACAAAATTGATGTTAAACAAATACAGATAATTGGCAGATCTGTTTACCAAAGTATTGCCTATATCAACTTTTGAGAAACTGGTATATGGAATTGGCATGCGTCGTCTTTGTAAATTATAAGATTGATATTGAAGTTTCATTTAGGGGGAGTGTTCAATCAGGGGGAGCAAAATTTTGAATGGACATATGTGTAATGTACTCTTTTTCCTTCTACCGGATTTTATCCCACTGGGTTTTACCGAAAAGGTTTTAATGAGGTAGTTCTGAACACATCCACATCTTTTGATCCAGAAGATCATTGTATATATTTTTGCTAAGGTTTTTGTCCAACTGGGTTTTACCGAAAAGGTTTTAATGAGGCAGTTCTGAACACATCCACATCTACATCTTTTGATCCAAAAGATCATTGTATATATTTTTGCTAAGGTTTTTGTCCCACTGGTTTTTTCCTAGCAAATTAAAATACAAACAGTGGAAATCCAATGGGGAGTGTTGTAATATGTGTGGCTTTCCACGTTTCTTCCCACACGTGTGATTTGCTCACTAAATAATGCATGGTCAAGCATAGATTCTATTTTGTCAAGTGGCATCAACCGCCTCTAATCTCTATTAATTGTAGAACAAGTGTGGTTTGTCAAAGACATGCACTATATATATATATATATGTGTGTGTGTGTGTGTGTGTGTACTTTCTCTTGTAAAGGTTGGTTCTCACAATGATCCAATGCATATATTTTCTCAGTTATTTCATCTTTCTCGTGTACCTCTCTTCATCTCTTCTCATATCTTCTTCTATTTCTTTATTTTATTCTTTATTCATTTGCTATTTAATTATTGTTCTCTATTGTTTCCAATTTAATTCACAACAAGTGTTTTATTTTTCGATGGGTCTATAGATCTTGACCGTAAATAATTAAATATAGAGGCTGCACATGAAAAAAATTGGATGTTTATATTGCCCCTCTAAAGTTTGGTAGAATAAGTTGTAAACCCCGCTTCATATTCGAATATATGAATAAGTATGATTTTATTTATTTATTTATTTATTATTTTTTTTTCTGGAAGTTATTTGTCTAAGCTCCAAGATCGTCCATCGGCAAAATAGATCATAATGATTAAATTAGTGTAAAGATATATGGATGGAAGTTACTTTTTTTATTTTTTTTACAATATCTATTAGGAGTAATTGCACAAACCTCCCTTTAGTTTAAGTATAATTGCACACATGAAACTTTTATCCATAATTACACAAACGTCCCCTATTGTTAGTTGACTTCCGTTAACTCTAACCATTGACTATAGTTTTATCCCGCAATGACTGAGATGCCCCTAATTACCTATTTTATCTTTATTTTATTATTTAAATTAATAATTAGAAAAAGAAACATAAAGTTATAAAAAAAAAAAAAAAACAAACAAACAAACAAACAAATAACAAAATTCGATAATTTTTCTTTTCTTTATCTTTTTCATTTTCTCAATACTCAAACACGATTTGAATTTCTAAATCCTCAAATGATTGAACCAAAATTGGTATGATTTTGACCCTCATTTCCTTCTTTTTATGCTTGATTCTCGGGCATTTCCCTATGTTTTAACAATGTTAATCAAGTGTTTTAGGTTTATTTGTGTCACTAGGGCATTTGTTAAGAAGAAGATGAATTTGATGCAAAATATGCATAAAGTGGAAAAAACAGGGCTTTGTCGCTCTTTGATGGTGTCGCCTTAAGCATATGGCGACAAAATGCATGAAGCAATGAAGACTCAAGCCAAAGAGTTGTCGCGGTACTATCGCTTTGGCTACCAAAACGCGACAAAGAGATGAAATCCCGAAAATCAATTAGGTATGGCGTCGCGGTGGAGTGTCGCTCTTAAGCCAAACTGCAATAGAGGATATGAAATCCTAAAAATTAATCAGGTATGGCATCGTGGTGGAGTGTCGCTCTTGAGCCAAACCGCGACAGAGAAGATGAAACCCAAAGAAAATGATCAAGTCTTGTGTCGTTGTTTATGTCATCATGTGACCAAATTAAACAAGTGACCTCTCTCAAGATCTCAAGATCTCAGATCTCTTTGTCGCCTGTCCAATGTCGATGTCGTCACAACTGCGAAAAAGATCATAACAACCGCGACAATCAAATCGAAGAATTTGTAACTGTATGTCGCGGTGGTGTCGCTGTCTCCGAAACCGTGACAATGAACCCGCGACACCCTGCCACATCAGCATTTCTAGCAGTTAACAGTACAAATCTGAGAGCCACTATAAATATTCTTCTCTTAAAAGTTGAATGAAAATCCAAGCACAATCCTAGCACGAATTTACAGATCTTGGACTAGTATTCTCTCATTCATAATTCCCCACTAAAATTCCTCCATTTTTATACTTGAAATCACCTTTTCCATCCAAAAACTCAACACCAAATATTGATTACTTCACCCAACCATTCCTCTCTTCCCATTCTCTACATCTCAATACCTTTGTCACTTACCATTAGACATTCACCCATCTAGACACATCCTCATTTATCACTCTTTACACTAGGAGCATCTAAGGAAAGGAATGAGCAAGTATTAAAGGAGGCCCAAATGTGATTTCCTTATTTATTACTTTCTTGCTTTTGATTGTAACTATATGTAACTAAATTTCCTTTCTAGGGGATAGATGTGAGGAACATTTGGATTTGGGTTTTGCTTAAGCTATATTGTATTTGAATCTCTATTTGTGTTTGATTCACTTGATAACTAGGATCCTATTCATTATATGATTGGCATTGTATACCCACTGGTTTATTATACTCTTGTTTAGGATAATTTGCTATGTAATCAATCTTGGATTGACACCCTTGATTGATTATGAACATAGTAAATATGATAGATTATTGAAGGGTATATTAACCACAATAATCTAATCCTTGATTTGTAACAAACCAATCCTACCTTGACCCCCTCTCCTTAATCGATTAGGAATTTCAATGGGAAATTGTTTAGGGTTTATAGTGATGACCTATACACATCTAAGAATACAAATAGTTAACAAGTATGAGATTAATTCATTAAAGTAGCTTGAAAAGCATTGCCTATAATCCACTTGCAACTCTATCAATTCTCTAGCATTTCTCTTAATTGTTTACATCTCATTATTCTTATCAAAGATTGTTGAGCATTCTATTTTTCCTATCACATTTTGTTACTTTTACTTTACTTGCATGTTTGATGGTTTATCAAATCACACAACTATCCATTTATCATGATTTACTTTATTGTATTATAGATTAGTTAATCAATCCATCATATTACTCTAAGTCCTTGTGGAACGAATCTTTGGTTACCATTTTACTAAGTTTTATATCCTAAGAGAATTCCTAAGTGGTTAAACATGGTTTTCAAATGATCATATAAATACATTGTTTTGAATAGTACAAAATGACCTCATCACCAAACACAATCCAAACCAAAAGTGAATTTCACAAACAATAACCAAAAGACAATCCCACAAATCAAAACCAAAACTCAATCCCACAAACAAAAACCCAAATCCATCAATTTCAATACCACATCAATTTTTTTTTTAAAAAAAACATCTTCAATCTAGAAAATTGAAGATTTGCTCCAAGTAGAACACTTCATCGAAGAGCTGATCTGCTTCGATAGAGCGCCGTTCCATTTTCAACGATAGAGTTTTTACTCAACCTCGAAGTGGGTTCATCGAGAAGAAGCATAACTAGGTCATGGAGGAGGCTGAGACTTATCGAGACTCGTCTCCATTCGCCACCAGAGAGGTCGAGTACGCGTGAATTGATCGCTCCTTTGGTGCCATGATGAGTGTGATTTTGTGGATGGCTGCTATGGGATTTTGTGGTATTGAGTTTTTTATTTTGGAATGGATTTGGATCTAGGTTTAAATTAAGTAGGGGTTAAGCCATTGTTGTGGATTTGGAGTTGATTTGGGGTTATTGTTGATGGTGCAGCTTTGGTCTTTGAGGGCTGCGTATTGGTAGAAATTGTGGAGGCCAGGGTGATTTACGAAGGGCTTGTATTGCCAATACAGCTGGGTCTGTTTCCATTATGTGTTACGTTGAGTTAGATACATTGAATGTCGTTAATCTTTGTAATGGTGTTGTTTCTTCAAGAGGTGAGGTTGATAGCATCATACTATAGTACTGTATGATATTTTATATGTTTTGGGCCTTCGGGCTTGTAGAGAGGTTTCTGTTGTGTTATTTTCCAGATTGTGTAACAGGTTGGCTGACGAGGTTGCAAGATTTGATATGTCTCTTGTAGATTGAGTAGGGGAAATTTCTGTTGAATTGAAAATTTTGTTTGGTTTTGAGTGGAGGCACAATGAGAGATCATCTATGACCGGTAGTGACTTTTTTAATCTCCATCTGGATCTGTTGGTGAAGAGTCTAGATATTTATAGATCTCTTCCCTTTTTTTTTCTTTTTTTTTTATAAGAAATATTTTTTTTTTCTTTCTATTTTTTTTTTCAATAGTAGAGATTGTATGGTTGGAGGAGATGAAATCTTCTCCATCCATTTGTTTAAAATAAATAAATAAATAAAGGAATATTATATATATATATATACACACAGTTTTTAAAATATATCAGTTCATTGGATATGAGCAATTAGATTTAAATGTTTTAACTTGGCTGCATGCACTTATCAAAGCATCTTTTCAATCCAATGACCCACATGTAAAGAACTGATATATTTTATATCAATTCGTACTAACAATAAAAAGACTTTATATATATGTATATATATTTTTTTTTTTGAAAAGTAGATTATATATATAATTATTAATACCTTTAACATATTATTAGATAAAAAGTCCATTTTACCCATCAGCCACTAACTTCTAACGGCAACCCACCAATGGCATGGGATGTTTATGTAATTATATGTAAAAGTTCCAGATACATGCAATTATATCTAAACTTAGGGGATGTTTGTGCAATTAGTCCTATCTATTAATTCGAGACCAGATATTTTTTGAAAGCTTTTGCCATTTGTAGGATTTGAGCCATTGATATTGGAGTTATTTACACAAACCCCAAACTCGTCCATCTAACAGTTAAGCTATGCCTCTTTTGGCTATATAAATAAGTATGATGATACAATAGTAAACAAAAAAGATATGATGATACAATAATAATAATAATAATAATAAAAAGATTCAAATAAGCTCACCGCTCACGTATCAAGCTGGGGTACATCCCTCCATCAGCACCGATACACACAACTGTACTTGATCACTCCTCCATACCTCCCCAAAAACGACCGTTGCCATCAAAATTACTGGCCCTGCCCGTAACGGCTACTTAACATTTTTAAAACACAAAACCACTCTCAGTGAATCGAAAAAAAAAAAACATTCTCTCAAAAATACAAATTCACAGCTTTTCTCTCACTTTGATCTCTCGTAATCAAAGCTTCGATTTCTGGGTCTGGAATTCTTGTCGCATTTGACGATGGATCTTGGTTGCCTGGACATGGGTTGTATCTCAGTCTTGGACAAGCACTGCAATGACACGGTTCTTGATTCTGATAAAAAAGAAAGTGATTCAAACGAGCCTAGGTCATCGAATTCCAAAACAGGGAAGGTAAAGATTTTCTATTGTTCAGTTTTCTAGATTAGGGTTCTTGTCCATATACTTCTTTTGTTTCTTTTCTTTTTCTTTTTGTTGAAGATGTGTGTTTTGAATATTAGGGTTTAGTTTGTGTCTTGTATGGATTTGACTGAATCTGAAACCCTAAAAGAAGAAACTTTGTAATTAGTTAGATTCGGTATTAGGGTTTTTGATATTATATATAGTTTGTTTATTAATTAATGATTGGACTGTACTTGGCTAGTCTTGCGATTATATTTTCTTAATTTGGAATTAAATGATGCCAATAGTAAGGTTTATGTTGGTAGTTTTGTGTTTCATTTTCTTGAATTAGGGTGATTTGTACTTTCTCATTTCTTCGAAAACGTAAAAGCCTGTGAATTATGAGTGTTAAAATTGTGTAAATTTGTGCTGTGTTTGTCTGATAGTTGCTGTGCGGGGACACCATTTTCTTTGAAATTCTATGTTTGATGATGGGGAAATTTGTTTAATTTTGTTTTAAATCTCCTGTTAAACCTGTCATTTTGGTATGGGATCATTGCTATTTTGATTGGTCCTTAATGACAAGCATGAAGGGTCTCGTGTAATTCTGCTTTTCTGTCTACTATATTTAGTGCTTAGATATTGAATGGTTACAGCCCAACTTACTTGAATAGAATGTCTTGGTTCTCTCATGAGTCATGAGCGATTAATTTTAAATGTTAGAATACCAAGTCGAGCTCCTATTAATCTACCGGTTAATGTAGTTCTGTTTTGCTATTTGATCAAGAAATAATGCACATAATAAGGTTTTGTAACTACCGTAATCATGTTTTCTTCTTCTAATTTGATGGATTATGATGTGTGTATTTAGTTTTATGTTTTATAACTTATCATTTGATATATTACATATTATAAAATGTAAAATGAAGTATGAAGTATTAATTTCTTTCTCCTCCTCTAGAACTGTGTAATTGGCTACAAGAACATCTTTTTTTTTTTTTTTTTTACTGCCATATTAGAAAACACCAATACTTTTGATATATGCTCAAAAACTGGCACATCTGGCCTATTAATAGAACTGTAGAGGCTCCGCTAAGAGTAAGTCAGTGTAAGGAAAGCACTTAGGTTATTAGAAAGAAGGCATTTTGGTGTAAGCAAGTGTTGTGTGATGCTCGAGTGTCTTGTGTAGTGGCAGTAGGCAAGATTTGGATGAAGAGTAAAGTGACAAAGTGGTAGTTTATTTGCTGCTTATGCTTAACTTTTTTTTAAAAAAAATACACAGAATAAATCACCCAAAGGGACCAACAAATCAACATTGAATGCTCTAAACAAGTTTACAGCACAAATTAAGAAGCCTCCTCACCGTAAAAGTCCTCCTACCAATTGGTTTCCTCGCAAAAAGGTGGACTCCTATTTAAAGAGGAAGATAAAAATGCTGCAGGTGATAAATTATTTCTTATTTACTTCTATTGTTAGGAACTCATTTATTTTCTCCTGGGGACCGAAATGCTAATACAACTGCTTTTTTCAGGAAGTAGATGGAATGAATTTAACTCTTGATGAGACTCTAGGTGACACAAATCCACATTACTCGAGAGTTCTAAGAGAGAAAATTGCAGCAAGTGAGGCTGCACATAAAGCAATGGAGGCTCGGAAAGCTGCACTGGTGGAAACATCTTGGTGTCGAATACTCAAAGCTGCAAGGTAAAATTTTCAATGATTGAGAAATTGTGAATAAATTATATTTAAGTTTCTCTGCCATGAAACTTTGCATTCTTCATTGTGCAGGATTCAAAGCAAAGAAGCTGAAGCCCTTTTATTAAAATCTGAGAAAGCTGCAGCTGAAGCTTTTGAAGCAGCAGCAGCAATGGGGGTGATCATGTATGATATACCAAATTGTCCTCAAAAGCATTGTGAAATAGAAACATCTTCTGTAAATGGAGGAAGGTCTAGTACTCATACAGTCACTGCATCATTTGAAACTGCATTTGAGGTAGACAAAGAAGTAGCTGCGGCAGTCAAAACTGCATTCATTAGGCTTGCAAAGTGCCCTTCCTTTAGTAAAGATGAATTCAAAGACTTACTGCATAAAATCAGTGAGAATCCAGACATTGGGGATGGTAATCAGGAAATATCAGAATGTGAATCAGAGTCTGGGTCAGAACTTGAAACAGCCTCTCAAAAGGATGATGGTTTTGGCTCTCATGACTTGGATTTTAATATGCCAGTTGTTGGGTTGAGGCAGAGGAAATCCAAGAGGAGACAATCATTTGAAAAGTTTGAAATGAACAAACTCATAGACATGATGCTTGAGAGGCTCAAATCTTTGCAAGAAGATGAACTTTCATCACTTGCCACTATAGTTGCAACTTGTGGTTTAAGTGCTGTCTTGGCTGAAGTAGAAAATGGTAAAACGCATTGTCCAAGCTCTGCCTCAACCTCAGTTTTTGCTCGAAGAATGTCTTCCTCAGGAGTAGGAACAGCTGGAAATGCTAATTTGGAACACTTCATGGATGGCTCAACGAGAAGGAAGCAAACTGAGTCAGAACTTCCTAGTCTAGACAAGTTTTTGGTTAAACACATGTCAAAACTTGAAAGGGAGGTGCAAGAAGCGAAGAACATGAGAATGAATGAATCCAGGGAAACAACTGCAGAGAATCCTGGTAAAATTGAAGATGATGAAACTGTTCAAGCCAAGACTAATAATACAGATTTAGGAAGTGTTCTTGTGAAGCATTATTCAAAGCTTGCTAAAGAGATTGAAGAAGCGAAGAAGAGCTCAGGAAATAACTTTGAATCACTACAAAAGAAATCAAACACTGATGCAGCTTCATCAAAGGCGGCTATTCCTGACTTGGGAAGCATGCTAGTCGTTAAACATACTTCAAAACTCCAAAAGGAAATTGAAGAGTCAAAAAGGAATTCTAAGAAAACTTTTGAGACGGATGGCAAGAACATGAGAAGAATGCCAAATGAAGGAGCTAGTCACAGGAAGGAGGCTGTTCCAGAATTGCCCAGCTTAGATAAGTTTCTCGTGAAGCGAGTGTCAAGACTTGAAAAGGAGGTGCAAGAAGCCAGGGCAAGAAGAAATATTGAATCATCAACTTCAGTCTCACAATCTGAGAAAAACTTGGTATCTTCTCATGACGGAGGTCTAGTGGGAAAAGAAAATGTTGATTTGAATAAGGAAGATGGAATTCAAGAAACAGATAGCCTTGACAAGAGCTTGGTCAAGCCAGTGCACAGGTTGGTAAAGGAGAAAATGGAAGCAGTAACAGTTGGAAACAATTATGGGAATCATAGGCCTCAAAAGAGACATGGAAGGAACCATGATACAGACTGTGATAGCTTGGACAAAGTTTTAGTAAAACATGTTTCTAGATTGGAGAAGGAGAAATTGAGGTTCAATGCAAGCGAAGAAGTTGTAACGATAAAGAGAGGTGGCACAAACAACACACATTCACAGGTGAACGAAGAAGGTGGTAGTCTGGACCAAGTTTTGGTTAAACATAAGTCGAGACTCGAGAGGGAAAAGATGGCGGTTGCTTCTCAGCAACCAGAAGTCCAAAGTAGACCGTCTGTATCTCGTAGAGAAGCCAGGGAGAGAGAGTTTCAAGAAGCATGGGGAGGCCTTAGCTTAGGAAACTCCATGAGGCCACATCTCTCAAAACTTGAAAAAGACAAGGCAAGTTCTCTCGTTGTTGTTACTCAATAAAATGATTTTTCATGATTTTTTTTTCAATCTTTCTACAATGTCATAAACTTTGATTTGTTGTTCTACATCAGGCTGCTTGGATCAAAGCTGAAGAGGAGGAAAGGAGGCAAGCTATAATATGAAGGGTGTGTGACTTCTTTTGGTCATATCCCCATATCCAATTTTCTGTTGCTTTTTTTTTTTTTCTTTCTCTAAAGTGTTAATATGATAACCAAACTGTATAATTCTTTGTCCAGACTTCTTCTACTGTTATTTATAATGAAATAATTGTTTGATTCTTCAGAGAGGAGCTTTTCCTCCAGCTCTTTGTTGGAGACAGTGTTTGCAAGGATTAGTCTCAATTTTTTTGTAAATGTGTCTAGATTTCACATGAGTTGTTTTACCATCGGTACCATCGGAGAAATTGTAGTCTTTAGACTTCCTAATTGTAAGAAAGATAATTCTATGTGCCACGTCAGAGATGAAGTGCTGGGAATATGTGGAAGCAAATCACCCGAAATCTGATATTTTTACTCATGTTTCCCCCATCTTAAGAAGTGAGAATGAATAACTTTCATATTCGGAATGTGGTAAAACTTATCATTTCATTTATCTCCATACTCTCTTATTTATATAGAAGCTATATATTTTCTAATAATAATGTTAGATAACCTAAAAATTTAGCCCAAATTTCAATCCAAAAGATGTGGCAAGTGAGTTGTTATCACCACACACAACATGAGATGATATGGTTAATGAAAAAATCACTTGCCACATCATTTGGGTTAAAATTTGAACTAAATTTTTGGGTTGTCCAACATCAGTGATTTTCTAATGCGTATTCTGCTAGAAGAATTTTATTAGCAGAGTACTGACAAGGTAAATTTTGAGTATTGCGTTTTGGAAGTGTAGCTAATTTTTAGAAGATTGGTGTGCTTAAAATCCCTTTGGAGGCTTGCATGACTAAATTGTGGCTCACTTGTCAAATGAATGACTAATTGGATATAGGGTTGGGGAGCACTGTCTCTGTGTGCACTCACCACTCACCACTCACCACTCACCACTCACCAGCAACTACAGTTTTTGCTTGGCTTGTGTGAAAGTGCTTTGGGATATTTTCAAAGTAGCAGGAAAATATACAGTAAGTTCATTTGTATAAGCATTGAACACATTATTTGCCTATCAAAAAAAAAAAAAAAAAAAAAAAAAAAAAAAAAAAAAACATTATTTAATCACAATTGTCAAGTAGTAGTTTTTTATTTTATATATTCAAATATTATTATTTTATAATATCTCTATCGTAAAACAATCGTTTCGATCAAATTAAAATAAAGATTTATTGACGCTGAACCCTTTGAATTGTACATGAATTTACAATGTGTCCCTTAAATGTATTTTTTAGACGTTAAACTCATGTACTCTTATTTTCTGATAAAACCTTTTATGTAGATGTCCCCTCAAATAAACGGTCAGGAAGCAATAAAATAAGCTGTTTACCAAAAAAATGAGAATTCAAGGTTTATCGTCTAAAAAATCATTCAGGGGCACATTGTAAATTCTAGTACAATTAAGGGTCTAGTGTTGATAAGTCAAAAATAAAATACAAAGAAAATGAAAGGAAACGTGTCAACGTAAATGTAAATCCATTTTCCAAGTTGTAACTACAGTAACAAAGACCAAAGACAAGTCAACAGAGATGGCTCATGAGTCATGTCTCTCTTCCTCCTTTAATCTGATGAGTCACGAGTCTGTGATGACTGATGACTCCACTCTGGACTTCCAACCAAACAGCTTTGAACTTACTTACCCACTTTAACAGCTGGGACCCACTTCCCACGCGGCATTGAAGGAAAAATGAAGACATGGCCAATGCCTGATGACTTTACTTTCCCTTGTCTTTGCTTTCTTTCTCCACTTCTAAATCTCGTCTTCTTCTCTTTTTCCACAACTGAAACTTTCAACACTTCCACACACCACCACTATAGATTTTTTTTTAAAAAAAAAAACCATTGACTTGACTTCTCAATCTCTCTCTCTCCCTCTGCTTTTTATTTTAAGTTTCAACATCTTCTTCCTTTCTTTTTGTTTCTTGCTTGATCTTTACATTCATTTTCCATCTCTCTCTCTGTAATGGCTTCTGCTTCTCAACTTTCCTCTTTTTTTCTCTCTTTCCTTCTCTTTATCTTTCCAGCCCTCTCAACCAACTCTGAAGGTACTTCAAAACCCTTATTTTCTTTTTCTCTTATCTTTAGTTTGGTTATGTAAAGTTTTCGTTTTTATTATCTTTGTGGAAAGAAAAATGACTTCTTTTGATGAGCTACAGCTTTCAATTTTTGTTTTCTTTGATTATAATTATTGTTTTTCTTAAAAAACAATTCTGGGGCTGTTTTGTTTACAGGAAATGCTTTACATGCTTTGAGAAGCAGATTCAAGGACCCCACAAACGTGTTACAGAGCTGGGACCCTACCCTGGTCAATCCCTGTACCTGGTTCCATGTCACTTGTGATTCCAACAATCATGTGATTCGCTTGTAAGAGCAAGATTCCTTCTCTTGTTTTTCTTCTTTTGTTGTTGGAGCTTTTGTTTTTTTTCTTATTTTGGGGTTTTCTGTGTAGTTAATCATTAACTTTGGGTTTCTTCAGTACCAAAACATTAATTAATGATCCGGGGTTCCTTTCTTCATAGTAATTATAGTTCTTAGCTGTGAAATTTGGTTGT
Organism: Acer campestre; assembly: GCA_954870605.1. NCBI lineage: Eukaryota > Viridiplantae > Streptophyta > Magnoliopsida > Sapindales > Sapindaceae > Acer > Acer campestre. The sequence goes on along the minus strand of OX940802.1, from coordinate 29,898,254 downwards.
ATTCTGAGATTCATTTTGTTTTCTTTGAATTTCAGGGATTTGGGCAATTCTAATATCTCTGGATCTTTGGGGCCTGAGCTTGGCCAGCTCCAGCATCTACAGTACTTGTATTGCCCTCTCTCTCTCTCTAAAGTTTACATCTTCTTATAAAGTTGCAGCTTTGTCAATTATGTTATGTTTGGTTGCTGAGAATGCTGAGGAAAACCACAGAAAATTAGATATTATATTGGTTTTATTAATTTTTAACTAATCTGAATATCTTTTTTGTTAATTTAAGACCAGTTGAATGCAAAATTTGGATTTTTTTTTTAATTGTGGAAATTCAATAGTCATAGATTTCAAGTTGCACTTCGTTTATGATTTTCTTTATTTTTTCTTAGGAACCAAACAAACTAGATTTTATGTAGTGATTGTGTGTAATGTCATGACTGGACTGCAGGGAGCTTTATAGGAATGACATTGGAGGGAAAATTCCTAAGGAATTGGGTAATTTGAAAAGCCTCGTGAGCATGGATTTGTACGACAACAGATTTGAAGGACCAATTCCAAAGTCCCTCGCCAAACTGAAGTCACTTAGATTTTTGTAAGTATCGATAGATTGATTGCAGTAAATGTGTAACTATTAGAGTTTAAAAGTCGTGTGAAATTCGAGTTTTGATATGATTGAATCAATGTTTACAGGCGGCTGAACAACAACAAGCTAACCGGATCAATTCCGAGAGAACTCACAACCTTAGCTAACCTTAAAGTCTTGTAAGTTTAGAGACAAATTTATGACTCATATCAATAATGGGGACTTGAAATAGTTTATTAATGGTTAATTTATTAGCTAATTTGAAAATTATTTTTCAACGTTGCAGTGATGTTTCAAACAATGATCTATGTGGAACAATCCCTGTTGATGGCCCTTTTAGAAGTTTTCCGATGGAAAGGTACCGAATTACTGTTTTAATGTTGCTATCACTTTCTCTTTCAAGTGGCCATTGTCAATCATTTATACTATGTCATGAGCATCTGTTGAATTATTGGAAAATACATGTGAATGATTGCTTAGAGAGGAACTCAAAAGTTATATAGATAATAACCTAGAATTTGAATTTTTTTGGTGTCAATATTAAGTTTAACCATTAAGGACATCGATCATTACCCGTTTTCCAGCTATGAATTTGAGGAACCTATTTTCTTACGAAATAGATAAATGTCTTGATTCTCTCAAGTCTTATCCTTTGTGTAAATACGGCATTTCTTTCCAACACGAAAATTGCTCACTTAATCTGTCTGCATATGTTGCGGACTAGTGTGTTAGCAGGTGTACTGCTACAAATCCCTATTAGTTAAATACTTAAATCTTTTGTTTTCTTTTATATATTAAGAATTAGATTTAGAGGTATTGATGTTTCGAAGTTATCATATACCGTTATTTACCACGTGATGTTCTCATTCAAACAGTCGAGCAATTATAGGAAAAATGCTGCATGGTTTAGAATCTTATAACATAAGTTCTCTTGCCATAGCTAGTTGCATTTTATTTCCTGTCACTGATCGTTTGACTGAGTTATTTGTCACCTGGATTTGTTTCAGTTTCGAAAACAATAAACTCAATGGACCAGAGCTGAAAGGATTGGTGCCTTACGATTTCGGATGCTGAAGAAGGCCGAAATTCATTGATCGTTGGTCGAAGACTATAATGATAAAGCTTAATTATATAGTGAAGTAGCATGATCAAAATGCCTAGTTATATTATATATTTGACGATGGTACGCCGTCATGTTTAGAAGTAACTAAAGCAAGAGAAATAAGGTTAATATGAATCTCATCCAAGCAAAAAAATTGTCTTTGCAAGTATATATTTATCGTGCCTGCCCCTTATAGCGCCAAATTTTATAAGATGTCAATGTCTGCAAGTCGTAGTACTTTGCCAGTTACATGACTCTGTCTATTCTCTTGAGATTGCTCTCAAAATATTTGAATGATTTGAAACGTGTTCTCATGCAAATTCTGTGTTAGTTAAACTGTAGAATGTAGAGCAGTTCTGGTGATTGCAACCAGATAGGCTTCCGTGAGCTCAGTTTAATGTATCAAATTCATCTGGCTTACAGACAATTTACCCTTGATATTCATTTGACTATTCTGTTTAAAATATTCTCTCCCTCTCCCTAAGTCGAAAAACTGGTTGATCATGCAAATGATAGTGAGACCATACCATTATCTATCACTCATTGTACCAAATCCTATTCTAAAAAGAATATTCTTTTACATATTCCCTCTCAACTAACTAATCGAAAAGCAAAAACCAAAAACAAAAACACTCACAAAGTAGCGTAGAGAGGTCTTTTGCGTTAGATCTGGTGCAAGAAGAAGACCATCTGTAGAATGGTACAAAGATTGAGGTAAAAATTTCAAAGTGTTATGATATATGTTCATGCTACATTGAACTTGTACCTGATTAAGAAAGAATATGCCAATACCTGTATATCAATCCCACAGAGATTGATAAGAGCAAGTAAAGACAAGGGCTTCAAAATAATCAAAAAAGTCTCTCCTCTTTTTTCTCTGAAACTTGAGTGAGAATAGTTTGGGTATTGGAAGTAAGGTGAGTGATAGGCAGGTAATTTTATTGGTTTACAAGTCTTCATAGTCTGGTTAGTATGAATTCAGAGGATATTAATTCGTTATGTAAATCATTGTCAATAACTGAGTTAGATGGGCCGGTGCAGTTGCTTGATGTTAACCTTAAGAGTGAGGCAATTAATAGGATGTCATTATGTCTGGTTGGTAAGATTTTATCCAATAAATGGATGAACAGGGAAGCTTTTATGCGTGTAATTGGGAAAATTTGGCTGGTTAAGAAGGGTTTCGATATAGAATCGGTGTCTGGCAATACTTTTGCATTCCATTTTCGAGATAGGGGTGATCTGGAGAGGGTTATAGCAGGGGGTCCATGGAGCTTTGATAATGCTCTGTTAGCATTGGAACAACCTGTTGGAATGGGAACTGTTGAATCCTTACGGTTCCAATTCGCAGATTTCTGGGTTCAAATTCATCAGCTCCCTATTCTTTGTATGACGAGGGAGATAGGGAAGTTCTTGGATGGTATGATTGGGGAAGTGTTAGATATTGATGGTGGGAATTCTGGGGATTGTGTGGGGAAGTTTATGCGAGTTCGTCTTCGGTTGGATATCACGAAGCCTTTGAAAAGATGCTTAAGGTTAGATATTATGGGAGATGGTGCTGCAACTATCTTGCTTCTTCGGTATGAGAGACTGCTGAACCATTGTTTTAAGTGTGGTTTGATTAGCCATAGTACCCCTGAGTGTGGTGATATTGGTCCTTTTCCGGTGATTAATGGGAAGGAAGAGTTTCCATTCGGATTATGGCTTAGGGCTTCTAGTAGTGTTCGCAAGTCCAGTTTTCAAGAGTCTAGAAGTGTTGAGGGTTCTAGTGTTAATCATGGGTCCAGTAGGAGGATCTTTCAAGGAAGGGAGACAAATATTATGCTGGATCCGGCTGAAGAAGATGGTGAGCAAATTTTATCAAAGAAGGATCTGATTGATGAAATCAAAGCTGTGGAGAGTGCTTATTTGATTGTAATTGAGGGTGTTGATCAGGGAAGTGTGGAGGACGGTGCGGTAGAGGGTGAGAAGATGCACCAGGGCCAGCTACAGGTAGGGGGTTTGGTTCCGATGCATACCTGCTCTCAGCGAGACATCAGTCAGTTGCAACCCAAAAGCACAGAGTGGGTGGATATTAATGGCATTAATGACATTAATGGGGGTCTGCAAGTGGAAATTGGGGCTTCTGATGCAGTAGGCAATGTTGGGGTCTGTGGTATAGTTAATGGAGAAGACATAATATCTGCGGAAAGTCACCGTTTGGGTAAGGGTAAATTGGGCATTGACCAAGAGTTCATTAAACCAATGGGCCACCAGGGTGTTGGGCCTGATTGCTTTTCCTTTACAGGAAGGCCTAATCGTGAAAGTAAGAAAAGCCCAAAAGGTTTGGGTTTCAGGAGGATAAGGGGAAAAGGTTATCAGCTAGGTAATCGTGGGGCTCAAGGGAGACATTTGGGAAAGGTTGGGTCGGGTACAGAGGTTCACTGTGGGAAGAGGAAGGTAGATCAGATGGTTAGGGGTGATTTCAGTGGATGTAAACGTTCGAAAATTGAGGTAGAGAATCAGGATACATAGGTGAGTGGTGATGGGTTGTTGGTCTTGGGTATTATGGGAGGAGGTAGGGACATGGTGGAGAGGGAATCTGCGGTGGGGGTTACCAATTCCTTGGTTTCTTCAGTAGACGAGTTGGAAGCATGCATATCGGCCGGCCGGTCTTCATCGGCCCGCCGGAAGCAATGATTATTATGTCATGGAATGCCCGGGGTTTGGGAAGTGCCCGGGCATTCAATGCTCTTCTTTCCCAAAAGCAAGAGGTCAATCCAGATATGTTGTTCTTGATGGAAATAAGAGCGGATCAGGTACGAATGGAGAGGTTGAGGGTAAAGCTTGGGTTTAGTGGAAAGCTTGTAGTTAATAGTGTTGGAAATTCTGGTGGGTTATGTTTGCTATGGTCTGACACGGTTTATGTGAGGTTGTTAAGTTTTCTTCAGATCACATTGATGTTCGTATAGGGTCGGATGATTCTCAATGGTAGAGGTTAACAGGGTTCTATGGGAACCCAGAAGTCAATCAACGGAGTAATTCGTGGGAGCTTCTGAGAAGGTTGGGGAATATGTATAACATGGCTTGGGTGTGTTTAGGGGACTTTAATGATATTTTGGACAGCTCTGAGAAGGTAGGAGGGATTCCAAGGAGTAGTCAGTCCATGGCAGGCTTCCGTGAAGTGTTAGAAGACTGTGGTTTGGAGGACTTGGGTTTTAGTGGACAGATATTCAATTGGGGGGGGGGGGGGGGGGGGGGGGTGGCGCGATGATCCAAGAAAGGCTTGATAGGGGTGTAGGCAATTTTGCTTGGCAGAGGCGTTTTTCAAATTTTCAGATTTCACATCTTGACTTTTGGCGATCGGATCATCGTCCCATTCTTCTTCGGTTTTCGGAAGTTCTTGCAGGCACAAGTGATATTATTCGAAAAAGGAGATTTCTCTTTGAAGAATGTTGGGTGGAGAATGAGGCATGCAAGGAGATTATTTCAGTAAATTGGGTTGATAATTTGCGGGTGAATTCGGTGGAAGAGGTGCTGGGTAATATTTCTAATTGTGGTGTGAAGCTGGGGCAGTGGAATGAGCAGAATAGACGTGCTCTTCGGGAGGGAATTAATATCAAGAAACAGCAGCTTCGTGGGGCTTATAATAATATTCGGGTAGGATCGTGGAAGGTGATTCAGGAGATTGAGGACAGTCTTGATGTTGATTTGGCGACGGAGGAGTGTTACTGGAGACAGTGGTCTCGTGTGGAATGGCTTAAAGGTGGGGATAATAATACAAGATTTTTCCATATGAAGGCCACGATCAGGAGGGCTCGGAATCAGATTAAAGGTCTTTGGGATTCAGATAATCAGTGGCAAGAATCTCGTAGAGGTATGGAACATATTATTTTTGAGTATTTTGGCAGTATTTTTCAGTCTTGTAATCCTTCGCAGGGGGATTTAGATAATATTTTAGAGGGGATTGTTCCTAGATTAGACCCTTTTTTAAATTGTTTCCTGGATTCTGATTTCTCTGAAGTAGAAATTAAGAAGGCGAATTTTGATATTGGAGCTTTGAAGGCGCCGGGGAAAGATGGGTTTCCGGGTATTTTTTATCAAAAGTTTTGGAGTATTGTAGGGCCTAATGTGGTTAGGGCGTGTCTGGAGATTCTTAATAAAGGAGGTTCGATGGATAAAATGAATGAAACCTTGATCGTTCTTATTCCTAAGAAGAAGACTTCTGAGCGAATTACGGATTTTAGGCCCATTAGCCTTTGTAATGTCGTTTACAAAATAGTGGCTAAGTGTATAGCTAATAGGTTCCGTCAGGTGTTAGGTGGGGTTATTTCGGAAACGCAAGGGGCCTTTGTTCCGGGTCGGCAGATTTCAGATAACATTATTGTGGGGTTTGAATGCTTGCATAGAATTAAGAGGAGGAAAAGGAAGAATGGGTCAATGGCTATTAAATTGGACATGTCGAAGGCTTACGATAGGGTTGAGTGGGTTTTTATTGAGAGAATGTTAAAGGTGTTAGGATTTTCAGCAAGATGGATTCAGCTGATTTCTCGGTGTATGAAGTCTGTTTCATATTCCTTTGTGATTAACGAAAATGTATGTGGTTTTTTAAAGCCTTCGCGTGGGCTGCGGCAAGGGGATCCTTTGTCCCCTTATCTTTTTCTACTTTGTGCAGAAGGTTTCTCCTCTTTGATTACTTAGGCTGTTCATAATGGTGGTCTGAAGGGGTTTAAATGTAGTCAAAACGGGCATGTGATCTCGCACTTATTTTTCGCGGATGATAGTCTTCTTTTTGGGAAGGCTACGCGTCTAACTGTGAGGTGATCAAGCAGATTTTGGATGTCTATGCTAAAGCATCAAGACAGGTGGTTAATTTCAAAAAATCTTCTGTGTGTTTCAGCCCTTCTATGTTGAGTTTGGAGTGTGGTTCTTTGGCGAATATTCTGGGTATTGGGGTAGTGCAGTGTCACGAAACTTATTTAGGTATGCCATGTTTTACTGGTAGGAAGAAGAGAGAAGTGTTTGTTGTTATTATTAGTAGAATTTGGGACAAGATTAAAGGGTGGAGGGATAAGTTTTTGTCTTCAGGGGGTAAGGAAATTTTAATAAAGGCAGTTCTTCAAGCGATCCCAATGTATTCTATGAATCTTTTCCAGCTTCCAAAGGGTCTTGTGGATGAAATTTATAGGTTATGTGCGAGATTTTGGTGGGGAAGTAAGGGTACTTCTAGGAATATTCATTGGTGCAAGTGGGATCGTCTTTGTGTTCCTAAAGAAAGAGGGGGTCTAGGGTTTAAGAATTTAGAGTATTTTAACAAAGCTCTATTAGCTAACCAATGTTGGCGTCTTTTGTCTAATGATAAGTCCTTGACAGCCTGTGTGCTTAAAGATTGCTACTTTCCAGATGTTGGGTTTCTTGAGGCTGAGATGAAGTCTTCAGGGTCTTTTATTTGGAAAAGTTTGATGTGGGGCAAGGAGATCCTTTCAGCTGGAGTTAGGTGGAGGGTTGGAGATGGGTCTAGGATTAGGATTTATGAGGATAAGTGGCTGCCTAGACCTGTTACCTTCAGGCCTTTATCCCCTTCTCTGCTGGGTGCGAATGTAACTGTTAATAAGCTTATGTCTCCCTCTGGTGGGTGGAATGTAGGGCTGATTCGAAGGTTTTTTGTGCAGGACGATGTTGCTGCGATTTTGGCTATCCCATTTAGTAGGAATAGGCTGGATTCTATTCAATGGCACTATGATCCCAAAGGTTCCTATACGGAAAAAAGTGGCTATTGGGTTGAGTCATCTATGCAAGATGTTCCTTCTTCTTCAAATTCAGGTGTTATTTTCAATTCTTCTATCGCTTGGTGGAAGTCTTTGTGGTCATTGCATATCCCTTATAAGGTAAAAATTTTTGTTTGGAAGGCTTGTAATGATTTATTGCCTGCCTTTGTGAATTTGGTGAGGAAGAGAGTGCCGGTTGGGAGGATTTGTCCTCTGTGTCGCAAGTGCAATGAAACTGTTTTGCATGGGTTATGGGGCTGCTGCAGTTTGAAGCCTTTGCGTTTGTGTTGGGTGTCGAAGCTGGCAGGTAATCACAAAGATAAATCTATGTTTTTTGAGTTTATGCTTAGTTGCTTTTCGCTTTTGGATTGTAAGGATTTGGAGCTATTTTGTGTTTGTATTTGGAAAGTTTGGTCAATTAGGAATCTGACCATACATGAACCTCAGTTATTGAGAGATATGGACATTATGGAATGGGCTAGAGGTTATGTTTCTGAATACCATAATGCGTGCAGCAAGGGAGAGGGGAATGCTGGTGCGAGTCCTAGAGGCCAGGTATGGCTGCCACCAAGTAATGGAGTGTACAAAATTAATTGTGATGCTGCGTTGCGTGGTGTTGATTGCTTAACAGGTATAGGTATTGTTATTAGGGACTCTTGTGGTATGGTTTTGGCTTGTAGTTCCCAAAAGGTTGAGGCGAATTTCTCTCCGCAAGTGGCTGAAGCGGTGGCGATTTTTTGTAGTCTCCTTTTTGCGATTCAGTCGGGTTTGGTTCCTTGTATGGTGGAGTCTGATGTGGAAGTGGTAGTGGGATGGATTAATGGTGGGCAGCTTCTGTTATCTGATATTGGTAGTGTTATTTATGATATTCGTTTGTTAGTTAGTCAGGCGCGTTGTAGTTCTATTAGTTTTGTTCCTCGTAAGGCTAATCGAGTAGCCCATTTGCTAGCTAAAAACAGCCTCTCTTGTGAGGAGGATATGTTTTGGCTTGAGGAGTTTCCTCCTTGTATTTCTGTTTGTGTTTCGGCGGAATGTCGTTTGGTTATGTAACAGTTCCTTTTTATTCAAAAAAAAAAAAATCCCACAGAGATTGACTGAACATCAAGTACATGAAGCCCCACCTTTTACTTTTTACATAACGAATATGATAAAAAAAACTAGTGTGAAATGGATGAATACGTCTACTTATATAACAAATATGATATGTGGTATAGATATCATATATGATTGAATGATACATTATATCAATGTCACGTGACATTGCAAAATGTTTTGATACTACCAAGCTACCAAGCTACCAAGGCACCTCAATTGCAAATGAAATTATGTTGAACTTATTTTCTTTGAAAAGCTTTTAATTCTATTTTTGTTATTTTACATTTTTACTATGTATTTTGATTATAGTATAGTGGAAGGATAAGGAAAAAAAAAAAAAATGTTGATAGTAGGACCTTACATTGTGGATGTAAAATGATTGGGTGTGTGAAGAATTGACCTAATTTTATTTATTTATTTATTTATTTTCAAAAGAAAGAATATATTAACCTAACTTAATTTGTTGGAGTTAATTTTATTTGGTTCTTATAAAATTATATTTCAATTTTAGACGTAAACAATTGACCTAATTTGATTTGGTTGTGTTACAATTTTTCTGTTCATATAACATGATTAGATCCCGTTTTTAGATTGGGTGTGAAGAATTGACCTAACTTTTATATATATTGTATGGTTCTCTAGTAAGGACGTCCTGAAATTATAAGTTAAGGACGTTCAACTACAACCACACATTCATATTAGGTGTGGGTATTTGTTAATGTGGGGCTGTAGGTCCACTGTGAATGTGTGGCTGTGGTTAGACGTCATGAAATTATAAAGTTATGATGGTTCTGATTAGAGAAGCATTTTATATATGTTAACCTAACTTAATTTGGTGGAGTTAAGTTTATTTGGTTCTTATATAATTATATTTCAATTTTAGACGTAAACAATTAATTTGACTTGGTTGTGTTATAATCTTTCTGTTCATATAACATGGTTAGATTCCATTTTTAGATTATATAATGAATTTAAATGAAATATATATATATGCGATTGCACATTATTCACTTATGGTTGGTTATAAAATGATATATTTTATTGACCAAATTCCTAGCTTCTTAATTTGATTTTTTTATGGGAGATAAAACTTGAACCCCGAATTTCAACGTGCAATCCTAAAAGACTTGTTACCGAGTCATCTCAACTTTTATCATAATTTTAGTTGAAATTATGACATAAATCCTTAAATTTTAATGCTTATTGGTTATAACACAACAAATCGGGTCAAACTTTGACATATTCAGATTCAAATCGAAATTGAGCGGAAATCAATTTTTCTTTAGAAAAAAATGATGAAGGATTTTGACAGCATTCTCGAATCAAAAGGGTTTCAAGCCGGGCCAGATTTGGTCGATACAGAATCGCGATCCGGTATGGATTGGACCGGATCTCATCCAAGGGGCCATATACCTTCCTTTATGATTTATGGGAAACTATTGAGAAATACAAAATCTATAGGTAATGAAAAGAAAGTGTATGACAAGTCAAGCGGCTGACATAAAAAATAAAAATAAATAAAATAGCAACGTGTACAGAGTCTACGGACTGACAAATACGTGGAGGTTATTAGACGGAAGAAAGGGACACGTGTCAGGAAAGCGATGGCCTCTCATAAGTCGGCATATTACACGCCTACTCGCACCGCCACGGCCTTCACGTGTTTCTCACGCTTTACAAATATCATTAATCAATTTTTAAGCTTTATTTGTCAATAAATAACATAATCAATGTAAAATATATATATATATATATATTAAAAAAAAAACGTATATTGTAAAAACTAGCTTAAGTGTTGTAATATTTGTTTTGTTCAGAAGAAAAAAAATGATATTGGTTATTTATATCAGTAATTTGAATTGTGGGTTTTTATTATTTCTTTTTTAATTTTAATTATATATATGATTTTAAGTTTTTTTTAAGGACTTTTTAAATTATCTTTTTTTTTTTTTTTAATGCACTTCTCTTATAAAAATAAAAACTTATTGTTATGGAATAGTGATTATTCATTGTTATTACATTTATCTAGATGCATAGGTGGCAGCCTATAGGTGAGTCAACAACGTTATGGATCATGCATAATGAGTTGTGCCAATTTAATTGTCGTTATTTTTTTTTTTATTTTTTTTTTGAAGAATAATTGTCGTTATTTCATTTGTTCATATTTACCATATATATATATATATATATATATGTGTGTGTGTTTAACTGTTTATGTATTAGATAAAACGGCTCTAATGGGAATTATCTGAATGTTAATTGTTATATAATTCTTTTCCATTTATGAGTTTACAAATTGTCATATATTTAGTTTATGAGTAATGCTATATTGCCCAAATCTGGTGTCCAAATGATGTGGCAATAATGTAGACCATTCATTTAAATTGTATTAGATTTACATAATATAAATGAATGATCTATATTGTTGCTACATCATTTGGGCACCAGATTTAGGCAATGTAGCATTACTCTTAGTTTATAGGATTTTTTTTTTTCATACCGGCCAAAGAAATATGACATTTGATAATTAGTTAAATGTCAATTTACAATTTACAATCGGTTAAGCATTGATAATCTCTGAATCCGTATAAAACTATAAAATATTTATTACTTTATATATACTAGACTTTAATGATATGATTACCCCTTAATTGTTCACGAATTACAGATGTGTTCCTTGAATTCTTGAAATGGTTACTAAACTTCTTGAGCTCTTCTTATTCTTTGCACCATCTTTTTTTATTGCCACCTAAGGGGACATCTACATAAAAGTAAAGCAAAGGAAATGAGAAATCAAGATATTTAGTGACCTATTTAAGAATTGAGAGGACACACCAATAATTCGCGAACAATTCAAGGGTAAGCGTGCTTTTAAGTCTGTACAGTGTAAAATTGATAAGAAATTCGGTATATTAGGAAATAAATAAAAATACCAAAGATATAGGTTGAACAAACGAACTCGAGAAGGTACGCTTAAACGTTAAAAACCCAACCAGTCAGACTATTTGACGCCAAAATTGGCAGCACAATTTTTCTTACAAAATATAAATACAAACCTAAAACCCACAAAAACCTCCAACAATGAGAGGCGCTTTGAAGAGAAACGCGACCATTTCCCAGATGTTGCAGACCCAGACCAGAAGGAATACCGATTTTTTCACAGACCCAGTTGTCAGAATCCATCAAAACTTTCTCAGAGAGCAAGCACAGTCCAAGAGGGACTACTTCAATTTTTCTCATTTTTTCAGGAGATCAGCAACCAAGAACTGCAATGAGGTCTCTCCTTCTCTGCTTTCGTCGGCTTTCTCTTCTTCTTCTTCTTCGTCTTCGACGACGACGGCCGCGTCGTTAGCGAAAGTCGGGTTCGTTGGGTGGTACTTGGGGATGGTCAAGGCAAGGCCAATGCTCACCAAGAGTGTCACCTGTTCGCTTATTTATATTGCGGCTGATTTGTCATCTCAGGTAAATTAACAAAATATATGGCAAAAAAATTAAAAAAGAAAAATACCCAGATGTGTTTTTTCTTGTTTTTCGTTTTTCATTTTGTTTGGCGTATAAAATTTGTGTTTGGACTCGGCTTAGGAGTTGATGAAATATTTAGAAAATTGATAGATGATACTGTGAATGGATGCATTTTAGAATTGTCCTTCATGTTAGAAATGTCATCTCAACTCGGTGATAGTGTCCTGGTGCCCTTGTTATAATAATAGATACAAGGAGCATACATGTATAAAAATTGACTTATTCATCGAAAAACAGTAAACCAGAATTTACATGTGACATGTGTTTCAAATTATCGAATCTTTTGAGTCTTAGTTTGTTTGTAGATGAAACGACCTCTTGATCATCAAGGGCCTTTAAGATCTTATCAGTCTTTTGAATAGGATTTTGCAATTGGATGGAAGAATTGGAATAAATGTCATCTAGATCACAGCTTGAGTTATCATTAATGTGGTTTATCTGAGGTTGGTTAGAAGTTGCTAGAGTTTGTCCACTAAGATAGCTTTCTTATCCTAAGTTCAAGAAATTATTTTAAGCGTTTGGGATATCTGGGTGGAAATGGGAAATCTATTAGTTTCTAATTTGAGGGGGTTTCTAACTCCATCCAAGTCATGAACTTGGTTTTGGTATCGTTGTAGAGAGATCGATTTTGTGCTAGTTCAGTTGGCAAAATCATTAAGTTGATTCCATTTTCTCCCATCAGGTGCTATTTAGTCACTTTCTACGGAGTAGATTGCTCATTTCTCCTAGACATTGTCCACAAACAATCTTTTCCCAGGAGATCTTTATGTAAGCATTCAGTTGGAGCAATTTCAATGCCATAATTTACAAAGCACATGCCTTATGGACAATGAAATTGTAGAGTACTACATAAATATAATCATAACAAAGCAAAAATATAATATAGAACTCTTGTGACTTCTTGGTTTTTTACCACTGCCAAAATATAAGTTTTAATTATATTTCAAAATTTCCTGGCATTGCTTTTATATTCTTTCTTCATCACTTTTGTGAAACAAGTTTTACATTACTTATTTTAGTTCTACTACCATTGTTGGGAACTTATTGTCAAATCTTCTTCAGACTATTTCATCCTCAACATTTTTTGATTTGGAGAGGACATTACGAATGGCTGGATATGGGATGTTAGTGCTAGGACCCACACTGCATTTCTGGTTCAACTTCTTATCAAAACTCTTCCCAAAGCAAGATCTGATTTCCACATTTAAGAAAATTGCTATGGCGCAGACTCTCTATGGACCTATTATGACGGTCATTTTCTTATCCCTCAATGCATATTTGCAAGGTACCCATGATTTTCAATCTGTAAGATGGCCACTGCTTTTAATGGCTGCTTGTTGCTTCTGGTATTAATCTAATGCTTCTTTGGTTCTTATTTCTAATTAATTATCTTACCTTCTTCTGTAATGATTATTGCTCCCCAAAATGTTTGTGTAAATTTATGCTTAGTATTTTGTGAGTCTTGGTTATGTAGCTTCAAGTTTCTAGTTTATTACACCTAACAATATGGTATTACACAATAGTAAACATATATGTTTATATTACACCCACACACGTACACAGAAACACTCTCACACATGCATGTGTATGTATTTTGATGGATGGATGTTTGTATGTCTTTATGTATGTATTGTATATTTGACAAAGACAAATGCATGGATTATAGTTGTACAAAACACTACCTTTTTCAAGCCATAACTGCAGTAGAAGGATATTAGGCCCGTCAATCAATTGAAATGAGTTGTTTGTTTGATGTTATTTGTATATTCAACATTTTGGAGTTGAGAGGAGATGTTGTATTTGTATGCGACTTCAGTTGCACATTACTTTGGTCTTCTTGCATGTCTTCTTCAAGCAAATTTCATTACTTATCAGTTAAGGCATGTACCCTTTTTATAAATTTGATAGTTACTTCACTTGTGTATCCCGTCTTCAATTACTACGTGTAAGAGTTGCTATGATTGTTTGCTCAGGTGAAAATGGGGCAGAGATTGCTGCTCGTTTAAAACGGGACTTGGTCCCTACCATGATAAACGGTGTGATGTACTGGCCCGTCTGTGATTTTATCACATACAGATTCATCCCTGTTCATTTACAGGTATGTGCTAGATTTTTCTTTATTTTGGATAATGTCAATTTTTATCTATTTCCAGCTGTTATTAGGGTTGGGGTGAGTCAACTTGGAAATCTGTTACCATAAGACACCGTTTTCTCACTTGTGAATTTTGTTTGTGATCTTTTCTTTTGAACAGCCACTGGTGAGCAATTGTTTTTCATATCTATGGACCATCTATATGACGTACATGGCAAGCCTAGAAAAGGCTGGCCCAACTCCTAATTGATTGATTAAACGATGCCAATTCCCTCGATATATCTCGTGTTCAAGATCTATTTTCAGTAGTGTAGCTTCCAGCTAGTGGCCGCAAGCAGTATTATATACAGTTAAAGTTTTTCCGAATGCCTTCACCGGAATGCCATTTTGATATCTATGTTCAGAAGCTTTACAAGCTCTTTCCATCTACCACAGCAATAGTTATATTATATTTCTACCTTTTCCATAATGACTCGAGAAAGTTTACTGCACTTAAGTAATTGGACAAATATCAAACACCTTAGTAAAGAAGCAGGTTAATGTTGTAGATGTATTTCTCCCAAAGTTTTATACTATGCAGAAGCATTTTCAACAAAAAAATTGCTTTGATTGTACTTTGATATTGTTTCTCCAGTTAATGAAGCACTTGATTATTATGATTATTTTCTATTTCACACACCCAATCCTAGCCTGTCCAATGTACAAGCTCAAATTAGATTGAAATCTCTAGAGATCACAGTTAGGTTAACCGAGAAGTAATATGATCTAATTCATCGCTTATTGGATCAAACTTCATTCACAGGACAATTGCATTTACCTTAGAGTAGGAAAAAGAATGCGTGAATAGCAGGAAATAGGTTTTCATAAAGAGGGTGCCACTACCGAACTATTCCCATTTTTTAAAATTTTGATTTAATTATATAAAAGGGGGAATTGCACAAACCTCCCTCGAGATTTGATAAAATTGCATAAATATGATAGTTTTGGCCATATGCACATAAACTTCCCTCAACATTTGAAAATTATTGCATAAACATCCCTTGTCATTAGGTGGATCCGTTAGTCAATGATCAAAAGTGTAAAAAATCTAAAATACCCTTTATTTTCATTTTAAATAAACTAAAAAAAAATAAAAAAAATAAGATAAAAAATATAAAAAAAATATTTTAGATAACATGAATATATCTTAAATTTGAAACCTAGAAAAAAAAAAATTCATCTTAAAAAAAAAAAAGTTTTTAAAACAATTTAATAATAAATAAATTTTAAATTTATTTAAAATCAAGGGGGAATTGTACAAACTATTTATTTATTTATTTATTATTGAAGATGAATTTTTTTTTTCCAGCTTTTTGATTTAAGATACATTCATATTTTCTAAAATATTTTTAAATATTTTTTTTTTATCTTTTTTTTGAATTTTGAATTTTGTTTAAAATAAAAATATAGGGTATTTTGGACTTTTTATACGTTTGACCACTAACTAACGGATTCATCTAATGGTAGAGGATGTTTGTGCAACAATTTTCAAATGTTGAGGGAAGTGTATGTGTATATGGTCAAAATTGCCATATTCATGCAATTCCCCCTATATAAAAATTAAATGGTTTTATTAATTTTTTTGATTTATTTCTAGGATTGCTCTTTTACATATTTTTCAAATTTAATACACCCCATATTTTTTCAAAAATGTAAAAATAAAAATACACTTCATCTCTAATCTTTATATACATTTTTTCACATCCATTCACAGAACTTGTTTTTTCTTCTTATTTATGGTGAAACAATCCTTATTAGATGCGATTTTTTTTTTCTGTGGTCGATTGTGAGTGATATTAATCGTCTGCTGATTTTTTTGAGTGATTGAGTTAGAGTTTTGGTGTGGTTTCGTTTCGCCGGAGATTAAGTTTTCTTGATTGCGATTCTTGGTGCGATTTTGTTGTAAATAACATTAAATTAACTTTGGAAGATCTGGAATAACATATACAAAAAAAAAAAAAAAAATGATAAAAATCATAGAATGCCTGGAAGATCTGAAAGAAAATAAACCAGAGAAAAAAAAAAATAGCACACATGGATTTTGAATTTGAAAAGAAAAACAAAACAAACATGTGAAACAATAAAATCAATAAATACTAAACATGAGAAACATGAAATCGAGATCTGAAAGAAAATATAAACAAAAATACTAAACATTCAGTGATTTGAAATAATCATATCATTTGGGTTTTGAAATAAGGAAAGTGGGGTTCTATTAGTTTTACTTTGTATATGATTTTTTTTAATAAAAATTGTATATCTCTTTTAAGTAATTTGATAAAGGGAAAAAAAAATACTAAATAATTTAAAAAGTGGGATATAAATAGTTCAACGGTGGTGTTACAATAACGCCACTCTTCCATAAATTACTTGTAGCCAAGTTAAAAAAAAATGGCGATTATAATAAAGTTAAATCTCTTAAATGCTCTTAAGAATTAATTTCTCTCCTATTTCAAATGACAATGATCCTCTCCTCACCTCATCTCTTCCTTACCTCACTTAATATTATGACACATAAGCATTGCAATGAATGAATGGTTAAGATGTGATTGACACTTTATTAACAACCAATCACATGTGAGGAAAAGATGAGGAAAATGTGAGGATGATGTGAAGTGAGGAGAGGATCCTGGTCTAAAGAGGAAAACGTTTCTCTCATCAAATTCAACATTTGACCTAAATCCAACTCCCCCCTTGTCGTACTCGGTCACCAGAGGCACATCCTTGGCGAGATCAACGATATCTCCCCCATCGACAGCACAAACTCCCTCCACTGAAAATTTGGCCGGTGAACGTTTTAATTGCCCTTAAAGAATTAATACGAAACTTTGGCCGCTGAACGTCTAAAATAGCCTTAAAGACTCTTACTCCCAAAAGAGGAAAAAATTTCTCTGATCAAACTCAACATTTGCCCTAAATCTAACTCCCCCCCACCGCAACCACCCCCCATGTGAGGATGAGGTGAGGTGAAGAGAGAATCCTGGTCCAAAGAGGAAAACGTTTCTCTCATCAAACTCAACATTTGCCCTAAATCCAACTCCCCCCTCGTCAGACTCGGTTACCAGAGGCACATCCTTGGTGAGATCAATGGTATCTCCCCCATTGACAGCACAAACTCCCTCCATTGAAAATTTGGCTGGCGAACATCTTAATTGCCCTTAAAGAATTAATACAAAACTTTGGCTGTTGAATGTCTAAAATAGCCTTAAAGACTCATACTCCCAAAAGAGGAAAAAATTTCTCTGATCAAACTCAACAGTTGCCCTAAATCTAACTACCCCACCCCCTTGTCTGACTTGGCCACCAAAGGCACATCCTTGGCGAGATGAGCAGTATCTCCCCCATCAACAGAGCAAACTACCTCCCTTGTGCAGTCTCGTCTTCGTTGTCATTGCAGTCAGAATTTCAACATCCCCTTCTTCATTAGCAGCTCCATCTTCATATTAAGAAAAGATTTATCCTCGAACTTCGAAATTCATCTGATAAATTCCTTATATGCAATAAATTGTTGAATGGAGAACATGATTTGTGCTTCTTTATCTTATTTTGAGTGGTAATAATGTATGTTGAAAAGGGTATCTCTTGTTGAAGGGGAAGACCGAAGACGTAGGTATTCCCATTTACGTGAGCTATTTTTGAGCTATATGCAAGGGCGAAGCCGGGACATATTGTCTAGGTGGGCTAAGTATATATATTTTTTTGGGTATACACATGCAGTATGTGCGGCGACCTATACATGAGACATTATTAGGTTGAATTAACGTAATTTCCTACCAAAGTCACACTGAATGGTAGTACAAAGTGATATTTTTTTTTTTTTTTTTTTTTTTTTTTTTTTTTTTTAAGTAACCTTACAATAAAAATTTTCTAACTAAAAAGTATGTACCTAGATAATAAAAATATAATGATCTTGGCCTCTAAAAAAATTTAAAATGATTAATCTAGGAAATAGAGGAAAAAAAAAATAGCAAGGGGAATAAACTTTAATGTTTTTGAGTGTCAATACAATATTGTTCATATCAGTCTAATGAATTTATTGAGATTATCTCAATTAAACTAAAACTAGACTATTTTTATAAATTATCAAGTAATTTCCTTTTATTTGTATTTTTACTTTTTTCGTTTATCAATAAACACTAAAAAAAAATATTTTTTTTTTTTATAAAAAGCTAGCTTCATATAATTTTAGTGATGGATCATGCAAGATGCATGATGTTCATAAATGGATCACGTAAGAGATGTATATAGCCAGGGGCGGAGGCATTTGAAAACTGCTTGCATGATCCATCACTACAGGAATTGTTGTGGAGAGAATCGATTGAGTGTTTGGTAAACTGATTTTTAAAAGTGCTGTAAGAACCAAAAACAATTTCAATATATTTGGTAAATTGGAAATAATAAGTGATGTACCTGTGCAAAATTACTAAAAGGACACAAGTGAATATTGAGATGTTTTGAAAATAAATGATTTGTTTTTCTATTTTTATTTTTATTATTATTGTTATTATTATTTTTCCATATCCAAATCCAAATCCAACCTAACTTTAAGTCTTCAATTAACAAAACACGGCCTGAATTGCTGAATTCAACAAAATTTGATCCGTCTTTGATGGTTGTTGAACACTGACAGGAAAATGGAACCAAAAATTAATTAAAACTAATCAACAATTTTTGATTCATAAGAACCGTAAATATTTATACCAAGATTGCTGAGAGATCATTCATATCAAAATCAAGAAACAAATGTAACACATCATTCCAATAATTATACCAAGGACAAGGTCACTAACAAAAAAGAAAGAAAAAAAAAAAAAAAGTATGATATCCACCTAAAAGTCCACAAGAAGAGTATTTTCATAAGGTAAATTTCCCGGTTAACACAATTAGAAAATTAAAAAAAGCACCATGTTAGACAGCAAGTGGCTTGGGATTAAGTACAAAAAGCAAATGCACCCAGAAATTACCGCGTGCTTAAACACTAGCCGCAGTTGGGAATAAGGATGATTAGCACGGTTTTGACATAGTAGTCAGCGAATCTATAGCCAAAGCGTTTATCGAACTTTTTCAAGATCTTACGCAGAGCAATAGCATTCATCTCAACAAAATTGAGAAGCCTTAAAAGATCCCGCCCGACTGCTCTGTATGCTTCTTGCAGTTCACAAATTCTTGATTCATCTTGTTGCTGTAGAAGTACATCATTTCTCCAAGATCCGATAATCTGCTTGCTAGCGCTCCTTGTTCCAGTAGAAACAATACAATCCTTTCAATCTAAAAAAGTGTCAAAACAAGCACCGGATATAGTAAATGATTGTTGCACCTTGCATTAACCACAAATGCAAGTAGTTATGGTCATTGGTAACAAACGACAATTATATTCTCTAACAAAGGGCACAACCTGTTCTTTTCAAGCACCAAATAAGGAAAAATTGATGCGTCTCCAAACCGATTCATCATCACAAATTCACTAAGAGCGCGTTTACTAATTGGGAATGAGAGAAATCGGAATCAAGTTCCACTGAAAAGGGAAAGGAAGGGAATCGGAATTAAGTTACTAAATTCCCTTACTGTGTTTACTAATTTTTAAGAATTAGAAATGGAATCAAATTTATACACATTTGATTCCAAAAATATCCTTATGTACAAAAAATAGTTCTATTTATACATATGAGAGATATATGAGTGTAGCTAATAAATAAATAAATAATTTAAAGAAAAAAAGAAATTCAAAGCAAAAGCAACTGTTTTTTTGACGGTTTACAAATTTTTTGTTTTATTGCAGTATATTGTTTTTCTATCAAACCTTCACACACACACACACACACACGGCTGTTCATTTTTTTTATTTTAATATTCTGTTCACTATTTTTTTTTTTTTAAGTGGGGATATTTTTGTAAAAATATATGAATTCCCCTTTCAATTAGGAAAGGAAACTTGATTCCTAGGGTGAGTGGGGGGAATTAAGTTTCCTTTCATTCACACACACACACACACACACACAGCTGTTCATTTTTTTATTTTAATATTCTGTTCACTATTCTTTTTTTAAGTGGGGATATTTTTGTAAAAATATATGAATTCCCCTTTCAATTAGGAAAGGAAACTTGATTCCTAGGGTGAGTGGGGGGAATTAAGTTTCCTTTCATTCATGAACTTAATTCCTGATATGTGTGTGGGGTCCATGTAACTTAATTCCCCATAAATTTAGTAAACACATGAATTAAAAAATCAGGAACTTAATTCTTTTTCCCAAGTAAAATTCCTGATTAGTAAACGCGCCATAAGTATCTGAATGTGGGTATGTCTTTATGTATAATTAAAATTAACTTCATCGTCTAGATCATGGAATTCTATGGCACAAAACGAAAGATATTTGAACAATAACATACTCAAGCATTGTAAAGGTGGCCATTACCACTTACCTGATCATCAAGCATTCTTGCAAAGTCCTTGAGAACATAAGGGCGATCTTGTTGACCTTTCTTTTTCAATAGCTTGTAGTTGATATAGTATCTGAAAAGGAACCACATTTACAAACACCAAACCAAAATCAGTAAATTTCACTTCAATGTAGTAGCAATACTAGTGAAAGTTACTCTAGCATATATACATGCATACCCTTGCCATTCTTGAATTTGAGTTTCTTTCAACTTATTCCCAAAGGCAACCATTCTTTCAAGGAAAAATCAATGAAACTGAGAATTGAATTGACAAAGAAACAAAAAGACAACATTACACTTTCATTCAAACAATTACATTAAAGATAACCGAAACATGAAAAATTGAAGAAGAATTGCCAACCTATCATCATATATGAAAAGCACACAACCTGTTTGATATTAGGCGGTTGCCAAATACTAATTTGACGCACTTGTAAAAATGCCACTCTCAATTCAAGAAAAAAAAAAAAAAAAAAAAACAAATTAATGCTATTTAGTTTTTGAACTTCACAGTAAGCACCAGTAAGAAGAAAAAAAAAATCAATATGAATCTTGAAACGAATCAAAGGAAAATTAGAAACCCAAAAAAAGGAAGTCCTTGGAAGTCACACACATGTACACAACAGTACCAAAATCAATTTCTTGAATCTTGAAATTAATTTGACAGAGAAAAACCTAAATTGTGAGTTGTGATTTTGTTGTGAGAGAAGAGTTTGGTAACATAAATGTTGCGCGACATTTTGTAATCTAGTTAACATAAATTTAAGCAAGTACAAATAGCAAATGCACCCAGAATTTTGATTCGATGCTCAAGAAATCAAACCCAAAAATCTCCAAAGGAGGTGGGTGGTTTGCTGGCGCCTGGCGGAGACAGCATGGGCCTCTGTTACGAACAGAGGAGGCGTGGCTGTTCACTGCCAAAGAAGGCGATGGTCACGCCATCACAAATCACAAAGCCATCGATGGAGGCGGCGATGGAGATGAGCAGCGGGAAGATGAGATGGACAGCGACTGTGAGTTGATTGAAGAAGAAGATGAGATGTACGGCAACTGAGTTGATGGAGATGGGCAGCGTGGAGTTGATTGAAGAAGAAGATGGGTTTTTGGTAAATTTAATGAAAGGCAAGGATAAAATAGAAAAGTTAGTAAAATTTCATTTAAAAAAACACTGTTGCGCGTTTTGAGAAGCAGAAGCTGAAATCCAAAAGCTACAAATTGTAGCTTCTCAAAAACTCAGTTGGGAGAAGCTAAAAGTGACCAAAAGTACTTCCCCACGATTTTACCAAACACCCTATCTTTGGTCCGGAATCACTTTTAGCCTCAAAAGCAGCTGGGGAAACAATGCCAAACTGGGCAATAGTATATTTTGTTTTAGCATCATGTTTCTGCCATCTGAAAATGTACAGTAGTCTCCTACAATTTATGTACCTTCAGTTTTCAATTTCTCATTTCTATGTTTTGGATGGTGACCACATTTCTCTTCAACTAGAAACTGTATATAGACCAAGAGTTTTGGATGGTGACCACAATTCTTTTCAACTAGAAACTGTATATAGACCAAGAGTTTTGGATGGTGACCACAATTCTTTTCAACTAGAAACTGTATAAAGACATCGGAAAACTCCATTGGAGCATTGCATTTGGTACTCCTGCCTTTATTTCTAACTAAAATCAATTACTGTACTAATAAAAACTGAAAAAGAATATAACAACCAAGAATTATAACCTAATGAATCAGAAAAATATTAGATGTCTCATGCAAAATAGGAAAAAGAAACCACTAACAGTGTCAGAGCAAAGCACGAAAATAAGTCGATGAATGGAAGAAATGAACAAATAGTATGCATGAAGATGTGCTATATAAAAAGTAGATTTCTTTTTTTTCCTGTTTTATTCATTTTGTAAGGGAATAGCACAGTGAAAGAAAATCCCACCTGAGAAAGAGATCTGAATCAAGGAGATGTCTTTTGAAGAAAATGGCATTGGGAAGTGATGTCTCGAGCCAAACCATCATGTAACAATAATGTGAACGACAGCAAGCTGAAGTAAGATGATGTTGATAGTTAGAACTTAGAACAGAAGTCAGATGAAGAGTGCCTTAATGCAGTTTGATGAGGAGTGTACTTATCAAATATAGGCATATAAACTAATGTCTGAAATCAAACTGAAATACACAAGGCACAATAGTTCCAAGATATGTGTTTACCTGGGCATTGATTTTCCAACGCTAGCAAAGAAGACAATACATGACCTCACTGCAACTATTCACAAGATTCTGTAGAATGTTAACGACAGTAGGTTGCAAGATGAAGTCATAAGGGAAATTTAGTAGCCTAACAGAAAATGATTCCATGTTTCCACGTTGAGTTCTCTAGTAAAAGACCAATCAACAGCTTCAAGAACCATGATCATTATGAACAATAAACGAGGAGAAAAATGCATAGTTTCATTCACAAGTCAGCACATTATATTGAAGTAGCAAATGTGATCATAAGGGCAAAATAAAGCATTGTAAAAAATAACAACAATAGTAGCAAATGAGCATTCTGAACTGTTAAAAAGAAATGCTTTATTTCATTGTGGGTAAATTATAGGGAAAAAAATCACATTTTTATTGAAGAATGGTTTTGAACTCCTAATACACTCAGGTTTTTTAATTGTATCTAGAATTTTACACTTTATGGTATGAACATGTTCCCTTCTCTAACAATCTTCAATGCTGACATCTAAATGATAGTTTGCCAACCTGATCCAAAACTTCTGGTAGCTTTTGCAAGTTCTTATTAACTTTGGCAATGCTTGTAAACCGCCATGACTGGTCGAGAACAAAATTCAAGTAAGACTGTAAGAGTACATTATTAATACATAAAACTGAACCATCAATCAACGTCCAAATGGTTTTGTTAATTTCTAAACTGTTTCCAAAAAAGTTACTCTATTCTTCAGAAGCACGCAAACAAATCTTCTCAAGCTGTATTGGCCAATCTTCTCCAAGTACTTTTGGATCCAACTCCATTGAAGTTCGAAAATCCAACATAGACCCATAAATTGGTTGTGTAGTGTGCATGTAACTCACCGCACTCAAACCAGGAGTGAGCGGACTGCCTAGTTGGTTTGGGTGCTTATTTCCACAACCTGATGCAGCTAAAGCCATACAGGGCTCAATCAACCTCCTCAAATAAGCATCCAATCCATTATTCAACAGGTTAACACACTCTGCAGTGACATTAATACCCTCCATCTCCAACTTTTGCTCCAAACGACTTGTTAATGATCTTGTATCAGGTAGCTCACCACTGTTCTGACATGTAACCGGATAGTAATTATCAGATATGGATAAATTTGAAAAAGTTTTACGAGCTCCACCCAAATTCATGGAAATACCAAGGGGAGCAGTAACTGGACTTCTACTTTGAACACTTGGGCTCCAAGCCACCTGCTCCACCTCCTCTCCATCTTCAACAGATGCAACTTCAACAGGAGGTCGACTACCAAGCGAATGCAATTCAGTTGGACTCTGCTGGTCTGGTGTCTTCGAAACTGATTCCTCACAAGCAACCATGCTTTGGGGCTTTCCAAGCGGTCCCAACGGACTAGGGCGGTCCCTAAACTTGCGGTCCCGACTAACCAGAGACCTACCCTTCCGAGGGGATGGCGAAAATGCATCCCCGTATAGCGATTGAAGAGTATTTCTTTGAAACCCATCTGCAGGTTTAACAGTAAGATTACTTCCTACTTTCTGAATCCCTTTGGGTGGCGGAACTTTGGCGACAGAAGCATTCTTGATGATAGATTTAATAAGGCTGTTATGAAGAGGAATATTTTCCCTCCCAAGAGTCCTAATGCAAAATTTGTCAAATTCAAACTTGCTAATCTTCAAACTAAACAATCTGCCAAGCTGATCAAAGTATCTCTCCCCTCTTTGAAGCCCAACCTTCTTCACAAGAAGAGCTTTTAGCTCTAAAGTGTTGATGCGAGAAAAGTTTTGATTTGACACCATTCTGTAGTAACAGATTCCCCAAATTCACACAAACCAAACCGTGATCAAATCTTGGAACTTTCAAGCAAGAACCAGAAGAAAAAACACACCCCCTTCAATCCCAAAACCTAAACCCTAACTTCAAAAAAGAGACACCATCTGCGCATAAAACACAACTGCATCAAATACAAAACTACAATACATATACTTTTACACCAATTTAATCAAAACCCACATCAAATTTTACTCAATCAAAGCTCAAAGCAATCTATAAAATTACGAAAACCAGAAGAACGTATTCACATGCACAGCACAAGAACAAAACTCAGTGATTCATTAATCAACATAGAAATATTACCAGAAAATGAAATTAAACAAAGTAAGGCAAGGGTTATGAAAACTAATTGAAACCCTATTTGAGATATTGATGAGAACTCAAAACCCAGAAAGCGAAATGAAGATTGAATTAAAGATTTTTCGAGTTAAAGATAAGTACCGAAATGGGTCGAGACCAGGCTTGAAATTTGGGTGCTGACTTCTTTTGAGTGATTTCGGAATTATGTTAATTAAACCCTATTTTCTGGGTCATCGATTTTTTTTGCCTGTTTCTTTCGAAGTATATATATACAGAGACAGACCAAACCCAGATTCGAGCATGTAAAGGACTTCGACTCTGTTCAGGACATTCTCATCACCAAACAGTAACACACGTGCGCTTTCTCCGTCTCTAATGGGTTGAGTTTGTGAATTGCGTACTTTTTTTTTTTAAATTGACACCATTGTAATGGTTTGTCGGGATTTGACGAGACGCCATCGTATAGGTTTATCGGTATATGACGATATTAGATTCCATAAGCACGGTCCGAAAAGCAACTCGGAAAGAGAGATTAGACTCTACAAATACAATTTGGAAAGCAACTCCTAGTCCAGCGAAGTGATTTCCCTACACTATCTGTCTCTCCAATCTAATGGGCAAAAGTGAAATTATATTTACGAGATTAGCTTTACAAGCACGGTCCAGAAAGAAAATTTCAATACACGGGGGGTGAATTATGCTCTACAAACACGGTCTGGAAAGCAACTCTCAGTCTAGAGGATCGCGATTAGGCTCTACAAACATAGTCCGGAAGCAACTCCAATTCCTCACACTCTGCGACTTAATGGGCAAAAGTGAAATTATATTTGCGAGATTAGGCTTTATAAGCATGGTTCGAAAAACAACTCCAGCTTAGGGGAACGAGATTAGACTCTACAAACATCGTACAGAAAAAAACTCTCAGCCTAGGGGAGTGATTTCCCCATACTCTTGTGATTTAATGAGCAAAAGTGGAATTATATTTGTGAGATTAAGCTCTACAGGCACAATCTGGAAAGTAACTCTCAATCTAGGAGAGCAAGATTAGGATAGACAAACACGGTTTGGAAAGGAACTCACAGTCTAGGGGAGCGCAATTAGGCTCTACAAACACGGTCTGGAAATCAACTCTCAGTCCGGGAAAGAGATATTTATGATTTCTGAACGAATTTCCCACACTCAAATTTAATAAGATTATGCTCTACAAACACGGTATGGAAATCAACTCTCAGTCTAGAGGAGTGCGATTAGGCTCTACAAACATAGTCGGGAAGCAACTCCAATTCCTCACACTCTACGATTTAATGGGCAAAAGTGAAATTATATTTGTGAGATTAGGCTTTATAAGCATGGTCCGAAAAACAACTCCAACCTAGGGGAGCAAGATTAGACTCTACAAACATCGTACAGGAAACAACTCTCAGACCAGGGGAGCGATTTCCCCATACTCTTGAGATTTAATGGGCAAAAGTGGAATTATTTTTTCAAGATTAAGCTCTACAAGCACGATCTGGAAAGCAACTCTCAATCTAGGAGAGTAAGATTAGGCTATACAAACACGGTTTGAAAAGGAACTCACAGTCTAGGGGAGCGTAATTGGCTCTACAAACACGGTCTAGAAAGCAACTCTTAGTTCAGGGGAGATATATTTATGATTTTTGAACGGATATCCCCACACTCCAATTTAATGGGCAAAAGTGAAATTATATTTATGAGATTAGGCTCTAGAAGCAAAGTCCAGAAAGTAACTCCCAATCCAAGGGAGCGAGATTAGGCTCTACAAACATGATCCGAAAAGCAACTCCTAGTCAAGGAGAGAGATTTATCCACAATCTGTGATGGGCAAAAGTGAAATTACATTTACTTGTTACTGTTTTACTGTATTTTTGACTGACATGGAATGTGTCCATAACAGGGACCAACATTAAAAAAAAAAAATGGTTATTTTGGATCAAATCCATAAATATCCATAAATTATGGTAGTTATTATATTTAGCCTAAATTAGTGTTTTGATTGTTTTTAGTAAGCAATCCATTTTTTGGACAACACTTCCTTTAATGAAATTTTGATTAAAAAACTACTTTTAATTTTTGTTTTAAAAAATAAAAAATATTGGAGGTCATAGAGACCTCCATTGGAGCTTGGAGGTATGCGGACCTCAAAAATAAAAATAAATTGAGAGATCTGCAACCTTCATTAATGGAGGTCGCAGAGACACAGATCTCATTCAGAGGAAGTAAAATAAGAAGAAGGAAAAAGAGAGAGTAAAGTAAAATTCCAAGTTTTTTACATGTTTAATTGAAAAGGGAGAAGTTTAGCGTGTTTAATCTCAACCAAAAAAAAACCCTAGCATGTTTAATAAAAAAAAAAAAATTAGATGTTTACTATAAAACCCTAGCATGTTTAATCTAACACTTTGTCATGTTTAATTTATTTTAGGAATTCGGTGAGTAAAAAAAGAAAAAAAAAACTCTTTAGCGTGTTAATCCCAACAACAAAAATCCTAGCGTTTTTAATCTCAATAACAAATTTCCTAACGTGTTTAATCCCAACAACAAATTTTCCAACGTGTTTAATCCTAACAACAAAATCCTAGCGTGTTTAATTTAACAAAAAAATGACGTGTTAATGCTTTTTTTTTTTTTTCTTTATCTTTTTCGTCTACTTCCAATCCAAAAAAAAAAAAAAAAAAAAAAAAACACCATTCCAATCCACGTATTTATGCATGCAATGTGTTATGAGTGTCAGTTTAATCCATGTATTTATAATAATTATCTCGTCATGACTTGACAAATGTTTTGTTATAACATTACGAAACTAGCGCATTAAAGAACAGACTATAAACTATTACCTGCAAAATCTGCATGAATAGCTTATTGAATCTAAAATTTGTACTTGAAGAGCAAGTTATCGCAATTTAATGATTATGGCACAAAAGGCAAGTTTCTCAATGCAGAAAATACTCTTCTTTTTTTCCTTTCTCTACATTTGTACAACTGGAATCTATCTTCCTTAACAAAACAGGCTTCTGAAATCACGTACTAAAGAGTAAGAGAATTATGACTCAGAAATTCAACATAAAA
Source organism: Acer campestre (assembly GCA_954870605.1). NCBI lineage: Eukaryota > Viridiplantae > Streptophyta > Magnoliopsida > Sapindales > Sapindaceae > Acer > Acer campestre. The sequence goes on along the minus strand of OX940802.1, from coordinate 29,870,230 downwards.
ACACCAGTGCAGAAGCTCACTGTAAAGTCAAGACATGGTGCTCTGCAAATACTTCAGAAGAAAATTGATGCAGAGGAAGACTTCATAAATCTAATATGCTAATGAAATTGGTACCTGCATCAGAAGTCACTTGCCCTAAAAATGAAGACAAACAGCATTGTTTCATTTTCGCATCTGAATTGGTTAGACAGAAAAATCCTCTGAAATGTCCAAATTTCAGTATCAGTTTTCGTAACTCGCTAGTTCAAAGCCACCAACAGTTTCCTGAGAATACTTATTGCGGAAACATCAAAATAATTCCGAAACATGATTTTGCACGTCATCTAGAATAGTAAAGGAGGGGTAAAGCTGATATACATTTCGGTAAGTTAGTGTGCCTACGGAAAAATAAAGTTTTACATTACATCCTCTTTGCCGAATCATAGCAAAGGCTTCTTCATAATCATGATAATTGAGCACAAGATGTATAACCAAACTTCCTAATCTGTTTTCAAGACTTCATCGAACGCAACTTCAGAGGCTTCTACGTCTGTTGAAGCTGATGGCAAGTTCAACAGAGGGCTCACTTCAGCCTCATCTGCTCCCTGATGTGGTTGTGACAACAAATGGTCTTCCACATTGGGAACACTGGAAGGTACTGCTAGTTGACGATTATCAAATTCAGCCCATCCACTATCTTTTGCATGAACTAGAGTAGGATATAAGAAGAACCCCAAAAGAACAACACCACCACTTACTAAGAATGTCTTTAGAGAAGCGAGGCACATAACAAGAACAAGCAACACTGCAGGAGGCAGGCAAAGCATCGTTACTCCAAATGTTTTCAAGGGTACTTTATAAGGTCTATGAAGATCTGGCTTCTTTATTCTCAATTTTATAAAAGCTGCAAACTCAAGAAGCATTCCTATGGCATACAAGAAATTAAGAAATTCCAAGATTTCCTGAAAGCTCATCCATGATAAGAAGATGACTCCGGTAGCAGAACACAAAATGCTAATTGTGGGAGTCCCATACTTCGATCTACAAAATGCAATCAAAGATAATGGCCATGTTAGTGCTGATAACGATGAACATTTGCATTTCGAACAAAATCAACTGCTACTAAGTTTTGCCTTCAGAGGCAATCATGTGGAAGAAGAAATCAAATCAAACTCATACACGGTAATCTTATTCAGATGTTTATATGAACATTTAGGCCATATTTAATATCAACAAATTCAGCCCATTTATTATTGATCACAATTCTAGAAACAAGCATGAAAAAGGAATATCTATCTGTCAAGACTCAAAAGTTAGCAAAAGATTGTAGTTCTCATTGGATATTGAACATAACTAATTATGTTGATGACATGCAAATATCTTTTGTCCATTTAAGAACACAGAAATATCCACGATTGTTTCTTCCCTATAGTTGGTTTCATCAAATGTTCAACTCAATCATAAAGGATAAAACTTAAAAGCAGTAGAATTGAACCATAAAGCAACATAACTACCTTAAAGCGAACATACTCGGGAGCATTCCTAATTCACTCATCCCAAGGAGTTGAAAGGCATCGCCACTCATTTCTGCTTCAAACAAACCCAAATTAGACATAGCAGCAGCTGCTTGAATCCACCATTTGAGCCAAAAACCACCGATCAACATGCCAACTTCTGCAAAATACCCATCAGTCCAGTCACTAGATGGAGAATCCAAAGCCCCTGTCCCGGCAAGAAGTGGAATTAAATAAGAAGAAACAACCAAAACCACGGCACCAAACGTTGCCTTTGGAAATGTTTTACTCGGGTTTTCAACCTCCCCTGCAAGTGTACTTGCCTTGTCCCAATAGTTCAAATTCCAAAACATATTATTGAAGTACCCTCTCCAATCCACCTTTTTAAAATCCACAACTAGCCACCTCTGGGGCCTTATGCGAGGAATTGAAAGAACACTCATAACCACAAACGGGAAAAGCGAAAAAATCGCAAGGGAAACAGCTGCAAACCCAACAATGTGCAGGCCTCTGTAATTCAAATATGTCAATGAAGCTGTAAGACCTAAAAGAGCTGGAATTCGAGCAATCATATGGTTAAAAATTGGAAGTGAATGCTTCAAGTAATCCAAGAATAACACAGGGTAAAGGGCATTATCCATAACCCCACTAAACCATTTCCAAAACCCTTCTTGAAATCCCCAAAAGGGACCAAAAGCTGAAGATACCCAAACAACATAGCCACCGTTTTCGGGGAAACATGTAGCGAGCTCAGCTGTAACTAGAGCTTCTGGGATGCTCCAAAACAAAGGGAATATCAAGAAACCAAGCAAAGACAAAAGAGGGCCACCACCAGCCCTCACTGAATCTTCAACACCAAAAGGACCCCCAGATACATCATAGAATATCAAAGCAATCAAAGGCAACACAGTTAGCTTTGGACTTGATTTGACAGCTTTTTCATACACATCACTTGTCATATTCTCCTCCTCCTCCACCCCCATCAGCTAAATAAAGATCACAAATTTGATCAACAAGCAAGCAATTTCAAAGGGTAAATTCAACTGGGGCTAGTTTGTTAATTTTTCATCGTATCTATAAAAGCAAAACATGCAAATACAATACAAGTAAACCACAGGAATAATCTGTTTGAAGAACGTACCTCTTCTTCTCTTGAAGAAAAAAGGGTCCTGCTTGAATTATCTCAGCTCATTCAAAATACCCAGATTGGAAAAGAAGATTTGTGTAGACTTTATTGGCAAGATACGATGTGAAGAAGATGAGATGTGGGTTTGAGCTGTTTACTTTTCCTGAGATGTGGAGAGATTAGAGAAGGAGTTTTGTTTGGATTCGCGGATCATGACTCATTCTCCACAGTCCGCGCCCACACACGATTAATTATTGAATTTAGCCGACAGTCAATCCTGCTAATTTCATATTTACTCTGCTAATAGCATGTGATTTATATGGAATATTACATAGGCTCATGCTTTCATACTTGCACGGAAATCCGAACATCAAATCAAAGCTTATAAGTATTGATCTGAATAAATGTTATATTGTTATTAAGTTTCAAAAAAAAAAAAAAAAAAAAAAAAAAAAAAAAAAAAAAAAAAAAAAAAATGTTATTAGAACTTAGAAGTAATCAAAGAATTTTACCTGTTTTATTTATTTATTTATTTATATTTTTTTTCTTATTTCTTTCTTTTTTATTTTTTATTGGGCGGTTACCAAATTGGTATTGGATTTTTTTTTTCTTACTACTTTTATAAAAATGACCAAATTGGTTCTAACTTTTTAAATTGTACTAATTTCATCCCTCCATGGTATTTTAGTCTTTTTAATTCTTACGGACAAATTTTTTTTAAAAAAAACTTAAATCATTTAGGATTAAAAATAATTATAAAAATATAAAAACAATTAAAAAAAAGTTTCCACCTCCCCTAACACAGTTTCAGTTCGAATTGGGGAACCGAACCGAACCGAAATCGGACCGTAAAAATGGAATCGGAGAAGGTCGGTTTCGGTTTCGATTCTGATTCTGGTTCCGGTTCTTGTTTTAGTGGAACCGGCCTGTTCAAACCGGACTAGAACCAATGGTTCCGGTTCCAGTTCAAACCGGTGGTTCCTATAATTTTTTTTAAAATCCTAAAGTAAACCTAAATCCTTCTTCAGTTCTTCTTCTTACTCAGCCGTCAGCCCCTCGTCAGGTCATATTCTTCTTCGATCCACCCTAAATCCCTTCGATTCTTCTTATGCAGCATCATCTTCAGTTCTTCCCTTCGATGAGTTCAATCTCCTCTTGGTCTCTTACTCTCTTGGACTGAGTTATCGACAGTTCCGTCGGAACTGGAACCGCCTAAGGCCAATTTCGGGTGATGTTGGTTTTGATTCCACCTAACCGTAGAATCAGAACCAAAATCGAACTGGAACCGTGTCAGGACTAACTGACACAATGCCACTAGAGGTGGAAATCGGTAGAGGATGGCGATCTTCTCCCAATAACCCAGTTATGGGCCTACGACACATGTCTTGGACAACAATATAATTATCGTGGTTCCCACTCCCGTTACCGTTGCCGTAGCTACTATTGTTCTTCTACCTCTTCATTTTCTTCCCATTCCTGATCGTTCGAATCCCAAAAAGGAGTTCTAGGAGAAGTTCATGCGCTTCTTATTAGGGGTGGTGGTTATGGTGGAGGTGGGATTGAAGAGAGAGGCAACGGTGGATTTGGATCAAGGTGGTTGGTTTAAAGATGGAATTTTTGTTGTTTGGTGGGATTTCGATGTATCTTATTTCTTGATTCGTTTAATTTTTTTAATTTTATTTTTGAAAATGGTTCGTTTCATTAGTGGTGGGATTTTGTTGGATCTTGCTCTACCATAGTTGAAGAAAAAGTATTTTATTAATTTTTTTTTTAATATATTGAGTGAGAAATGACTCTCCGTCATGGGATTGGCTATGTTATTGGGATTCCCAGTAAAATTACTTGGCCAAGTAAGTTCTGTTTGACTGACATGTGGTCACCAAACTTCAATAATTAATAAGTAATAGCCGGTTGCAACCGGTAAGTACCTTAAAAATTTATATATATTAGTGTGTAACTCGTGCGATGCACGGGCTTTGTTAAAAAGATATTTAAAATTTACCTGTACTTTTCTCACAAATGTACATTTTCAATTATTTTTTCTTAATTTCTCATTTCATAATATAATTTAGCTATTTAGATTGTTATTTAGCTCAATTTGGGATAATTTTTATGGATCATTCTCCCTTTAAGATTCAATTAATGTGTCAAGTGCACTAAATGATTTTTTAGGTTCAATAAGTATTACATGATAATCTCAATAATTCAATTGTTTCAAATTCTACTCAAAAGCCACTATAAAAGTCATCCATAAGTATTACATGATAATCTCAATAATTGAAATGTTTCAAATGCTACCGAAAAGCCAAATGAGAAAAATCTAAGGATTTTAATTGTATTTAATGGAGATGTTATTTATGTATTTTTGACTAAGGTAAATATTAGACATGGAAATAAAGAGAAATGCTTCAACATCAGTTAAAAAATATGCATGTTTTCATCATATATATATACATACGTAAATTTCTAAATAAAATAAAGTATCGATACGTTCGATGTCTATTTTTTCAATATTGAAAAGGTTTTTGTTTTCATTCTTTGGAAAATTTTAAATAAAATTTTTTGCTGTCATAACCTCTTAAATCATCATTTAGATGTTTTAATTGTTTTTTTTTTTCCCAAATATTTTCTAAAAGCATTCTTATCTTGGCTAAAAAAACCTAACCATGGACTCCCATTCATCCGGCTTCTCTTCCGAAGTACTCTTATGATTAAAAAAATTATGAAGTATTTCCATCTCCTTTTCTTCTCAATCTCCTTTTCTTATGATTACAACAATGTTTGGAAATCAAACAAGACATTTAAGCTTAAATAATACTTAAAGAAATTATAAATTTACTGTTTCAGTGATAGCAACAAAAAAAATATTAGAGAAAGAGATTGAGAAAATAGAGATTAGAGATTAGAGATTAAAAAAAAAAAACATATCTATCGTCTTTTGTTCCAAATATGAGAAAGTTAAGATTTTTCAAATAAAAAATGGGAGATGATGATATTAAATAAAGAAAATAAGGATAGGGTGTTCAACTGTTCTTACCATAAGTAAATATATATTAATTTTTTCATAACAATTTTACTGTTTTTAAAAGTTATTTTAATAATAATTTTACTTGAAACTTGTTATTCCTCTAATTATTTTTTAGTTTTTAATCGTTAGTGCCACATTTAAAAAAAATAATTTATTTGATTCATGTAATTAAATATAAATTTTAGTATTTGTTATAATTTTCATTATTTTTATTTTAGAAAAAAAATTTCAAAAAATTTTCAAAAAATTCTACCAGACACAATTTTAATCTTGAAAAACATCTAATTTAATTTTTCTCTTGTTTTCATTTTAAAATTTTTTTCTGAAAAAAAAAATATAAAACAAACACGTTAACAATAAGATAATAAATAAATCAATAAAAAATTAATTTAAAGAACTTACCTTGATAGAGATATTGAGAATATGAATCTTCAACCTGAAATAATAATAATAATAATAATAATAATAATAATAATAATAAGAAATGAATAAAAAAATGAAAACCATGAAAATATGTGAAACTTAGGAAGAAAAATAAAAGTTAAAAAGTGAAATGAATTTGAAGAAAAATTTAGGATCTTTGTAAGCAAAAGTCTCTTTTATAATGAAATCAAAAAACCAAGAGTCATGCTTAGAAAGTAAATTAAAATGGGAAAAGCAAAAGTCAAATTAAATACACACTTGAAAGACAATTTCAAATATTAAATTAAAATCAATCATATTAAATCAATTTTATCTTGAATTTAGTTTGGCCGTTTAAGAATCCAACATATTCACGTTAAGATTGAATAGGAAAGGGTTATTATTTATTTGCTTTTATTATTATTATTATTATTTACTAAATTGATTTAATTGTAGTATTTATTTCTTTATTTTATTTTTTGAAGAAAGGAAAAAAGCATTTAATAGTAGAAGATATTAAGAACAATCATATTTGATTGATTACATTTAATTCCAAAGCTCTCATATGGCGACATGTGGCGCTATGAAACTCTATTATATATATATATATGATATATATTTATTTAATGTTTAAATAATATTTTAAGATATTATTTATATGAGGGATAAAAAGAATAAAAATAAAAATAACTTAACAATTAAATGTAGAATGTGACAATAATAATGTGATTTTATTAATCATTCCAACATAAATGTTACAAGTCAATGTGATATTACAACTTTGACATTATATATACCCACAATTTCATTAAAAATAATAATAATAAATAAATAAACAATTTCATTTTATTCATTGTGACGTTGATCATAACCATTGCAATATAAATGTTTCAAGTTAACATGATGTTACTAGTAAAATGTTGAATTTATAATTATCTCATAGTTATTAATCATATAGACATTAGAGTTGCAAGTTAATATGATGTTGCAATTTCAACGTTATAGTTATTTAAACTCGTAATAGATATGGTAGCCAAAAAATGACCTTTGGGCCAACGTTTAAGGCCCAAACCTTTTTGTGCTAGATCCAGATTAGCCCCACACAAGGCAGGTCGACCCAAGATTTTTTATCAGCTGAAATCTGGATGAGTTGACTCAATCCAATTTTTGTTACCTATTTGTTGTAACTATCGAAATAGTTAAGAGATAACAGTTGATTCAAGGAGGGAGGAGATCTCTCTGAAAATCTCTCCCACAATTAAATTGATCGTTGAAATCAAAATTCATGAGAATGTGAGAACAAGGGTGGAAGCCTATAAAAGAAAGGGGTTGAACACAGTAAACTCTCTCTGAAAAACCTCATTGGAAAAAGCTCTTTAGCATGCCAAAACTCTGTTCAATTAAACTCCAGTCACCAAAATCCAATTTCTTTCTCAATTTCAATCAATCTTTACAAACGCTCAACCCAAGTGCTTCTAAGGCTAAAGAATCATCCCACCAATTTCATTTGTTTCCTTATCGTTTTTTCTACTCGTTTTTAACTCTTTTGTAGGTTCTTAGAGAAGTCGACACGTTCGATTCGACAGGTTAGACCAAGTTGTTTGGGCCTAACTCAAATTCGCCCCGATCCACATCAACCGTAGATCGACCACCTACAATAGACATAACCACTTCAATGTAGTATGTAACAAGTTTATTTTAACATTTAAAATTTTAATTCAAAACGTACCTAGTACGTAGCCCTAACCATACAAACATAAATATTACAAGTTGATATAATGTTGCAAGTTAAATGTTGAATTTACAATTTTCATAGTTATTAATCATATAGACGTAAAAGTTGCAAGTTAATGTGATGTTGCATTGACGCTATAGGTACCTTACTCATATTAGTGCGTAACAAGTTCATTTGAACATTTAAAATTAAACATAAAATGTAGCTAGGATCACGTAGCCCATGACCATTCGAACGTATATATCACAAGTTGATGTGATGTTGCTAATTAAATGTTGAGTACACCTATTATGATGTAAATAGTAATCAAACAAACATAAATTTTGCAATTTATTTTTATTTTTATATTTATTGATCTTGCTTTCAATTAAATTAGTAGCAGACTTGGATATTTGGGCATGTGCCCCACATTAAATTTCCCAAAAAATAAAAGTTGTTTCTATTTTTAAAAAATTAATTTTAAAAATGATAATGAAATTAATTTTATCCTCTAATTTCAATAATATTTTTTAATATCTTCTATTTTGCACTCTTTTTCCATTTATTTCTCAATTTTTTTTATCTTCTTGTGCATCAAAATAATTTACTCTATGTTTCTAGTCATCATTGTCAACCTCTTGCCTATACTCGATTTCTAGTTAGTAAATTAAATTTACTTGATATTATCTTAAATTTAATTTATTGTATTAAAAGTGTCAATCTATTTTTATGATTCATTTTATTTTATCCTTAATATCTTTCTTTATTTTATAGTTTTAATTTATTTAGAATTAATAAAGAAATATTTATCAATAATTAGAAGAATAAAAAATATAAAAACATATTTAGTAATTGTTAATGACCAAATTTGTCATTTTATCTAACATCAGGAATTATGCTTGAGACAAGACCTCGTCATGACCTCACCTCGGAAGCACCTCTCCTGAAATATTTCAAGGTCCTTTTGCCATCGATTGTGGGGCTAGTTGAAGCTACCACTTGAGGATTTGGGACCCCATGGCTCTTATGTTAACATATTGCTAAAGATCACAATTATATTAGCATTCACCGAAAGTCGTGACTAGTAAGGTCTAGCTTTAAGCTTACGACAAGCTTCCTACTGTTGTAGAAAATCTGCAATCCATAGTCATGTAAATCAAAATCACACACGCAGATAATATGAAAACAATAAAGAAAAGAATAAGATAACAAAAAAGATTTTATGTGGTTCAGTAATTGCCTACATCCAATAAGCACACATGCACTCAATCCACTATCAGAGTTATATTACAATCTTTTTGTCTCTCTATTTCAGTCTCTCTACAAGTTGCTCAGCCTCACTTGCTATTTTCTACACACCCTTAAACATAGGGAAATAATAGTATTTATGTGGAAGCACTAGGGCAAGAAAAAACTTACTTAGGAGTCACTTACTTAGGAGTCATTTAGTAATTGTTAATGACCAAATTTGTCATTTTATCTAACATCAGGAATTATGCTTGAGACAAGACCTCGTCATGACCTCACCTCAGAAGCACCTCTCCTGAAATATTTCAAGGTCCTTTTGCCATCGATTGTGGGGCTAGTTGAAGCTACCACTTGAGGATTTGGGACCCCATGGCTCTTATGTTAACATATTGCTAAAGATCACAATTATATTAGCATTCACCGAAAGTCGTGACTAGTAAGGTCTAGCTTTCAGCTTACGACAAGCTTCCTACTGTTGTAGAAAATCTGCAATCCATAGTCATGTAAATCAAAATCACATACGCAGATAATATGAAAACAATAAAGAAAAGAATAAGATAACAAAAAAGATTTTATGTGGTTCAGTAATTGCCTACATCCAATAAGCACACATGCACTCAATCCACTATCAGAGTTATATTACAATCTTTTTGTCTCTCTATTTCAGTCTCTCTACAAGTTGCTCAGCCTCACTTGCTATTTTCTACACACCCTTAAACATAGGGAAATAATAGTATTTATGTGGAAGCACTAGGGCAAGAAAAAACTTACTTAGGAGTCACTTACTTAGGAGTCATTTAGTAATTGTTAATGACCAAATTTGTCATTTTATCTAACATCAGGAATTATGCTTGAGACAAGACCTCGTCATGACCTCACCTCGGAAGCACCTCTCCTGAAATATTTCAAGGTCCTTTTGCCATCGATTGTGGGGCTAGTTGAAGCTACCACTTGAGGATTTGGGACCCCATGGCTCTTATGTTAACATATTGCTAAAGATCACAATTATATTAGCATTCACCGAAAGTCGTGACTAGTAAGGTCTAGCTTTCAGCTTACGACAAGCTTCCTACTGTTGTAGAAAATCTGCAATCCATAGTCATGTAAATCAAAATCACACACGCAGATAATATGAAAACAATAAAGAAAAGAATAAGATAACAAAAAAGATTTTATGTGGTTCAGTAATTGCCTACATCCAATAAGCACACATGCACTCAATCCACTATCAGAGTTATATTACAATCTTTTTGTCTCTCTATTTCAGTCTCTCTACAAGTTGCTCAGCCTCACTTGCTATTTTCTACACACCCTTAAACATAGGGAAATAATAGTATTTATGTGGAAGCACTAGGGCAAGAAAAAACTTACTTAGGAGTCATTTTCTTCCCATGAAAGATTTCCTGTTTCGCACGAAATACGTCATAACTGCGGTCTGCAGCTCGCACCTTGAACAGTGGTCTTTTTATGTTTTTCACCGCTCAGAAAATCGCGGTGTGCGTGCGCCGCACTTACGCTACAGTAAAACCTCTGGAATTCATTGCGGTATGTACCGCGCTCTCCCTGCAATTACACCTTTGGAATTGATCGTGGTCCGCACTGCAATTGATGCCTCGTGGTTTATGCCGCAGTATCCTGCGGACTTCATTTCTTCGGCTAATTTCATGCTTCACAAATCCCAACACCTACTTGACACATGCATCAGAACTTATTTCTAATTATTTTAGATAATTAATTTTTTCTTTTTAATAAAAAGGCCAATTTTTTGCATTGCTCTATGTTCGTTCAATTTGATTGGACTATGTAATCAATTATTATGAGTTCAATCCTTAACAACCGATGGATTAAAAAAATTTATTGTGTTGATGGAATAATATGAGATATATGTTCAATAATAAATCATTCCAATTTCTGCTATTTTTCAATTCTCTTTTCATATTTTCATATTTGTTGTTGGAAAATCTATTAATATTCATTTGAATTATTTTAGTTTTACATTTTTAAAGTTTTAAACTTAAAAAGAAAATTAAAAAAAAAAAAAAACTGACAGAGAAAGTAAGAATTTTGTTGTTTGATCATTGCCAAGTTTCCTTAAGTTTGAGAAAAGAACAAGAAGATTGTTAACCGCCAAAATTGGCGAAGGACCAAGGAAGAATTTTCCACCTCAACACAAGGAGAGTATAGGAGAACAGACATCCTCCAGCTACCCTGACGAAGGCGGACTCCGACTCATCCAAGTTCATACCCCCTCCAGCGGGGTCCGACCCAGCCTTCCCCCAGCATCTTAAGGACCCCGCCAACATCTTGGTTCATAAGCAAACGTCCCAAGCCGGAGTACTCGTTAAAACCTGTAGAGGGGTCCAAAATCGTCATACCCTGGTCTCCTGTAAACCTTGCAGCACCCCGACATGGAGTTCCACTGAGTATCCCGCTACAATATCAACCCTGCAGCATCCTGACACGGAGTTCCACTGAGCATCCTGCTACAATATCAACCCCGCAGCACCCCGACATGGAGTCCCACTAAGCACCCCGCTATAATACCAGTTAGACTTCTTCTTACTTCATCAGCAGGATACTTACTAGCTTGCACTTTCTGATATAGCTAGCCCACCAAGCAAGAGGATACCAGGCAGCAAGATTCTCAGACTAGAAACTAAAAGCTCCATAAAAGACCCATTAAAACGTGGCCGTACAGAGGAGATATACTCTTTCCCTCCAAAGAGTCCTATTTTAAACAGGTCAACTCAATCAGAGTCTTCCTAGGAAGGAAAGATTTGCCTAAGAAATTAACTCTTCCTAAGAAGGAAAGTCTAGATTTCACACGTAAAAGCTCTAAGATTATCTCCTAAAAAGAAGAGGATCCTGCATTGGCCAAACCCTAGATCGAGATTATAGGAGTGCATGGCAAGCAACATGATCTATATATACAACTACTTATTCATCGGAAGAAGGGACGGAAAATCCTCTCCAGAAACCCTACATTCAAGTTCTACTTATCAACAGGCACGAGGTCACCATCACCACCACCTCCATTACCCACTGAATCCCCATGCCTTATAGTTAATCCTGAATGAATAGTTCATGTATTTGTAATGCAAAGTGATGATTAATAAGAAACTCATTTTTTATCTATTTTCTGGTGTCCTGTGTCGTAATTTTCATTGCTTAGGATAGTCGGTATCGAACCACTTGATACCCCTCCGACCAAGGTCGACTTTGATCTTGGTCCTTGTAAAGTCGTTATTTGGAATTTCACCCCCAGTGAAGATTTTTCGGTAACACTTTTGGCGCTGTCTGTGGGAACCAAAAAAATAATATCCCAACCATTATTCAAAACAGCCTATTTCCTTAGCCACTGATATTCAGAATGAGACTCCGATCCTCCCAGGGTCATCCCGAGCCATCAGGACTCCAGTCCCTTGCTTCCACTGAAAGAGCCCAGAGGCGAGGTAAGGGCACCAGGAATGACAATCCTCCACCCATGCACCCGCCGGTTGCAGGCCTTGTCCCTCAAGACCCCGCTAGGCAGAAAGTTAACCAAGATGTCTTAGAACAGCACACTGCAGTATATGTAGAAGCTATCCAACTCCAGACGATAGCCTAGGGGATCCCTTTTGAAGCAGTAGGAATCCCAGGAGATGCTGGCCCAAGTGTCCGAGTACCAATTTTCGATCGATTGGGTCCACCTCCCCCAGTCCGACAGGCGAAACTCAGACCCAGACTAGTGAAGTCCGCAATTGAGGTTCCTCCTAGGAAGGTTCAGTCCCCACCGAAACCAAGGGCAAAGGAGAGAGATACACATCCCGATTCTGAAGGAAGCGCCAAATCCCGAAGGAGCTCCAAAGAAAAGCATCAGAGAGCTAAGCGAAAAGAGGTAGTCATTGATTCAAAATCTTCGGATGAAGAGGTTTCAGCAGCCCGATCCTAAACCAAAAAGTCTCAGCGCCTGGAGGATCAAATGACAAGGATGGCGAAGGAGTTGGAGCAATTAAAAAAGGGAAAACATCAAGGAATCCATAAGAACCTCTTGGGCGAGATGAATGCATCTTTCTCCAAAAGAGTCAGAGAGGCAGGGTTGCCCCCCAAGTTCAGGATGCCTTCAGAGAAGTATTCCGGAACAGAGGACCCTATCAGCCATTTGGAAAGCTTTGTACACCAGATGGAGGTTCAAAGTGCGACCAGGTTGGCGATGTGTAGAATGTTTCCTTCAACCTTGACTAACTGTGTTAAAACATGGTTCAGAAAGTTACCACCAGGTAGTGTCGATTCTTTTTCTAAACTCACCAAAGCTTTCTATGCACAGTTTCAAGGAATCAAACCCCATCCCAAGGATCCTATCTTGCTGCAATACGTGGTTCAGGAACGGGGTGAAAAGCTGAGATCTTATGTGGAGAAATTCCATAAAGAGGTCATCCAGATGGGTGTATTTAACGAGAAGGAAACATTAGCCAACTTCTGGAGGAATTTATGGGCTAGCAGACTGTTCCGTTCTTTTGTCAAGCATCCTCCAGAAACGTACCAGGAAGCCTACAACCGGGCTCTGAAACAGGTGGACATTGATGAACAACTCCGGATCAAGATCGAGCACGATGAAGCCCGATTAGCGCCACGCCATAAGAAGGAAGCTCAGAAGCCCGCACCTGCTAGGAGGTTTCAGAATCAGCCTCCGAACCGGTCTACTTACAGGCTGCCTCATATTCCTTCGTACCAGGAAAGGTATCCAGTCAAGAGATCACCTCTCAGAACGATTCCCCTGAAGGAAGTATCTAGGGTGGCAAGAGAGGAAGAAGGGTACAATCACTACACCCCTCTCAATACTTCGCGAGAAACTATTTATCTCGCCATTCGGGATAAGGGTCTACTCAGAAAGCCGGGTCCCATGAAAATCCCGGTTGACAGGAGGAATCAATACAAGTATTGTGACTTCCACGAGTATATATGACACAACACCTCAGAGTGCTACAACATCCACAATCAGATTGAAGGATTGGTAAGGGGAGATCTTTTAACTGAATTTTTACAGCAGGTACGGGACATCATCAAAGAAGGGAAACAGGTTCAGAGCGGGATGCAGGAGGCAGTAGAAAGAAGGAGAGATGGGGAGAAGGATCTGATGCAGTAAATCCAAGTGGAGGCCCCTACCCTAGCTGGAACCTCCAATAATTCGAGAAAGAATCATGCAAGGAAGATTCCTAGACTTAATGCTGACCATGAGGTACTCAAAGTCAGTAGTGGATCCTGGGATCTAACCCGCTCCACCAAAATCATCTTCACGGATGAGGACGTCTACAATACAGTTCAGCCACATGATGACCCTATGGTAATCACCGCTTGGTACACCACGTCCTGATTGATACAGGAAGTAGTGTTGATATTTTGTTCAAAGGGGCTCATGAGTAGCTCAACTTGAAGAATTCTTGCTACAACAGTTGCACTTCCCTTCTGTATGGATTCACAGGAGACTTAGTGATGCCGATGGGGATGAAGATTCTACCAGTGATAGTCGGAGAAGCTCCCCTACAACAGAACATAATTACAGAATTCATTGTAGTAGAAACCCTGTCTGTATACAATGCGATCTTGGGCAGGCCTTTCTTGTCAGGGATCAGGGGGGTGCTGTCCATTTACCACGTGTTGAAGTTTCCGGTGGGATTAGGAGTAGGAGAAGTAAGAGGAGACCAGCAAGCAGCTCGAAATTGTTACACGGTGTCCACCAACCTCGCTGCATTAGCTAAACAATGCGCACAGATGACCAGCGACCTGTAGGAACCTAGGGTTACAGATTGCGCAGCGGAAAGGTTTTAAAATTTTTAATGCAATCATAAACTAACCTATTTGTACAGTAATAATCGAAAACGGTAAAGAAGGTGATGAAACGATTTAATACCTACGTAGGAGGCTTCTTCACTTTAATTCGATCTGCTCCTGATTTGAACCACTTGATCTTCCTCACTATCTCCCGGAACTAGCAACGGCGTGTGGGCGCGTCACGGTATTTAGGAACAAGGAGGATGTAAAAGAGAAGAGCACACAAAAGACAACTCTTGTTCTTTTGTTGGTGAAGTGCGGCAACAAAAAATTCTCTAAAAAAATAATAAGTAGAAGGTTTTTATTTTTCTTTTCTTCTTTTTATTTTTTCTCTCGCCGCCCCTATTTCTCTCTTCACCTGATTGTTGTAACTAATGCATCAGTTTTCTTTTATTCTACCATCTATGCATTAGTTTTCTTTTATTCTACAATCAATGCCTCAGTTTTGTTATACCATATATATCAAATATATATGTTATAAAACTAACCGATGATCTCTCTTTAACACCCTCCATCTAATGATTAATTACACAATTAAATAATCTAATTATTTAATTAACATAATCATTAATATTCATTAATTGAATAATCACATTATTCAATTAATTTCCGAATAGACACATGTCACTTTTGTAACACAATTAATTAGACAATCCAATTAATTAACTGTGACCCTTGTTACCTAAATCGATCGGGCTAGCAAGGGGACCTAATGGACCCACAGTATTTTGAGCTCCAATAATCCTTAGAAATAATTAATTAAACTTTTTAATTAATATTTCATGATTATTAACTTCGGTGTTATTCCACTAAAAACCCGAAGTTGCATTCTCTCAACTGTAGATGTTTTTACACAAACCAATAACTTTTGGTGTCCATTGATATAGCTATTACATATGGTATGATCCTCCACAGGTAGTTCATAATTAGAACTGGGTCATAATGTCCGTTATACCCCTCTAATTATATCTTTCCATTAAGTACCATTGATTCTCTAATGAACAATAAATCCTACATTCCTTACGGAATTAGGAGAGCGCTCATATTGTTCAAGCCCCGAATCAACCCTTAAGGGAACTACTATCTACTTCTCACAAGAAGGAGTGGATTCCACTATTGTGTGCAGATCTTCCCAGCCACAAGCCAAACCGCGATCCCAACATACGGAGCATATTGATCAGAAATGTAACTCCGACCTCACCCATGGTATATCAAAGATCACGATCTAACCTGAAGGAGTCGATAAGACACTCAGGATTGAGGTCACCCACATATAGCCATCATTTGTTGATATATATGAATCTCATCATGTAACGGATCTTGGTGAGAGATTCATATAGATCATGGCCCAGTCCTATATGATTACATCATACAAGGTGCCTCCATTCTCATATCTCCATATGAATGATCTAGGATAAGATCACCGTACATTACGGAATGGACCGCAGCTATAGATTAACCACAAATAAAGTACCCAGCTTTATTTGCTATCTACAAACTCTTTAAATTGCTCA
The DNA here is from genome assembly GCA_954870605.1 of Acer campestre. Classification (NCBI taxonomy): domain Eukaryota; kingdom Viridiplantae; phylum Streptophyta; class Magnoliopsida; order Sapindales; family Sapindaceae; genus Acer; species Acer campestre. The sequence goes on along the minus strand of OX940802.1, from coordinate 29,853,894 downwards.
TTTCAAATTGAATCCATCTGTATATGACATTCATATACTCAGTTTGAAAATACATCTGGCAATCTTGGATGTTAAGTACACATGTTATATATAAATGTATGAGACAATTTGAATGAATAAACTACTTCTTTTATTTCTTGTTCAATTCACATTTACAAACTACAAGCTTTAGGACAAAAACCCCAACAATATAGGTCAAAGAGCGATAGAGCGGGATACCTTGGAAGAAGAAGAGGTGCCAGACATAATCATGGAAGAGCTAGAAGAAGAAAAATGTGGTTGGACCAGTGGGCAACCCGCAGAACAGTTAGAGGAGGTCCTGATCCGGAGTAAAGATCCAACAAAGACAGAAGACTGGACCCGGAGATTAAGAAGGATTTGATAGAGCTTCTTAGAGAGTACAATGATATCTTTGCTTGGAGCCATGAGGAGATGCCTGGCATTCCTCTTAGCCTGGCTACCCACAGGTTGGCAGTGGATGCAACTTTCAAGCCGATTAAACAGAAAAGAAGACACTTTAATACCGAACGGAACGCTGCGGTCCAAGAAGAGGTTGACAAACTCCTGAAGGTCAGATTCATCAGGGAATCCCGGTACCCCGAGTGGATCGCCAATGTGGTTATGGTAACCAAGTCTAACGGAAAGTGGCAAATGTGTGTGGATTACACCGATCTCAACCGGGCTTGTCCCAATGATAGTTTCCCTCTGCCTAAGATAGACTAGCTCATTGACTCCACTGCAGGAAACAAGCTCTTAAGCTTCATGGATGCTTTCTCGGGGAACAACCAAATCATGATGCATCCTTCAGATCAGGACAAGACTAGCTTCATCATCGGACAAGGCCTCTACTGCTATAAGGTAATGCCATTCGGACTCAAAAATGCAGGTGCCACCTACCAGCGTATGGTGAACAAACTGTTCAAGGAGCAGATAGGGAGATCCATGGAGTTGTACATAGATGACATGATCACAAAATCTCCATAAGCAAGACAACATACAAGGGACTTATGCCGGACCTTCCAGGTAATAAGGCAGAACCAGATGAGGTTGAACCTCGCTAAGTGTGCATTCGGGGTAGCAGCAGGCAAATTCCTAGGATTCATGGTGCATGAAGAGGAATTGAGGCTAATCCTGAGAAGATCAAAGCCATTCTAGATCTCGAGTCCCCTACAACTCTCAAGCAGACACAAGGATTAACCGGACGAATAGCAGCTCAGAACCGATTCATATCCTGCTCCACAGATAATTGTCTCCCATTTTTCAAAGTCATCAAGCAGGGGAAGAAGATAAAGTGGGATGAGCAAAGCGAGCAGGCTTTTCAAGCTTTAAAGAAGTACTTGTCAAGTCCACCACTACTGGTAAAGCCGACCCCGGGAGAAGAGCTCCTACTCTACCTAGCAGTTTCCGAAGTTGCTACTAGTGGAGCTTTGGTGAAAGAATGCAATGTCGGGGTGCAGAGACCAATCTACTATGTGAGCTGGGCTTTTACTAAGTCCAAGAAAAACTACACTCTACTAGAGAAGCTCGCCTATGCCTTGGTGACCACATCCAGAATGCTCCGACCTTATTTTCAAGTTCACACCATCGCGGTTGTCACAGATCAACCATTGAGATAGTTCCTCCAGAGGCCAGATGTGTTGGGTAGATTAGTTCTATGAGCCCTAGAGCTCACACAGTTCGACATCAAATACAAGGCAAGAACCACGATTAAAGCCCAAGCCCTGGCAGATTTCATAGTGGAGTTTAGCTTGATTCAAACCCGGGCAAATCAATAGACCTAGATCCGGATCAAGCGAATCTGAAATGGCCTGAAGACAGCAAGGTTTGGGTTATTTACACGGATGAAGCTTTGAACCAATCGGGATGCGGAGCCGGGATCGTTTTGATCGACCCCGCTGGAGCTGAGTGTAGTCATTGTTTTAGGTTTGAGTTCAGAGCTACCAACAACGAAGCAGAGTATGAAGCTCTATTAGCAGGAATGAAAGTAGCAGGAGCCCTGGAGGCTGAATACCTTCTGATCAAAAGTGACTCCCAACTAGTGGTCAGTTAGGGGACAGGGTTTACCAAGCAAATGGTGACAACATGGTGGCATATCTGGCTAAAGTTCAGAAAGCCATGAAGAAGTTTAAGGATGTAAGGATAGAACAAGTTCCCAGAGAGAGGAACCATCGCGCAGATATCCTGGCTAAGATTGCCACAGGAGAAGGACATGTTTTGCCAAAAGGAGTGCCCTTCCAATTGGTTCCCTTCTCCAGTATAGCTAAGGATGCAGAAGTCCTTCCCGTGAGCCGCCCCCCATGTTGGATGGATCCAATAGCAGATTATCTCCAAAGTGACACTCTCCCAACAGATCTGGATCAAGCCTGACGGCTCAAGAGGATAGCTACTCGGTACTGCATGGTGATGAGCGTCGTTTGTGTACTCAACAAAATGATATTTAAAATGTGATCGTTTAGAAAACCGATTTTTCACCACTTAGATAGAAAATTAGTAAAGTGGCAAGTGGGATTCGTTCCACAGGGAATTAGAGTGATTAGTTGAATAAATTAACTAATCTATATGCAATAAAATAAATCATAAAAATATGGATGAGTGAATGGGTTGTCAAGCCATCAAACATACATGAAAAATAAACCTAATAAACTAATAAAAGAATACTTAACAAATCTAGATAAGATAATAGAATAAACAATTAAGAGAATAGCTAGGGAATTAATGGGATCACAAATGAATTACGAGAAATGCTTATCAAGCTACTTTAGTGAACGGATCTCATAAATGTTAACCAATTGATTTCTAAAATGTGTTTAGGCCATTATTATGAACCTTAAACAACTTCCCACCGCAATGCCTAACCGATTAAGGAGAGAGGGTCACAGCGGGATTGATTTGTTACAATTAATGGCTTAGATTATCGTGGTTGATATACCCTCCGACAATCTATCCTACTCACTATGTTCTCAATCCATCAAGGTTGTCAATCCAATCAAGATTATATAACAAATTATCCTAAGCAAGATTATAATCAACTAGTGGGTATACATGTCAATTACATAATGCATAGAATCTAATTATAAAATGAATAGAACACAAATAGAGATTAAAAATATATTAAAGCTTAAGCAAATCCCAATCCAAATGTTCTCACATCAAAACCCTAGAAAGGGGATTTAATTACACATTACAAACAAAGGGAAGGCAAGTAAAAGATTAGGAAATCACCCATGGGTCTCCTTTTGTAAGCTTGATCCTTTCCTTGCCTTTGATGCTCCTTGTGTAAAGAGTGGATGATGAGGATGTGTCTAGATGGGTGGAGTCAAATGGGAAGTGACTAAGGAGATTTGTGGAGAAGATGAGAAGAAAAGGAATGATTAGGGGAGGTAATCTAGATGTTAAGTTTAGGTAGGAGAGAAAATTGAGAGAAAAGGAATGGTGGAGAAAGGAGGTTTCTTGGTGGTCAAGAGTTGTCTAAAAGAGGAAAAATGTGATGAATTTATAGGATTTTCAAATTAGGCCTCGAGTGGAAAATTACCAAAACACCCCTGACCATAGCAAATTACCATTTAGTCCAACCGAGGGGTACATTTTGTAATTTACCAGTCAAAATTGGCCAATCAGAGATGAACACAGTGGAGGTCACGGTTTGGTCATAAATGGCGACCTTGGGGATGCAAATGGCGACCTCATCAGGTGTGGAAATCAACTCCCTGTCGCCATGGCGACCTCGGAATGCCAAATGGCGACCTAGGGTGACGTGGACATGACAAAGGGGGCAAAATGGGAAGAATTTGGTGAGAAATGGATGGTCGGATTCCAGCCATTTGGGACGCCGGAGTTGGAATGAGTGGGAAGCCGGTGTGTTGGCCGTTAATTTAGATCACTTTCCGATCGGTGGTAGGTCTGTTTGGTCCCTTTTTCGGCCGGTGAGGGTTTGGAGGTGGAGGCTGCCATGGCTGCTCGTGAGACTTGAAAGAGAAGATGAATAGTTGGGGTGCAGTTAGAAGAAGACAGGGGTGTGCACAGCAGGCGTGAGGTGGAATTGGGCTGCATCTGGGCATGCTTTTGGGCCTATCTGACTTGGGCCATCTTCATTATGTGAAACGCACCGTTTCACTTTATTTAAGGTGGTGGGCTGCATTGCTTTGGGCCACTTGGGCCTGATCTGCCATTAGATGCAAAACGCACCGTTTAAGGGGGACTTGGGCTGCTGAACTGCTTGGGCCCTTACATTGGCTGCACGCAGAAGTGAGTTGGGGTGCAATCAGAAGCCCACTCCCTCACTATTAAAACGCACCGGATTGCTTTCCCACGTGGCGCTTTCTCTGCTACTCTTGGACAATTACGACCAACACCCCTGCAGCCTTCTAAATTCACGATAAACTCCAAACTTCCCTCATATTTTACACATTTGCCCCTGTTTCACCAAAATTACTCCAATGCCCCTGAACTCTATAAATTCCTGAAAACACTTAATTTACACCATTAAATCACAGAATAATGCCCAAGAATCAAGCAAAAGGAGAAGGATATGAGGGCAAAAATCATACCAATTTTGGTTCGATCACATGGTAGAAGGGTACCTATACCGTAAGGGGAAATCTCTCCCTCTACTCAGATGTCTCCATCCCGATGATGCACGCTGGGCGCTTAAAGAGGTACACTCAGGGGATTGTGGCAATCATGTATCAGGTGAAACTCTGGCTTACCAGGTAATCGGGATGGGTTACTACTGGTCGACTATACATCAGGATGCAAGGCAATTTGTGCGATCATACGAAGCTTGTTAGAAAACAGCAAACCTCCATCATCTCTCACCAGAAAGGCTCTCCTCAATTAGCACCCCCTACCCCTTTGCTAGCTAGGGACTAGACCTGATCGACCCGCTTCCCACTGCACCCTGCCAAGCCAAACACGCAGTGGTGGCAATAGATTATTTTACTCGGTGGGTAGAAACCAAGGCCCTCACTCGGATAACTAAAGAAAAAACCACTAACTTTGTCAAAGAAAACATTGTTTGCCGATTCGGCACCCTGATGGCCATCATAACCGATTTAGGAAAACAATTTGACAATGCCAACTTCAAGGAATTCTGTGAAGACCGGAGGATCAATCTTCGTTTTGCATCGGTGGCTCATCCTCAAACCAATGTGTTGGTTGAAGCCACTAACAAGACCATTAATAAGCTCCTGAAGAAAAAACTCTAACAGAAGAAGGGGTTATGGGTTGCAGAGTTACCCAATGTACTGTGGGCTTACAGAACGACTAGGCGGACAGCAACAGGAGAGACCCCCTACTCCCTAGTTTTGGAACAGAGGAGGTCTTGTCCATTGAGCATAAACTCATATCTTTCCGGGTCCAAAATTATGAACCGGAAGACAATGAGGCTAAGTTAAGAGCTAGCTTGGACCTACTGGAGGAAAGGCAAAGCAGGGTCGCTGAGAGGGTGGCTATATATCAGAGCAAGATAGCCCGACATTTCAACAAAAAGGTGAGGATCCAAAACTTCAAAGAAGGAGACTTGGTTCTCAGGAAGGTAACTCAGAATACACGAAGAAGGTCTGACGAGGTGTTAGCTCCAAACTGGGAAGATCCATACTTGATTAAGGCATTGCTCCGGGGTGGATCTTACAAGCTGGAAGACATGGAGGGATACCCAGTGGACCATACATGGAATGCCAATCACCTCAGGAAATTCTACCCTTAGAAATTTTGTTTGTATCGGCGGGAATACTCACCCCGATTCCATATTGTACTACTGGAAAAATTCAATAAAAATAGTTTCTTCTCCTATATGACTCTCCTGTGTCCAGTGTTTAATATCTCCTACTAGATCCTCCAGTACTTCCTACTAAATGTTTATACTTCACCACCACTAATTTGCCATTTCAAGACCAGGAAAAAGCCCTAGGGCACTCTGATGAGCGTCGTTTGTGTACTCAACAAAATGATATTTGTTAACCGCCAAAATTGGCGAGGGACCAAAGAAGAATTTTCCACCTCTACATAAGAAGGATGAAGGAGTGCGAACACAATCCGGATACCTCGACAGAATGGATCCCGATTGGCCCAAATACGCACCTCCTTCAGCGGGGTCCACCCCGCCAGCATCCCAAAGAACTCCAAACTCCACAAAGATCCAGTAAAAACGTCGTCGTACAAAGGGGCTATATTCCCTCCCACCAAAGGATCCTATTTTGAACCGGTCAACACAATAAGAGTCCAATTAGGAAGGGAAGAGATTGATTCCTCCCAGAATGGAAAGACTGAATTCTGCACGTAAAAACTTTGAGATTACCTCCAAAAAAGAAGAGGATCCTGCAGCTGCCCAAACCCTAACCTGAGATTGCAGGAGTGCATGGCAAGCAAGTAGGACCTATATATACAACAGTTTAATCATCATACGAGGAGGGCCGAAAAAGAGAATAAAAACCCTACGTACTACTTATCGACAGGCACAGTTCCTCCAACATCATCATCTCCATCTTCGCGATTATGATCCATACACCATTGTAATCCAAATAAGAAATAGTTCATGTATTGTAGTGAAAAGAGACAATCAAATAAAATCTAATGTTGATTAATTTCATATACATTATACAGCTCTTGCTTTGATAAGGACTTAGTCGGTATCGAACTATGTGATACCCCTCCGACCAGGGTCAATCTTGATCTTGGTCCCCTTTACAGTTGTTATTTGGAATCCAATCCCAATAACGATTTTCAGGTAACACTTTTGGCGCCGTCTGTGGGAAACATTATCCCAACCATCATTCAAAACGATCTTCTTCCATCTAAAAATATCCAAAATGAGACTCCGATCCTCCCAGGGTCACCCGGAGCCATCAGGACTCCAGTCCCTTGCATCCACTGAAAGAGCCCAGAGGCGGGGTAAGGGCACTAGGAACGAGAATCCTCCGCCAGTGCCCCCACCAGCTGTAGGCCTTGTCCCTCAAGACCCCGCTAGGCAGGAAGTCAATCGAGATATCTTAGAACAGCACGCCGCAGCCTACGAATAAGCAATTCGGCTCCGGATGATAGCCCATGGGATTCCCTTTGAAGCAACCGGGGTCCCAGGGGATGCTGGCCCAAGTGTCAGGGCACCTGTTTTCGATCGATTGGGCCCAACCCTCTTAGTCTGACAGGCAGAGCTCAGACCCAAGCTAGTGAAGTCCGCAATTGAGGTTCCTCCAAGGAAGGTTCAGTCTCCACCAAAACCAACGACAAAGGAGAGGGATCCGCATCCTGATTCAGAAGGAAGCGCCAAATCCAGAAAGAGCACCAGAGGAAAGCGTCAAAGAGCTAAGCGAAAGGAGGTAATCCTGGATTCGGATTCATCAGATGAGGAAGTTTCAGTAGCTAGATCTGGAACCAAAAAGTCTCAACGCCTGGAGGATCAGATGACAAGGATGACAAAGGAGTTGGAGCAGCTGAAGAAGGGAAAACATCAAGGGAGTCAGAAAAACCCCCTGGGTGAGATGAACGCACCATTTTCTAAAAGGGTGAGAGAAGCAGGATTGCCCCCCAAATTCAGGATGCCTTCAGAGAAGTATTCTGGAACCGAGGATCCCATCAGCCACCTAGAAAGCTTCGTCCACCAAATGGAAGTTCAGAGTGCAACCAGGATTGCCATGTGCAGGATGTTCCCCTCAACCCTGACAGACTGTGCCAAGACATGGTTCAGAAAATTGCCACCAGGTAGTGTTGATTCTTTCTCCAAACTTACCAAAGCTTTCTGTGCACAATTTCAGGGAATCAAACCCCGTCCCAAGGATCCTATCCTGCTGCAGTATGTGGTTCAAGAGCGGGGTGAAACTCTGAGATCTTATGTAGAGAAATTCCACAAAGAGGTCGTCCAGATGGGTGTGTTCAACGAGAAGGAAACTTTAGCCAATTTTCGGAGGAACTTGTGGGCTGGCAGGCTATTCCGGTCTTTTGCCAAGCATCCTCCTAAGACGTACCAGGAAGCCTACAATCGGGCTCTGGAACAGGTGGACATTGAGGAACAACTTCGGATCAAAATTGAACACGATGAAGCCCGATTAGCGCCGCGCCCAAAGAAGGAGGCTCCGAAGCCTGCACTAGCTAGGAAGTTTCAAAATCTACCTCCAAATCGGTCTACTTACAGGCCGCCTCCAATTCCTTCGTACCAGGATAGATACCCAGTTAGGAGATCCCCTCCCAGAGAGCTTCCCTTGAAGGAGTTATCCAGAATAGCAAGAGAGGAAGAGGGGTATAACCACTACACCCCCCTAAATGCTTCACGGGAAACTATCTATCTCGCTATTCGGGATAAAGGCCTACTCAGAAAGCCAGTCCCTATGAAGATCCCTGTGCACAGGAGGAATCAATATAAGTATTGCGACTTCCATGAAGATGTGGGACACAACACCTCAGAATGCTACAGTCTCCGCAATCAGATAGAAGCACTGGTAAGGGAAGGACTTTTGACTGAATTCCTACAACAGGTACGAGACAGCATCAAAGAAGGAAAGCAGGTTCAGAGTGGGATGTAGGAAGTAGCAGAAAGAAGGAGAGAAGGAGAGAAGGATCTAATGTAACAGATCCAAGTGATCCACACCATCAGTGGAGGCCCCACCCTAGCAGGAACCTCCAACAATTCAAGCAAGAACCACGCAAGGAAGATTCTCAGACTCAACGCTGAACATGAGCTGCTAAAGATCAATGTAGGACCCCGAGACCTATCCCGTTCCACCAAAATCATCTTTACGGAGGAGGATGTTTACAATACGGTGCAGCCGCATGATGATCCCATGGTCATAACAGTACAGATCGCCAACTGCTTAGTGCACCGCGTCTTGATCGATACGGGAAGCAGCGTGGATATTTTGTTCAAAGGGGCTCATGAGCAGCTCAACCTAAAGAACTCTTGCTTCAACAGCTGTACCTCTCTACTATACGGATTCACAGGGGACTCCCTAATGCCGATGGGAACAAAGATACTGCCAATGATAGTCGGAGAGGCTCCTCTTTAGCAGAACATAATGATGGGGTTTATTGTCGTGGACACCCCGTCGGCGTACAATGCAATCTTGGGAAGGCCTTTCCTATCAGGGATTAGAGGAGTGTTGTCTATCTACCACAATGTGTTGAAGTTTCCAGTAGGATCGGGAGTAGGAGAGGTAAGAGGAGACCAGCAAGCAGCCCGCAACTGCTATGCGGTGTCAACCAACCCCGTTGCGTTGGCTAAGCAATGCGCATCGGTGGCCAGCTACCCAGGTCCGAGAACGACAGAACGGGATGATCATGTCTTAGAGGAAGGAGAGGTACCAGACATAGTCATGGAAGAATCAGAAGAAGAAGAGCATGGTTGGAGCTGCGGATATCCATCAGAGTAGCTAGAGGAGGTCCAGATCCGGTGCGAAGATCCAGCAAAGACAGTAAAAGTGGGAGAAGGTCTGGACCCGGAAGTGAAGAAGGGTTTGATAGAGCTTCTCAGGGAGTACAATGATATCTTTGCTTGGAGCCATGAGGATATGCCCGGCATTCCTCTTAGCCTGGCGACCCATAGGTTGGCAGTGGATGCAACCTTCAAACCGATAAAACAAAAAAGAAGGCACTTCAATGCTGAACGCAATGCCGCGGTCCAAGAAAAGGTTGACAAACTCCTGAAGGCCGGGTTCATCAGGGAATCCCGGTACCCCGACTGGATCGCCAATGTGGTCATGGTAACTAAGTCTAACGGGAAGTGGCGAATGTGCGTGGATTACACCGATCTCAATCGGGCCTGCCCCAAAGATAGCTTCCCCCTGCCTAAAATAGACCAGCTAATTGATTCCACTGCAGGAAATAAGCTCCTGAGCTTCATGGATGCTTTCTCAGGGTACAATTAGATCATGATGCATCCTTCAGACCAAGATAAAACTAGCTTCATCACCAGGCAAGGCCTCTACTGTTATAAGGTAATGCCATTCGGACTTAAAAATGCAGGTGCCACCTATCAGCGCATGGTGAACAAACTATTCAAGGAACAGATAGGGAAGTCCATGGAGGTATATATAGATGACATGATCACTAAATCTCCAGAAGCAAGACAGCATATAGGGGACTTACGCCAGACCTTCCAGATAATAAGGCAGAACCAGATGAGGCTGAACCCTGCTAAGTGTGCATTCGGGGTGGCAACAGGCAAATTCTTGGGATTCATGGTACATGAAAGGGGAATTGAAGCAAATCCTGAGAAGATCAAAGCCATTTTAGATCTCGAATCTCCTACAAACCTCAAGCAGGCACAAGGGTTAACAGGGCGGATAGCGGCCCTGAACCGGTTCATATCCCGCTCCACAGATAAATGTCTCCCCTTTTTCAAAGTCATCAAGCAGGGGAAAAAGATGAAGTGGGACGAGCAGAGCGAGCAGGCTTTTCAAGCTCTAAAGGGATACCTGTCAAGCCCGCCGCTGTTGGTAAAGCCGATCTCCGGTGAAGAGCTCTTACTCTACCTAGCTGTCTCTGAAGCGGCTACTAGTGGAGCCTTAGTAAAGGAATGCAGTGACGGAGTCCAGAGGCCGATCTATTACGTAAGCCGGGCTTTTACAAAGTCCGAGAAAAATTATACCTTACTAGAGAAGCTCGCCTACGCTTTGGTGACCACATCCAGAAAGCTCCGGCCTTATTTCCAAGCTCACACCATCGCGGTGGTCACAGATCAACCTTTGAGACAATTCCTCCAGAGGCCAGATGTGTCAGGCAGACTGGTCCTATGGGCCCTAGAACTCACACAATTCGACATCAAATATAAAGCGAGGACCACGATTAAAGCTCAAGTCCTGACGGATTTCATAGTAGAGTTTAGCCCAATCCTGGACCCAGGCGAATCAGTAGACCCCGATCCGAGTCAAACCCCTCTGGAATGGCCTGAAGACAGTAAGATATGGATACTTTACACGGATGGAGCTTCGAACCAGTCATGATGCGGAGCTGGGATCATCCTGATCGATCCCGCGGGAATCGAGGTAAGTCACTGTTTCAGGTTTGAATTCAGAGCCACCAACAACGAAGCAGAATATAAAGCTCTGCTAGCAGGAATGAGGGTAGCTGGAGCTCTGGGGGTTGAGTACCTTCAGATTAAAAGTGATTCTCAATTAGTGGTCAATCAGGTGACATGGTTGTACCAAGCAAAAGGTGATAACATGGTGGCCTATCTAGCTAAAGTGCAGGAGGCTATGAAGAAATTCAAGGGTGTAAGAATAGAGCAAGTGCCCAGGGAGAAAAATCACCGCGCTGATGTTCTAGCTAAGATTGTCACTGGAGAGGGACATGGGTTACCAAAAGGGGTACCCCTTCAATTGATTCCTTCCTCCAACATAGCTAAAGAGGTAGAGGTCCTTCCTGTGAACCGCCTCCCGTGTTGGATGGATCCAATAGCAGACTATCTCCAAAGTGGCATTCTCCCTGTAGACCAGGATTAAGCCCGCCGGCTCAAGAGGACAGCTACCCGGTACTGTTTGGTAGAAGGATACCTATATCGCAAGGGGAAATCCCTTCCTCTACTCAGGTGTCTCCATCCCGATGACGCGCGCTGGGCGCTCAACGAGGTGCACTCGGGGGATTGTGGTAACCACGCGTCAGGGGAAACTTTGGCTTACCAAGTAATCAGGATGGGTCACTATTGGCCAACTATACACCAAGATGCAAAACAGTTCGCACGATCCTGCGAGGCTTGTCAGAAAACAGCAAACCTCCATCATCTCCCACCAGAGAGGCTCTCCTCAATCAGTACTCCCTACCCCTTTGCCATCCGGGGACTAGATTTGATCGGGCCACTCCCCACTGCACCCGGCCAAGCCAAACATGCAGTAGTGGCGATAGATTACTTTACTCGGTGGGTAGAAGCCAAGGCTCTTACTCGGATAACTGAAGAAAAGACCACCAACTTTGTCAAGGAACACATTGTCTGCCGATTTGGCACCCTAATGGCCATCATAACTGATTTGGGAAAGCAATTCGATAATGCCAACTTCAGGGAATTCTGCGAAGACTGGAAGATCAATCTCCGTTTTGCTTCGGTGGCTCATCCTTAAACAAATGGGCTGGTTGAAGCTACTAACAAGACCATCAAGAAGCTCTTCAAGAAAAAGCTCCAACAGAAGAAAGGATTATGGGTGGCAGAATTACCTCATGTACTATGGGCCTACAGAACAACTAGGCGGACAGCCACAGGGGAGACCCCATATTCCCTAGTATTCGGGGTGGAAGCAGTCTTGCCCATCTAGCATAAGCTCATATCTTTCCGGGTCCAAAATTACGAATCGGAAGATAACGAGGCTAAGGTAAGAGCTAGCCTAGACCTGCTGGAGGAAAAGCAAAGCCGGGTTACGGAGAAGGTGGCAATATACCAGAGCAAGATAGCCCGACACTTCAACAAGAAGGTGAGGGTCCGAAGCTTTAAAGAAGGAGACTTGGTTCTCAGAAAGGTGACCTATAACACACGAAGAAGGTCCGACGGAGTACTAGCCCCAAACTGGGAAGGGCCGTATCTGGTTAAGACATCACTCCGGGGTGGTGCTTATAAACTGGTAGACATGGAAGGGTACCCAGTAGACCATACATGGAATGCTGATCATCTCCGAAAATTCTACCCTTAGAAATCTTGTTCGTATCAAGGGGAATCTAACACCCCGATTTCATGTTTTTACCGTTTGGGAAAATCAATAAAAGCAGTTCTTTCTCCTATATGACCCTCTTGTGTCCGCTGCTTGATGTCTCCTACTAGATTCTCCAGCATCTCTTACTTAATGTACTTAATTCTCCATTACTAAAGCGCCTCAAAATTAGAAAATAGCCTAAAGGCGCTCCTGCTGCCTTGGTCAGGGAATACCCTCCTCCAAGAAGCCTGGTGCTAAAGTGGCCTTAGTTGCCTACCAGGACAGATTACAGTAAGAATCGGGCTGCCTCAGGGTACCTGGTTTCTTACTTCGCCTCAAGACCAGGAAATAGCCTAAAGGCGCTCTTGCTGCCTTGGTCGGGGAATACCCTCCTCCAAGAAGCCTGGTGCTAAAGTAGCCTTAGTTGCCTACCAGGACAGATTTACAGTAAGATCAGGATACCTCAGGGTACTCGGTTCCTTACTACACCATTTTAAGACCAAGAAATAGCCCTAGGTCGCTCTTGCTGCCTTGGTCGGGGAATTCCCTCCTCAAGGAAGTCTGTTGCTAAAGTGGCCTTAGTTGCCTACTAGGATAGACTTACAGTAAGATCGGGATACCTCAGGGTACTCAGTTCCTTACTTCTCCATTTCAAGACCAGGAAATAGCCTTAGGGCGCTCCTGTTGCCTTGGTCGGGGAATACCCTCTTCCAAGAAGCCTATTGCTAAAGTGGCCTTATTTGCCTACCAGGACAGACCTAAAGTAACATCGGGATGCTTCATCGGGATACTTGATCCTTTATTTCTCCATTTTTCTACCTCGACAGAGGATCCACAGTCAGAGGGGCCTTAGAAGTTCATCAAGTCCAATTGTTATAAGCACCTGGTTACCCCCGACAGAGGATCAACAGTCAAAGGGAACTTAGAAGTTCACAAAGTCAAATTGTCACCAGTATCAAGTTACCTCGACAGGATGCTCAAAACTTCACATTGCAACATGCTCATGGGAGTTCGATTAAATGAGGATTTGATTAGTGTCAGACCCCGCTGGTCCTTACGACTACAAGATATAAGCATTTCATGGTCAATTTTATTATGGCGCAGTTATTCATTCGGGAATTGCTTATGAGTTTATATGCTGTGGAAAGTTTCTAAGTACAAGAGAAAGCAAAACACAAGTATGAATTAAGTAACTAAGTTGTTATATTTATAAAACGGGGTGCCCAGCTCCCAAGTCGGGCTACAAAAAAAATAAAATAATAAAAAAAGGCTAGATTAGTCCTCTCTTTCTTCCTCTGGATGCTCTCCTTGGCCAGTTGCTTCTTCTCCCAAGCACTCAGTTGCTGCATCAGTTTGAGCCACCTCAACCAATGGAACCTGAAGCATAGCAGGATCCTTCTCTCGAGCAGCATCATCTTCCTCCTCAACAGTAGACTCAATCTGGGTCCCTCCTGCTATAGGAACCTCAGATCTAGACAGGTCTACCTCATCCTCCACCTGGATCGCTCTTGAGGAGGGCGCGGGGTCCACCACCTGCTCTTCTTGGATAGGAGGATCCTGGACTGCTCCCTCAGCTATTCTAGCCCCCTGATGAGTGTGAGCAATATCTTGGGTTGGAGCTTCTGCTTCTTGATCTCCACCTGCTAGCTGGGCAGCCCTTGCCATTATCTGGTATCGGTCCCAGTTCAAGGTCACTTGGAGGTCAAAAAGAGGGGGGAAAGCAGTGGCCACCTCATAACAGGCCGTGAAGTAGCCATCTTCAAAGGTTGGGCCCTCTTGAGCTTCCAGGCTTGCTACACTATCACGCAGGAGTTGGTTCTCGCTTTGCAGTAGCTCTTTCTCTCTCTTCAAACACTCATTTTCCTCCCGTCGACGCAGGGACCTAACGGTCTCAGTGTCCAAGCAGCACTCAAGGCGCCTAATAGTCACCAAAGCCTTCTGCCTCCCCTCTTCAGACTCTTTGGCTTCTTGAATTAGAGGGGCCACATTTTGCTGAGTTTGGATCAGCTCCTGTTGAGTGTCTTCCAGCTTCGCTTGGAGGCCGATGTAAGCCTCTCTCAAAGTCAGCAGCTGTCTCTCTATGGCCAGGGCAAACTTGAAGCCCTGCAAGAAGAAAGAAAGTTAGTTTTTTGCCAAAAGAAAGAAAGTAATAGTGAGAAGTAAGTATGAGTATTACCTTAGCCAGTTTCGATGCTCCCTTGGCGACCAGGACGTCGGTGGGGAGTTTGGCCATATTTGTCAAGTCTCCGCTAGGGCAGGAGGCCGCAAATCGGGATACCACTTCATCAAAAATGGCACCTCTCGACCCCGATCCAGAAGGGATACTAGCAGCAGGGTCAGAAACAAGGACGGTTCCCTCCTCTTCCATGGTTCTGACCAAATCTTTGGAGAGGGTTATGGGAGGAGGAGGAGGAGCAGGAGAAACCTTTGTAGATGGAGCGGCATTCTTTTAGGTCTGCTTCCCAGATCCCCGGGCCTTTGCTGCTCAGGCTAGCATCGCCTTAATCTTCTAGCACGATGGAGCAGAAGCTTTCACGGATGACCCCCTAGAGTAGGAAGGGGGGGAGGGGGGTGACAGCGTCAGCCGTTAGTTTTGTTGAGGAAAGAAGAAGAAGAGGATCATTTCCAGCTTGATCAGCTCCAGCTTGAGTGGACCCTGGCACGGTATTGATTTTGGTAGGAGGGAGGGGACAGGAGAAGCAAAAGCAAGCAGAGGAAGACCCCTTGCCCTAGGTGATGTTGGGGACTCCGCTACCATCGGGGCAGTAAACACTGCGAAGAAAGAAGAAATTTTAAAATTAAAGGAAGAAGAAGGAGGATGTATGAACGCATAAAAACAGGGGAATTGGATGCAGTCACTTACTAGGAAAGGCAATTGAAATCCTCAAATACCGCTCCACGCGAGCTCCCTCAAAGGGATCTAGAGTGGGATACTACCTGTTGGTGTATCCCCTCTTCATGATCCTTGAAAGAATGTCCCGGGACTCAGGAGCCAGCACCCCCTTCGCCCACTTGTCCCTTGCTGAGAACTGTGTGGGGACGGGGTATTCGTACCCCCCGATAAAGGCAGTGCGCCCCCACTCGCCTTCCACCACGGACCATTCTTCTTTCCAGGGCGCAGCGTACTTCACATTTGCCCCTGGAACCGTAAACTTCATGTCATTGTTTGCCCTTAGGTAAAATTGACCCTAGGGCACCATACTAGTGATGTTGAAAAGAAAGCGGAGTTCATCTAACCCCGGCTCCCTATCTACATGGTCTCTCTCGCACTGCTCCTTCCAGAGCACTAAGAAGCCTGTCAAATGCTTCCAGAACCCCGGTGAGATCTGGAGGGGGGCCAATTCAAGCGCCACAAGAGCCCGATAGAGAGTAGGATGCAGCGGTAGCCGGACTCTACACTCGAAAGTCGCTTTGTGAATCAATAAACGGTCTTGAGGAGGGGTGTACACGTCATAATTCCTGTGAGGAAGAGAGAGAGAGTGACATAATCTGGAATTTTGTGTTCCTCCCTCAGTTTGGCCAGGGTGTCCAAGGTGCACACGGAGTCAGGAACAAGCCTCCCGTCGTGGTAGGGGGCAAAAGAACCCGTTTGGACCCGACTAGAGAGACGCCCCCATTACTGCCTCCTTCGCCGCTGCCTACTTGTGCGACATTCCCCTCCTCGTTGATTATAACTGGGTCTTCTGGCTGGTTGTAGAAACCCAACCCAATTCAGGGATTTCATGTGGAGCGATGGCACTGGGCCCGTGGGGTGCCTTCACTCGTTTCATCTCCACCCCGACTTCGTTTCCTCACTATCGAAGTCAAAGAGTCCTCCACCATATCCGCCTTCTCCGTGTTGAAGAGGGCGACGATGTTGTCTGAAAGGGGCGGAGACACGGGATCGGGATGGGTGGAAGCCATCGTAGGAGGGTTTTGCTTAGCGTAAATTTCTTGAGAAATATGGAGTCAAGAAGGAGAAGCCATTGAAGAATGTAGAAGAAAATTGGAAGATTGTTAAGAGAAGGAGAAAGAAAGCAAGAGTTTGTTCTCGATTGTAATTTTGAAAGTTTGAAAGTAAGAAAGAAAGCACCAGTGGAGCCGGCCTATTTATAAAAGAGGGGTGACAGTTACACACCAGGAAACCGGAATCGATGACCGGAAGAATGGGTAGAGGCGTTTTCTGCATTAATCGCGTCAAAACGGCTCTTTTTGAAAACGAGGAATCCAATCGTTGATCGACACGTAATCAATATGAAAGCATCAAGTAAGGATTTCCTCCTCCTAGGTGGAGAACTAGTCAAACAAGGAAATAAGCAGATAAGGCAGAAAATCCTTCAAGTATAAACAGGATCCTGACTCCGACCCCGACAAGGTATCAGTGTCCAAGTCAGGGGGACTTCTGTTAACCGCCAAAATTGGCGAAGGACCAATGAACAATTTTCCACCTCAACATAAGGAGAGTATAGGAGAATAGACATCCTCTAGCTACCCCGACGAAGGCGGACTCCGACTCATCCAAGTTCATACCCCCTCCAGCGGGGTCCAACCCAGCCTTCCCCCAGCATCTTAGAGACCCCGCCAACATCTTGGTTCATAAGCAAACATCCCGAGCCGGAGTACTCGTTAAAACCTGCAGAGGGGTCCAAAATCGTCATACCTTGGTCTCCTGTAAACCCTGCAGCACCCGAACACGAAGTTCCACTGAGCATCTTGCTACAATATCAACCCCGCAGCACCCCGACATGGAGTCCCACTAAGCACCCCGCTATAATACCAGTTAGACTTCTTCTTACTTCATCAGCAGGATACTTACTAACTTGCACTTTCTGATATAGCTAGCCCGCCAAGCAAGAGGATACTAGGCAGTAAGATTCTCAGACTAGAAACTAAAAGCTCCATAAAAGACCCATTAAAACGTGGCCGTACAGAAGAGATATACTCTTTCCCTCCAGAGAGTCCTATTTTAAACAGGTCAACTCAATCAAAGTCTTCCTATGAAGGAAAGATTTGCCTAAGAAATTAACTCCTCCTAGGAAGGCAAGTCTAGATTTCACACGTAAAAGCTCCAAGATTATCTCCTAAAAAGAAGAGGATCCTGCATTGGCCAAACCCTAGATCGAGATTATAGGAGTGCATGGCAAGCAACATGATCTATATATACAACTACTTATTCATCGGAAGAAGGGACGGAAAATCCTCTCCAGAAACCCTACATTCAAGTTCTACTTATCAACAGGCACGAGGTCACCATCACCACCACCTCCATTACCCACTGAATCCCCATGCCTTATAGTTAATCCTGAATGAATAGTTCACGTATTTGTAATGCAAAGTGATGATTAATAAGAAACTCATTTTTTTATCTATCTTCTGGTGTCCTGTGTCGTAATTTTCATTGCTTAGGATAGTCAGTATCGAACCACTTGATACCCCTCCGACCAGGGTCGACTTTGATCTTGGTCCTTGTAAAGTCGTTATTTGGAATTTCACCCCCAGTAACGATTTTCCGGTAACAAAGATAAAGAAAGAAAATGTACAAAGAAAATCCTGGAGGTAAATTTTTTTTTTCTTAAGAGAAAAAAAAAAAAAAAAAACCCATTGGATGTTGAATTATTTTAAGGGTAGGAATGAAAAAGGTAAATTGAAAGAATGAAATGGTTATTCTAGAGATTTAAATAGGGTGCACAAAGCAAACTTTTAATTTTTTTTGGTCAAGTATACTTATTAAATGGGTTTTTAAATTAATTTTATAGGTGACAATACGAGCACCATATACATATATATGATATATCTACTTGAGTTTTATAATAATAAAACATTTAGTTAAAAAAAACAACAACAATAATTATAATAATAACAAAATTATGATATGTAAAGCATCTACATAATCATAGCCATTCACATGTAAATTATAATTTGTTTTTACAACCAGTTAATTATTTCCTTGTTTTTCTACAGCACAACCGGTATAACAAGTTCTAAGTAAAAACGTTTTAATTAAATTTAATAAAGATTCTTTAGTTTAAACAATTAGATTACATCCAAGACATCAAATTAGACCCGACACCAGTTCAGTTCGAATCATCGAATTGAACCGTGAAAATCGGAGAAAGACGGTTCCGATTTCGATTTCGATTCCATTTTTCGTAGAACTGCTCGGTTCGAACCGGACTGGAACCGACAGTTTCGGTTCGGTTCGAATCGACGGTTCCTAACTTTTTTAATTTTTTTTAATCCTAAACCTAAATGGCTAAATTCCTAAATCCCTATTCTTCTTCATCAGGTTAGATTTTGATCTCTCTCCTCTCCCTTTGATTCTTCTTCTTCGATCTCTTCTTCTTATTCTTCTTCTTCTTCTTCTTCTTCTAATCTTATTCTTCGATTGATGAAAGTTGATTTAGGGGTGGTTTGGGGTTGATTTGGGGTTGATTTCAGATTTGTGAGAGAGCTGATTTCATATTTGTGACTTTGTGAATCTGATCTGGGTTGCTTGCCTTGCCCAGAAATTCTGGCCAGAATGTGATTTATTTATTTATTTTTAAATTCCGGTTTAGAATCGTCGGAACCAATGGAAACGCCATAGGTCGGTTCCGATTCGGTTCCCCTTGAGCCGAAACTGGAATCGGCATAAGGTCTATATACAATGGTTATTAAAACACCTAGCAACATTGCCCAAACCAGTAAGTTAGCCAAACCCCTCCTTCATTTATGGTTTTAGTTCTTTTTAATGAATTTTTTAAAAAGAAAAACAATTGTGTCTTATATATTGGATCTCTTCTTTTTTATTTCTTTTATAATATTTTTAGGTGGCGTTTGGTTGGTTGGAATGAGCAAGAATGGAATGGAATGGAATGAAATCCATTCCATATGTTTGGTTGGTTAAAATCCAATGGAATGGACATTCCATTGGAATGGTGATTCCACCATTTTGGTGGAATGGGCATTCCATCCAAAAACCAATAGAATGCCCATTCCATTCCAATGTAAAAAATTTATTCCATAAAAGCCCTCTTATGCACAAACTAAATTCCAAAAATACCCTCCTTTCCAAAAATAATAGATTATCATTATATATTATATTAATGATATATAAATATAAATATATAATATATATATGTATTGTATATTATATATTATATTATTATATATATTATATAATATATATTATATATTATTATATATAATATTATTATAATATATATAACGATATACAAATATATAATATATAATATATATTATATATTATTATATATAATATTATTATAATATATATAACGATATACAAATATATAATATATAATATATATTATATATTATATTTTATATATATGATATAATATATATATTATATTATATTATTAAATATAATAGTATATATTATATATTTAATTATATATAAACATATATTAAAATATATATAATAATTATTATGTAATATATATTATTTTATTATAATATATATTTAATTATATATAAACATATATAAAATATATATTATAATAAAAAAATATATATTTTATATATAATATGTTATATATTGTAATAATATATATATATATATCTATATATGATTTGTTATATATTATTACACTTTTATATTTTATTATTATTATTATCCATAATATATCATGTTATTATGAATGTTTTATAATTAAGGGTATTTTGGTCAAAATACAGTTAATTCCATTTCATTCAGTTGTTAACCAAACACAATAATAATGATTCATATGCTAATTCTAAAGTTCCAACCAAACAAAGAAATCAGATTTCCATTCCATTCTCATTCACATTCCTATTACCATTTCGATTACCATTCCGCCATTTAACCAAACGCCACCTTAGTTTTAACTATTATTTTTATTTAATGAAGTATTTATATTTAAAGGGTATTTTTGTCTTTTGATGTTAAATTATGGTCAAACCGACAATTGAACTAAATAAAGAAAAAAGTTGCAAACTACTTAATAAAGAAAAAAGTCCAGGACTAATTTGGTAATCATCTTTTTTATTTTTTATTTTATTTTATTTTATTTTATTTCTTTTAAAAGGATATTAATCCCCTCACCTGATTCCTCCTCACCTCAATAATTTCAAATACAACTACTAATGTGTATTTTTTTTTTTTTAAACATTACAATAATTCAAGATTTGGGGAGGGGCATATCCAAACCCACAATCTTATAGTGTAGGTGTGAAGGGCAAACCACTAAACCCACCTCATCTCGTTTACAACTCCCATTAGCTGCATATTACTTATATATATATATATATATAGATTTTCTATTATCAATTCGTCCTGACAATAAATAGATCAGGACGAAAAAAGTGGACCACTAGATTTACATACTTTGACTCAAAGTGTATGCACTTGTCAAAACTTCTCCATAATCTGTGGTCCATATTTTTCGTCCTGATATATTTATTATCAGGACGAATTGACAATAGAAAGACTATATATATATATATGAAAATAAAAGTAGTAAATTTCAATATTATATCACTTGTGCTTGCTGAATATATTGTCACGAACACTCTAATATTGCTACATTACATGAATATCATTTAGCATCAACTCATGCTATGATTTATATTGAAATTGTTTTCATCCTAATGAAATTAGAAAACAGAAATCTAAAAGTAAAGTTTTTTATAAGGGGAGAAAATCCCCTAGCACATGCGAATTCTACAGGAAATCTTCCTTGTTATTCACAAGCTTAACAAAATAAGAGCATCAATTTCATTTCAACAAATTATTTTATTCCATCACCAACTAATTCAAATAGGTTTCCTCATATGGTTTAGCTTTTGAATTACGTCTTAAATCAATGAGACATAATTTATAATGTGATTATTTAACATTTTCTTGCCTTGCTCAGTATTCAGTAACCTAATCTTTGAATATATTGATACGTAAATTAGCCCAAGGGACATCCATCCTATATGTAGAGCTTGCGAATTCTATCAAGGTTCAAGAATAATGCTTATGAAATTAATTACCCATGTGATTGATGATATCGACAGGGGTGTTACAACTATCAATATGGAAAACCCTTATACATTTATACACTACTTCCATTATAGTTGTGAACAATTTTGATTTAACATTTTATATTTTCTTAAATAGTTTCATAGTTCGAATTATTCTATAGCATTTTTACAATTTATTTCATTTAATTTTAAATTTTAAATTGTATTTCATAATTCGAGGGAAAATCATAATTTTATTAATTCAATTAAAGTTCAAATGCAAAATTGTATTTCTGCTAATTATTTAACGCTGCCAAATTAGGCTTTTTTTTTTTCTTTTTTTTATTATAATTTTTTAATTCAGGGACCTCGTAAGTCCAAAATCGAAAGATAAAACAAATAATTAACATTTCCTGAAAATTGAGGAACTAAATTGAAATTCTACTTTTATTTACTTTTAATTGTGAAACCTTCTTCTTCCCGCCATTTCGAAGAATGGCTGAACATAATCCATTGCAGAGTCTCTTGCAGAACTTTGAAAAAGTGACGAATTGTATCCAAAACCACTTCTCAAATTTGATCAACCACCGCTCTATACCACCACCCACCAATGAAAAGTCTCTCCTTTCTCTCTCTCCATCCCTTAAAGCAAAAAACAACCCATCATCAACCTCTTCTGATTCTACCCATCAAATTCTCATCAAGGTATATACATATGGACATACCCAGTTGTCTATACGTTCCCATGATAATACATACTTATTCATTCACTTTGTATTGAATCTTAAATATTGAAATTTTGTCTTATATAATGGTCCATATGGTTCGGGATTGATGCCTATTAACTGTTTGATTAAAGTCCTGAGTGGTATTCAGGAATACATATGTATATGATGGGTGGTCTTCTATGTAAAAACTGTTAGGATTTCATCATTTATTTGTTTTCTTATATGCATGAGCTAGTGTACTAAAAGTCAAAATGTTTGAAGATGAAAAAAGAAGATCATTTTTTGGCAAGCTAATTATTCTTTTCTCGTTGCTTCTTTAGTTAAAAACATAGCAGGTAGTGGTTGAATGCTATTGTAGACTTCCAAATGATGAACAAAAGGCACATTTTGGTGGTCATTGTATGGGTTCATAGCTTAATAACATAGTTGAGGAACATAATGTAGTAGAACTCTCATAGATTGTGCATTGTTTTGCATCGATATTTACAATACAGGAGATGATACTTTTTTTTTTGTGTGCTCACACCCGTTGGACTGATGGGAAATAGGGATTGCAAATGAAGGAAGCGTAATTCATCTGATATTCGTTAATGTCATTCTGGAGGAATGAAATAATTTTAAGTATTTTACAGTTATTAGGCTAAAATTAATTGTAAAATTATTGTTTCAAAAGGAACTAAACATTTAATTTCTTCTACCTATTCTTCCTCTTCTTCTGAGCCAGCAAAAAGAGCCTTATATAAATTAGCTTAACAATGGATTTGATGTAACTCTTTTGTCTGAATGATACCTTGTCGATTTACTGTGACCTAGTGAAACTCTTGCTCTGCCCACAACTAGTGTATTGATTTTTATTAATCTGATAACGTCTTAAACTAAAACACTTTCAGGGGATTTATATATACTAGTTAGCCTAAGCTCTCATACAGCATCTCCTAAAAATCTTAGCTTGCTTTGCTATGTTTCAGGGAACATCTGCTGCGCCTGTGGCTAAGGAAGAGCTTGGAAGAGCCACATGGACTTTTCTTCATACTCTTGCTGCTCAGGTCTACTCTTATGATTGCTTTGGCCTATTTTTCTTCATTTTCTTTAACTCTCTTCTTGAATATTGTCTCTATCTTTTTTTTTTTTCATCGTAAATTACAATATTCTTTCATACGGCAATGTAATGAACTTTTGATAGTTTTGTCTTGCCAATCACCTTGCATCAAACTATATTTGCAGCTAAATTCCTTATAGAGTTTTGTTAAAATTTATTTATTTATTTATTTTTGGTTATGTAAAAGATGGTTGTCTTGTAGCCACTTCGTTGATTTGTTTTATGACTTGACAATGTGAAACTATCACTCAACAACGTAAAAGCTTCTCTTTTCTTCATAAATCTCTAAGAACCACTTTATTTATAGATGACCAACCCAAAACGGCATGATTAGTGTCTCATCTCTTAAAAATATATTTTATCATGTGTCATGTATGGTGATCTTACACCATTTTAATTATAAATTTACAATGAAGGTCCTACCAAACTCTAGTCTTCCTTGCTAACAAATCAATTAAATGCTGCTCCAAACAACATCCAATGTAGAAGCATAAGTGAAGTTCATAATGCACTGGCACACACATACACCTTAATGATAGTTCATTAATATTTCACTATCCCCTTTATTGTGTAAAGTAGAAGAATCTTTTAACTTTTTTTGTTCTTCTCAGTATCCAGATAATCCAACGAGGCAACAAAAGAGGGATGTAAAAGAACTGGTACGATGCTATCTGACCCTCTCATTAATCTGAAAGGTTATTCACATTTGGCAGATTTAGTTGAATATTGAACCTGAAATACTTTCCTAAGCCTAGTTTACCACAAATTTCAGTCCACTAATAATAGGAGGAAGCAAACCAGCCCAAAAAACATATTTTTTATTCTATTTTATTTTATCCCTTTTTAATAATTCAGCACTCAGCAGTTGGGTCACTTACTGATGCCAATAAACTTTCTTGAAGAACTCTGTAATGAAGTTCATACAGAAGGGCTGTCTTTAACTCCTGTGCAGTAAAGAGTAGTGCTGCAGCATGTCAGCACAGGCAGATTTTTTCAGGTTCGGGACTGAATCAGAGCCACCAGTCCTGGATAACAGTACAAGTGACTATTAGTGGCTCAATCTAACCAATTTTATTTTTAAATTTTTTGATGTTGATGTCCAATGTGTTCATATTCATTTTCCTTGGAAACGGTCTCCAGTTGTCGGGAACTTGTATACCAGTGCTCTTAATTCATGTCAAGAAAAAGTTGGGCCTAGTATGGCATTTTGGTTCACTTTTTATTTATATTTATTATTATTATTATTATTATTATTATTATTATTATTATTATTTTTTATGTCAGCTGTATAGCCTGCTACATCAGTTTCATCCTCACTGTTTTTCATGGTTAATCTGAAACGAGCATCAAATTTCTCCTGCTCAATGAAAAACCTAAGATACACATTAAGCTGAGTAGATAATTTAATTAGTGTATTTATTCGGTGCTCAATTGATGTTCCATGATGTCAAACTTTCTGCTTTATAACTTATATTGTTTTAGCTCTAAATTCTTATCACTTACTCTGTCTTGGGTCATGAGATAACTTGTTTCTAGCAATACATCAGGGAAACATAACTGTACATACTCAAATCTACGTTCATATTTTCCTTTAGAGAGCCTTTGGTTTTGGCATAGAGATCATACAAGTTTATGTAAATTTCATTTTGACTATCAACAAAAAGTACTTACTTTTTTAAGTTTTATGGACACGTTCACCTTTGTATTTACTTTTATTCAATAAAATTCATTATTGTTTCTTTATGAAATAAAAAAAGGAAACAAAGAAACTACTGGGATTGAACTATTTATTCTTTAAACTTCAGAATATAAGTCATTTGGAAAGAAACCAAAAATCAGATCTTATAGTTGGAGCAATTCATTGTCTTTATTGGCTTGTTTAACTGAAAGGAACATATCTGGCTTGCAGATGGCAATATTATCTCGGATGTACCCTTGCAAAGAATGCGCAGATCACTTTAAAGAAGTCTTAAGGTATGCTATATTCTCCACCTCCCTAATACTGTCTGTTATTTATTTTCTAGGAAAAATGGGTAAAGGTAGTATGTGAGAGGGAAGGGCATCTGATCTTTAACATAAGATGATCTGTTTCCAGTCGTATACTAATTTTTGTGATCTCTAGTTTATCCATAGTCATAATGTGATGGATGGTGTAAAGCCTTCAAATAAAGAAATGTAAAATAATTTTTTGTTTGTAATTATGGTTTCCAGATGCCCATTTGATTTTATTTTTTTGTTGTTGCTGAATGCAAGCTTGGTCACCTTTGACAGGGCAAATCCTGTACAGACTGGGTCTCATGATGAGTTCTCTCAGTGGCTATGTCACGTGCATAACGTAGTTAACAGAAGGTAACTTTGGTTTCAATGTTTTAGTTGAGGAAGTTTTTCTCAGATTTGAAGTTCTACCATTTCCTTTATAAATCACTTATTGAATGATAAACTTTTACACCAAAATGATGTGGCTAAATGGCTGAACATATTTATGCCATATTGTTATGGTCCTTAGATTCAGTCTATGCTAAGGAATGTGAATGTGTTTGGCATATTTTTACTTTTAGTTAGACTCGCAGACTCATTGGACATTGCTGACGTGTTCTTTAATAGTATGATAGCACCCTACGAGCTTTTACTACCAAGGTTTTAATGTCTGGTAGGAGGCCCCAATATACAGAAGTGTAAATGGAAAAGAGAGGTCAAGGGATTTCTAGGTCTGAAAAAAAAAAATGATATCCACATAACAAGAATGGAACATCTGTTTGAATTAAATAAACAGCCAATGCCTCTGAATTTTAAGATAACATGATCCGAGCTTTGGTAGAAGCCATAATATTTTAATCACCTCAGCTTATATCTTCGGATTTCTTTGTCTTAATATATGGGTTTATCAAAGCAGCCTTGGCAAATTGGTGTTCCCCTGTGAACGAGTTGATGCGAGGTGGGGTAAGCTGGAGTGCGAGCAACGCGCATGTGACCTACAGGGGACTACGAATTTTGGAGACATATTTAAGTAATGGAGCATGCACGAAATTCGGAATTCAAGACTCAATGCTACCTATGCTTGATGAAAATATTGTACTTCTCTAATTTATTTGTACATGTAAATCAGAAACTATATTGATGATGAAATTTAGAATGAAGCAGCATCCACTGATTCTGTGGGTTGTCATGCTCAAATTAATTAATCGATAAAGCATCTTGTCTTAGTCATTCTGGCCAATCGTTTCGATATGACCTCCTAGTTTGAGAACTTTTACATTTCTTCACTTAGTAGTTTGCTTTGTAGTTTGCCTAGCAAACTCGCATTCGGTCCATCCCAGTTTTTCTGCTAAGCAATGAATAGTCATGCTTTAAAGTATTTCTTATTCAATCAACTGGAAAAAGAAATCGATGTTCATAAGCATTAGAAGTTCTGCAGCAATTTATGACATAGAAATTACAACACTTGCATACGAATAACTATTCAGTAGCTTGTCAAGGAAACTCAATCATAGTCCTGTACATTGTTTGATACTCCAAGGTTAAAATCCTTTATTATATGCTTCACCTAATCAATTTTTGCAGAAATATTTCACAGTAACCATGAGTAAGGACAAAGAAAAACAAACTAAATGCATATAATCTGGCAATTCCAGTCTTATAATCGACAACAAAATTTACCACCAACTAGATCGAATGATTGATAATGATTTCTCTGCATAAGGTATTATATCATTCATATAGCCTTTTATATAAATTATTATAAAATCGTATCAAAAGACTGTGTTTCAAATTTTATGTTAGATCTAGGTATCAGAGATTTGAATTCCCAAATTCAGTTCAAACCAATATCATCTCCACCCTAACACCCCCACAAAATTTACTGGGTAAAAGGCACCTCGAGAAAAGGGCACATATTTAACTGCCCGATGTATCATCAGCTTGATTATCTTCAACCTTTGGGATGTCAACTGTCCGAACTGGTGGGCCCTCACCAAATTTCAGTATGTAAGCAATCTCATGAACAGATCGCAGTTGAGGAATCACTTGAGCATCTAAATATGCTTCACAAACGAAACACCAAACTGACAGGTCACTGCTACCCAAAAAAAAAAAAAAAAAAGTGTTGTCAATATGACTTCAGAATATGTTGCACATTAAAAAATAAAATCAAAATACACAAACAGATGAGCAACAATAAGTTGATGTCAGTTGTACCTATAGCTAAGCGCTACGGAATGGTTGGATTGCTGGAAATGCTGAAGCATATGCTTATTCACAAATCGACTACAAAGTACATCCTTACAGCACAAACATAACCAGTTTTCACTGGGATGGTGGCACCTGATAAATACATTATGTTTCACAAGTTATGCAATGCAATATCTAGTGGCATAATAGCAATCGGAAAATCTTCTAGACAGTAACAGTTATTCCAATTGAAACAGTGTGACATAAGTCACAAGTATAACTAAACTTCCATACGGTGAAAGTATTCAATATTTGTGCAATTTAACTCAGACTAATACAAGTATGGCACTGAAAACTCTAAAGTATTAGTAAGTTCATTTTCATTTTCTGCTCCTAACATATGTCGAGTGTACATCGACCTTTATTCAAGTATTACAGGCTTTTGTGGTCAATTCATTATAAGTCTCATAGTAACTTTTAATTAGCTACAAATGTAAAAATTCAATTGAAATACACCTCCTGATAAAGAATCAGATCCCTAATGTTCATTATGCAATCCTTGATGAATCAACAAGATCAGTTACATACTATAAATTGATGTATAACTTTTTAAGACTGATAGCAAAATTGAGCTATAGAGAGACAGACAGACAGAACTCATAGGCCTTAGTTTAGGAGTCAAATATTTATCAGTTTATCACACATTCACACATCAATAAATTTTTAAAAGATTCATTATCACCTAATCCTACTGCTGAATCCAAACTCCATACTTCATCAAAATACATAATTGTAGAGCTCCCATGTAGGCATAAGTTAGGCAGATAATGTCTAAAATGCACATTAAGTTTTAGGTGCCCACAACTTACAATTAAGTTTTGGGTTAGACAACATCCAATTGTATAAATGAAGGCCATTTTGAAGACTCTCCAATTGAAGATATCCTCAACAATTTTGGTATCACAATTAATGGTTGACACAGTAAATTTTGACAATCTATGAATCTAATAGCAGCAGTACACCTACTCAATGCTTCCTATGATCAGTCTTGTGCACCGAGTTCTTTGTGAACAGTACAGGCTTAAAACTTTGATGGAAAGCAAATGTAATGTCATCTCAATATCTGATAGATAATGCGAAAAAATAAGCTCGCCCACAACTCATTAATACAAGCATTTGGATTGACACACCGATCTACTTCAACTATGTATCGATAGACATTCTAGTGGAACACAATTGTAGATCTCCCAAGTCCCAACAATAACAAGTCGAGCTTCAATATATAATTAAAATATATATATATATATATACATATATATATATAACAGAACATCAATTTGATGACTTAAACTTTAGTCTATGATCCCTGCAGTATAAGACAAAATAATACTAAATCGATCCTGAATTTGATATAACGTAGTTTCAGTTTTCGTAATGTAGAACATTACCAATAATGTGTAATGCAAACCAATATCCAAACCAATGCAAGTAAAACCTGAATGGATACACGTTTACTTAATTTGGAACTCCAGTTTTAGCAAGAACAAACATGGGCAAATAAACACCGATTAGCACAAAACCAAAACAAAATCATTAGCTGCTAAATTGCTTGATGAAATCATGTCCTTTATCGAAGCATGTTTACTATATTAATTTCCTTCTTCTCCCTAACTAATTCTTACAAAGATACTGACCAATTATTTCTTCATCCAATGCTAAATTATCTAATAAATAATAACAATAAAATCGAACCAAACCTGTTGCAGGGAGTATGAGGAGTAGGTATGTGTAGGAGATCAGAAGATAAGGAAGACAAGTGATCACATGAGGTCCGAGCTTCTACCCAACCCGATTCGGCTCCGAGTAACAAGTCATCGTCCTCGCCAAGTAGAATTTCCTAACGCAATTAAATTCAACAACTTTTAAATTTTAAAACCTAACAGAAACTACCTCATTTTAATAAAAATAATTAAAAATTGACTTACAAGCTGTGTAGAGGAAGAGGTCGCCATTGACAGAGAGCCAAGTTTAGATTTTGACGAGGTTTTTTTACGCAGAATATCAGCAATAGTATTCGACTGTTCCGCGTTCAGTATTCTTCGAGTGCTTTTGAATCCTGCGAAAACGATTCCGTTTCGTATCGGCGTTCAGACGTACCCGGTTCGGTTTGGTTCCGGTTTCGGTTCCAAACCGTCGGTTTCGGTTTTGAGACCACCTAAAACCGAAACCGAAACCCGAAAAACCGGTTTGTTACCGGTTTCAAACCGCCGGTTTGGCGGTTCCGGTTTCAAAACCGACGGTTTGGGCACGGTTTCGGTTTCGGTTTCGGTTTCGGGCGGTTTTTTTTTTTTTTTTTTTTTTTTTAAAAGTGCCACGTGGCAACTTTTGATTGGTTTTTTTTTTATAAACCGCCGGTTTTGGGCGGTTAAACCGTCGGTTTCGGATGGTTAAACTGCCGGTTTCGGACGGTTAAACCGTCGGTTTCGGACGGTTTGGAGGAATCCCAAACCGAAACCGGAATCGGAACCACCGGTTTCAAAACCGACGGTTTCGGTTCCAGTTTTCGGTTCCGGTTTGGCCAATCCGGTTCCGGTTAAACCGCGGACAAAACCGACGGTTTAACCGAACCGTGTTCACCTCTATTCAGACGTAATATATATATATATAAATCCCAAACCGAAACCGGAACCGGAACCACCGGTTTCCAAACCGGCGGTTTCGGTTCCGGTTCCGGTTCCGGTTCCGGTTAGGCCAATCCGGTTCCGGTTAAACCGCGGACAAAACCGACGGTTTAACCGAACCGTGGTCACCTCTATTCAGACGTAATATATATATATAGCTAGACGAAGAACGTGAACAATAGATTATGGATAAGTTTTGACAAATGTATACACCTTGAGTCAAAGTATGTAAATCTAGTGGTCCACATTCTTTGTTCTGATATATTTATTGTCATGACGAACTGATAATAGAAAATATGTATATATTTAATATATATGTATATATATATATATTTTGCAAACCCATTTATTCACAATTAAATAGAAACTAAAATGGCTCTTAACTGTCCATCTCTGAGATGGACGGTTAAGATCCGTCTCTTTTTATTTTCATTAAACTGTGTTGGAAGGGTAAAGATATCTTTTTATTTTCAATTTTGACGGTCAATACACTTTTGGACGAAAAAGGTAATAGAAGGGGAAAGATGATCAATATTTAGAGTATGAGGGGGTTGACTGGCCATTAATTGAAACACAAGGACTCATCTTTCTAATAGGGCAAAAGTCTAGGGGAAAAATGATACTTTCCTAGAGGTGGCCACAGTTTCAGTTAAACCGTCGATTTTGTCCGTGATTTAACCGAAATTGTATGGCCCAAAACCGGCCCAAAACTGAAACTGAAACTGTAACTGGTGGTTTGAAAACCGATTCCCATGGTTACGGTTTCGATTTGGGCTGGCCAAAAACCGGTAGAAATCGACGGTTAAACTGGTGGTTTTAACCACGGTTAATCCGTCAATTTTTGTAAAAAATAAAAAATAAAAAAATGGACGAATTAGACGCTGCCACGTGGCAGGCTGTTTGAAAAAATTACCGTTGGACTAAAATCGGTGGGATAAACTGGCGGTTTAACCACCGGTTTTTTTTTTTTTTTATAAATAAAAGACCAATGATAGGCTGCCATGTGGCAGCCAATTTGAAAAAAAAAAAAAAAAATTACATGGCCGTTGGGCAGATGACCAATGACCAGAATTTTTAATTTTTTTTATCCTTTAATTTTCTTAATTGCAAACCTGCCCCTCTCTATTATAATCCTATAAATACACCCCCACACTTCATTATTCTTCACACCACTCTCATTATCTCAACTTCTCTCATTCTCTCTCAATCTCAAATTCTCAATTCTCTCTACAATCTACAATTTTCTTTAATTCTCATTTCACATATAAATTATTTCTTTTATTTTTTACTTTCATCTATTTTTCCAATTATTAAATTGATTTACAATATTTATTTCTTCTATTTTTTACTATCATAAATTTTTTTCACCACTATTATTTCAAAAATATTTTTTTAAGTGTTACCTTGTTACTGTTATTATTCCAACAATAATTTTTTTTTTTCAATCATTTTTTTTTTAAAACCTTGTTACCACTATTATTCCAACAATATATATATATATATTTACATATATCTATATTTTTTTATTGTTAATTTTTCAATGGCAAGTGGGTGAGATGGTTCAAGAAATTTGGACAAAGGAAAGGGTCCAATGCAAAACTTGTTGGATCACGTTGGTGGTGATGTCACTTACGATGGGCAAGGTTACACGAGTTCCTTCAAGATCGATTTGGATCCAATCACCTTCTAGTTATAATCCCCTTCTAATAATTCTTGAGTTCGACGGACTTGACCTTGATCCCAATACCTCAAATACTAATGAAAATCTATCTGACCCCCCTACCCCCTTCAGATAATTTTTTTGTAGGTGAAGGTGAAGAAGAAAAGCCGTTGAAGTCCGACCTCTTCAGAGTGCATATGAAGAAAACTAAGTTAGATGGTGGATTTTTCCAAATCCAGTGCAATTACTGCCCCAAATCATACAAGACTGGCAAATCCTTCGGATATGGCACGTACTGGGTCCATATCAAAAGAAGTCACCCGTCCGAATACAAGAAATGCAGTAAACAATCTCAAATCTCAAGGTACGCAACCCCTTCTAATCAATTATTTCATTATATGTCTGAAAAAAAATAGGGAGCAATTAGCATTAATGGTTGTAGTTGAACACTTACCTTTTGGTTTTGGTCAGAAAGTAGGTTTTGTTAATTATTGTCAAAATGTATTATATCCTGCAATGCAACGTGTTCCTAGATCCACTCTTACACGTACACTAAATGCCATTTACAAAAAAGAAAAAAATCAAATTGAAAACGCTTTTTAATCAATTTCTAGGTCGCGTGTTCGTATGTGCCGACATATGGAACGACAATTTTGGTAGTCATTCATATTTGGATGTCACATGTCATTATATGGATAATGATTGGGACATGAAAAAAAGAATTATTGCATTTCGTGTTTTCGATGACTCACATTCAACTCAAAATATTTTTGGACTCCTCAAAATCATGTTTCAAGAGTATTATATCCTAAACAAAATTTTTGATGTTGACTTTGATAATGCTGCAAGCAATACTGCATATATTCCTATGTTACAGGATTTGTGGAATCCCTATTTTGGGGGTAAATTATTTCATCAAAGATGTGCATGCCATGTTTTAAATTTGTGTATTCAAGCTGGATTAGCAGAGCTTTCTGCTTTTATTAGACCAATTAGAGATAATATTAACTATATCTGGAGGCATACCAAAACTCAGAAACAATGGTTAAAATATTGCTCTCAGAATAATATACGTCCTACTAAATTTTCTCGAGATATTACCACTCGTTGGAATTCTACTTATAAGTTGCTTAATGAAAGTGTTGAATATAAGGATTTATTAGTTTCTTTTATTACTTATAATGTTCCTTCAATTTCTCTTCAATTGAACCATTGAGATGTATGTATAAAAATTCTTGAATTGTTACGTGTTTTTAATTTATGCTAACAATGCTTTATCTGGTGTTTACTATCTCATTACTCATTTATTTCTTATTCAAAGTGTTAATATTGCTGGTGCATTTAGTGACTGTGAATTCGATATTCAATTGAGTCCATGTGTTGCTGCCATGAAAACAAAATGGGTACACTATTATGGGGAGATTCCAAATATTTACCTGCTTGCATCGTGTTTTGATCCATGCTTTAAATTAGAATGTTTGCAGGTTTATTTAACTCATTATTATGAAAGTTTAGAATTAGAAGTTGATGTTCTTCATTATTGTAAATTCGTTAAGACTTTGCTTTATGAATTATATGATGAATATCTTATAATGTATGGTCTGTCTTTGAACATGCCGATTTTACAACCCCAACCCATATCTGGTGGTACTGCTACTCCCTCAAATTTCAATTAGAGGGTTTATGGGATCGATTGTTTTCCCAAAGAGCTAAAATATTATGAACATCTTCTTTATCCTCTTTTGACTCTGAGCTTTAACTAGTATTTAGAAGCCACTCATGAATTTTTAGAAGAAAAATTTAGTATCTAGGTTTGGTGGAAGAATCATCAACAAGATTATCCAAATTTGGCTATTATTGATAAACAAATTATTGGCAAGCTGGTTTCTACCGTTGTGGAATAAGAATTTAGTGCAGGTGAAAATATTTTGGAACCAAGATGGTCGGTTATGTATCCATAATCACTTGAAATGCAGGCGTGTGTTGATGATTGGACAAAGGCAAAATACAGACAACAAGGACTCTAGCCGGAGATAGTGAACGATTTCTTTGAAGATGGCCAAACCATAGGAACATAGACAACTTAATTGTGGTAAAAATTAAGTGCAAAGCCGGTTTTTTATTTATTTTTATTTTTTATAATTTTAACTTTGTTACATTGTAATATTGTATATTTGAATTCAAGCCTCCAAAGCAAATTTCTAATTTTAAATTATTTATTTATTTATTTATTTTTTTGTGAAATTGTAAAGTTGTACTTGTATTTATTAATACATATCAATTTCTTTTCTTTTAAACATTGTTAAATACTTAAATACTTCAATGAAAATGTTTGTAATTTTTTTTTTTAAAAAATTTTAAACTTTGTTCAATTGTAATTATTATTTGGCAAGATTTTATATTTATTTTGTCTTAAATGGCCCAAAACTACAACCGAAACCACCCCAAACCAAAACCAAAATTGAAACCATAAAACCGTCGGTTAGAAACCATGTAGCAAACCGAATTTCCTGTTACGGTTTCGGTTTTGGGTGGCCACGGAACCGAAACTGAACTATGGCCATGGAACCAAAACCGAACCATGGCCACCTCTATACTTTCCCTTTTGGCTTCGGCAGCCCTTTTATATGAAAAAGGGATATGTTTTATGTTTATTTATTTAAGAAAAACAACAAAAAGTTAACTAACATGTGTAAAAATATGACCGGCTTAGTAAACTCTCATATCTCAATTCCGCATTGGTCTATGTCGATCTCGACATAATTAACTTGCATATCTCCACTTCACGTTGATTTACCTCGACATCGACATAATCAACTTCATCAGTCTACATTGATCTTGACATAGTCAACTCGCATATCTTCATTCCACATGATCTACATCGACCTTGACATAATCAACTCGATATTCTCATTCTACATTGGTTTACAGATGACCTCATATCATGTTGGTCCATGTCAACCTCAACATAATTAACTCATGTATTTTCATTTCACGTTGGTCTACGTCTAGACCCGACGTCGGTTCGGTTTGAACCGGTGAACCGATTTCGTTTCAAGAACCGGAACCGAATGGTTCCATTTCCAATTTTTAAGGAATCGCCCAGTTTAAATCGGACTGGAACCGATGGTGGTTCCGGTTCGGTTGAATTAGCGTTTCTAACAATTTTTTTTTTTTAATTCGTGGAAGTAGATCTCTCATCTCTCTCTTTACTACAAAGTCACAAACCCAGATCTCTGATCTCTCTCTTCAAGTTTTTCCTCTCTCTCTCTTCAAAAATCCAAACTAGAATACTAGATCTCTCTCTCTCTCTAATCCAAACCAGTCAAACTCTAGCACCCATGACCCACCACCACAAACCCAAAATCCACCACCACTTAAACTAAATCACACCGACTAGCGACCACCACGACACCACCACTAGTCTCATCTCCCTCTCTTGATCGATCCAAACAAGAAGACGAAGACTGATGAAGAAGATGTCAGATGAAGAAGCTGAGGAAGATGAAGAAGAAAGAAGAAAGAAGAAAGAAGATTATGATAATCGATCCAAATCTGGGTTGATTTGGGAGAGAGAGAGAGAATGATGAAGAATGGGTTGAGAGAGAGAGATGAATATTTGTAATTTTGTGTTGTGTTGATTTGTAAGAGTGAGATAGGGATTATGGGTTTTAAAAAATAAAATAAATTTGAGAACCGAACCATCGAAACCGCTGAACCAGAATCGGAACTAGAACCTCCTAAGGCAGGTTTCGGTTTCGGTTTCGGTTTCCCTTTCCACGGAACCAAAACCGCTGGTTCTGAACTAGAACCGGAACCGGTGTCAAGTCTATCTTCGTCTACCTTGGCATAATCAACTTGCATATCTCCATTCCACATTGCTTACGGATGACCTCATATTACATTGGTCTACGACGACCTCAACATATAAGGATATTTTTCTTTAACTCAATCAATTGTTTAGCTTAACACTTATTGAAAAATAGATGATTAAAAAAAAAAAAAAAAAAAACATAAGCACCAATATGACACTGATGATTATTTTTTGAATTATCTACGCATATTCATATATTTATCTGTATGATAAGACTTAAGAAACAAAAAATTATAACATTGATGATACACCTTTTATTTTTTAAATTTTCTATGCATATTTATATATCTATCTGTATGATAAGACTTAAGATACAAAAAATGATAGAGAATATGCATACATACAAAATTCAAAAAATAAAATGTGTCTCATTAGTATTATCATCACATCATCACATATCAAAATCGCAGCATATAACACAACTTGAGTTTTTTTTTTCAAAATTCATATAATCAGTCTTATCAACACAGATAAAAAGAGAGAAAACCATAAATAGCCATTTGATTTATTAAACTTTTGTTACTAACCACTTTTGAAATTTTAATTGTTAATAACCATTTTTTAAAAATAATTTCAGTATATGTCCATAAATTACCAGAGTACCTCTGAAAATAGTTTTATTTTAAATCTCGAAGCAAACTTGAAATCATGGGTAAATTGAAATGTCCAAACTTGAAATTAGGCCTAAATTGAAATGTTAAAACTTGAAATCAGGCCTAAGTTAAAATGTCCAAACTTGAAATTTGGACTAAATTGAAATTTTGCCTCTCTTCTTCTTCATCTTCTTCATCCTCAAACATTAGGTTTTTTTTTTTCCTCCTTTCCTACAGATCACCTTGCCGACGAAAGGGGTTCGATTTCTTCACTGGCGAAACAGCAGCGGACGGTCGCCCATGTCTGGTCGTCGTCGCCTGGTCGCCCGTCGTCTGTGGCCACGCTTGGTCGTCGAACCAGCGACGATCCACGCAGCAAGTGAGCGAGAGACAGCGGGGAGAGAAAGGATCACTGCCGCGGAGCCCAGGAGGTCGCCGACGCTCGGCGACACCTTCGTCAGCGCTCGGTGACCCCCAAAGCTCGAGAGAGAAAGACATCGGGGAGAGGGAGAGACCAGAAGAGAGAGAAAGAAAAAAGAGAAAAGGGAGAGAGAGAGAGTTTGAGACCCTTTTTATATGATGGCTTTCCGGTAATTGTACAAAAAAGTGGTTATTAATAAATAAAATTTCGTTTGTGGTTAAAAACAAAATTTCCCTAATATTTGTGGTCACTCTAGGTAATTTCCACCAGATAAAAATCAGAAAAGAAAAAGATATATCTGAATTAAAAAATCAAAATTAAAATTACATTTTGTCGGCTATTGAATGTATGTAGTATATGTTATAACATGTGAAAATCCCTATCACATTTAGGCAAACAAAAGAAGCAATGTAATGAGTGAACTCATGAGGAGATTTGCGCTTAGAACGCTGAAGCAGCCAAAGTGATAGGTGGGTTTTATATACAGCTTTTGGAAAGTAAACTGCTAAAGTGATAGTGATAGTGATAATGGTTTAGAGCATCTCTGATACAAAAGTGACTTGCATACTAAAAATCATTGACATGACAACAATGTCGGGACTTGCTTCCTATACGACATAAAGATAGACTTGATAGATAATCAAGTCAAAATTTGATTTCCAATGTTTTTGTTTAAACACATTTATTTTTAATGACGTGTTCAATTTTTTATTTTGTCCTTTTTGTCCTCTTTATTTTATTTCCTTACCAAAAATAGATGAAAAATTAATGTCAATTTTAAATACTTAGAGCATCTCTAACATAAGTGTGTCTTGTGAAAAAAAAAAAAGATGCCACGTAGGATAAATAGATGTTCTGTTTATAATTATGTCTCCAATGCAGTTGTGCACATTCAACCTCAAGCTGACGTGGCAAAAAAATATTAGACATTGTCAACATGATCGTCTACTTACAAACGGTTTGTTACACAACTATTTTTTAGGTTGATTCAGCAAACATTTAAAACTGACATTAATTTTTCATATATTTAAGGAAATAAAATAAAAAATAAAACAGGAAAAAAAAATGTACACGTCATTAAAAAAAAAAATTGTGTTTTAGATAGAAGCATTGAAGACCAAATTTTAAATTGATTGTCTATAAATTCTACTTTTATGCCACATTGGAAGCAAGTCTCTTGACATTGTTGCCATATCAACGATTATTGGTAAGCAAACCACTTTTGCATTGGATCAACCAAAAAATTAGCTATGCAATAGGCCGTCTGAAAGTAGATGGTCATGTTGACAATATCTAATATTTTTTTTTACCATATCAACGTGAGGTTGAATATGTACAGCTTCATTGGAGATACATGTTTTAGTAGACTGTTTATTTATCCTATGTGATATTTCTTTTTTTCATAAGTCACTTTTGCATTGAAGATGCTTTTAGTTACATGTTTACTTTCCATTATTGCATTATGTTAGTGGTTTAGTTGCACGTTTAGTTCCATTATTACATTATATTATTGGTGTAGTTGCTCGTTTATTTGTTACAGGACAAATTATTTATGGTTCCATTTTTAGCTATTTAATCATGAAATGACTTTTTTTTAATCTTATATTTCTAAGCTCTATTAAATTTCTCTTCTTCCACTTTCTATATTTTGAAGAAGTCAATATGTCAACTACCGAGTGTGTGATATCTGTTATAACAAGTGAAAAACCCTATAATATTTAGACTTGCAAAAGAAGCTATATCATGAGCTAAACCATGAGGAGATTTGCGCTTTGAACGTTGAAACAGCTAAAGTGATATGTGGGTTTTATATACAATTTTTGTAGAGTAAACTTCTAAAGTAACAATGGGTTAGTTGAATGTTTACTTTATATTACTGCGCTATGTTAGTGGTTTAGTTGCATGTTTATTTTCCATTATTGCATTATGTTAGTGGTTTAGTTGCACGTTCATTTTCCATTATTGCATTATGTTATTGGTTTATTTGCACGTTTACTTATTATTGAACAAATTGTTTATGGTTCCATTTTTTTGCTATTTAATGAAATGGCTTTTTTTTTTTTAATCTTATATTTCTAAGCTCTATTTAATTTCTCTGCTCCCATTTTTATGTACATTTAACTTACTATTTCACGTATAGTTGTCACCATTAAATTGTTCGACAGCAAATGACACTACAGACTTACCGCGCTATAAATATTCACATTTTGCACTCCATTTTCCTATCTTTTGTGTTCGTTTCCGAACACTTTTGTATATTTAATGTGTGTTTTAGCCATGTGTAGGTAAATATCCCTCAAAGAAGGTGTTTGTACCTAAATTGAAGGAAATAGGGAAATCCAGGGGCAATTATGTCATTATGGAGAATCAGAGGTTAAAGTGAAAACCTAGAGAAACTATTGGAGATTCTGTGATTAGGGAAGGCTGAGGGGAGCAGATTGTAATTTCCTAGACAAAT
Organism: Acer campestre; assembly: GCA_954870605.1. Classification (NCBI taxonomy): domain Eukaryota; kingdom Viridiplantae; phylum Streptophyta; class Magnoliopsida; order Sapindales; family Sapindaceae; genus Acer; species Acer campestre. The sequence goes on along the minus strand of OX940802.1, from coordinate 29,814,662 downwards.
CACAGAAGGCTGCCACATCATTTAATGAAACAGTATGTTTCAGTTTGGGCCTTTAACCTAACCCCACCTAGATTCGGCCAACCAGTAGATTAGGCCCAGCCTGCCAAGCACACCCTTGTCTAGCCTGCTAAGCACACCCCGACACATCAGCCAGACATCAGCTTGATGTCATTGAAACTATTAAGGCGTGTCTAAGACAACCAAAGGGGTAGGGGGTGAATAGGTTTTAATCAAGTTAATTACTAATTTTTCTTGATTAGTCAATATTAAAAAAATAACCCAAAACAAACAATTACAACCAACGTAATTAAAGTGCGGAAAGCAATAAATAACATGTTGATTGATTTACATGGGAAACCCACAACTGGGAAAAACTCACGGGCTATCCTTCTAGCCACACACGGTCATCAAATCCACTATATGTAATGATGTTTACAATCTAGGTTGACCTCTAGTCACACTATTCTCGGTCACTAACCCACCACTACTACCATGCAGGCCTTGTATAGTGATTTTAGACCAATGCTTGTGCACTACACCACCGTAGTCACAAGATTTGATTCTTAATGAAGAGATTAAACAACCTATGTGAATATGTGAAAATATTCTAAATGCAATTAATGCTAGGCAACACTAAATGCTTATCTAGAGATTAAATGAAGGTAATAAAATCAATCATAGATATCAAAATGTCTATATATATGAATGTTCATAAAGACCTAACTAGATATAGATATGTGAATCTAAAATCTAGTCATCAAACAAAAGCCATTCAACATAAGTTGTCATTAAACATGGCTAGGACAATAAATGCAATCAAGAAATGCAATCAATGAGTCATAATCAACAATGTCTAAATACAAAGCATAGAGACTTAGCTAGAGGGCAGAATGATCCTAAATGCTAGCTATCATAATACAAACCCAATCATGTCATAACTTCACAAAATATTCAATAAGAGTGAAGATTTGCTAAACTAAGCAATCAAAGACATGTCTTGATGAAATAGAACAATAAATGAAGATATGATGTTTGTTCTACTTGCCAAGTGACTTAAAGATGAAGACTTATATATGTACGAGAAAGACATTATATGCATATGGAAGGTGATGGAGAGTGAATCAATGGAAGCTTGGAGCTTTCTCTCTCTAGAAACCTTGTCTCTCTCTCTCTCTCTCTCTCTCTCTCTCTCTCTCTCTTGGAAGAGCAATTTCATGGTCTAGGGTTCTTGGTTCAAAGATGGGAGAAGATGGTGTTTAAATATAGGCCAAACCAAAGCTACGTCGTTTTGGAAAAGTTGGAAAACAAAATTCTAGAAAATGGTTGTACAAACAACGGTTTTTGGGCGAGTTACAAAAGAAGACATTCTGGACCAAAATCGCTATTCACCCACTGTACATAGGGTGAGTGTACAACGGTTTGGGGTGGAATGGCATACAACAACGTATCAGCTCTAGTTTCAAGCGCCTCGAAACATGACCAAACGACATCAAAGATATCTTATAATTTACTGTTGGAAAGGTCTGGATGTCTAATTTCTACTCCATGTTATAGAATGAGGTTTGATGTCTATGGAAAAAGTTATGGTCATTAGGGTGACCAAATGTCAGATTTGGAAAATAGCAGAGATGTCCTATTTTAGTTGTCACTTTGGAGATATCAAAACCAATCCAAAGGTCATGAAATATTATGAATAATCTACTTTTGGAAAGGTATGAGTGTCTAGTTTATCCAGAAGTTTTCAAAACTCATTTTGAAACTTTTTACAAAACATTATGGTCATAAGACTATGCAAAGGTTAGTTTTGAAAACATTTTAAAAATTGAAATCCAATCTTTTGAAACTAGACACTTTACTCCAAATAACCAAACCAAATCTAACACTTATCTAAGAGAAGAAAGAGACCTTCTCAAGTTGTCAACCATCGCGTAAAATACAAGCACACCATCGTGCAAGTGTGGACATTTTCGATCACACAACTGGAAAATGAAATACACCACACTTAAGACTAACATGTAGTGCAAGTGTGGTTGTGAGAGGTATGCGCACATAAACAATGAGGTACAAATGCATGTCAATTACAAATGCATGAAGTGTGTGTGTGTACCCTAGTCTCTTCAAGAATAAAGTCAAGTGTTTTACCTTACGCTCTTACCCTTGAAGTCACAGAGATGCTTGGAAGCTTGCCAATGAACACTTAGGCTACCCATTACAAAATCATCCCCTATGTAGTTTGTCATGAAATAAGCCAATCACAAAATAAAGGTTCTTACAATCTCCCTCTTTAGCTATTTCATAACAAAATCACCACTCACAAAATTCCTCACAAAACAAAAAGAAAGCTATCGTCCAATAATATCATTCTACGTTACAATAAGAGATACCTAAGAAATAATGTCTTCAATCTCTTCGTAGATCATCATACCTATACACAATAACAAGAAAGCACCTTCCAAGAACAAGTGCATGTGAGATGATCAAACATAAAAAGCATTTGCACTCAATAAATCAATATAAATTAATGCATGTGCAATGCTCCCCCTAAAAGGTTACTCTCTCTCAAAACTTCTCCCCCAAAGCATACACAATGCTCCCAATATATCTCTCAAGACTTCTCCCCCTTTTGTCATGAGATAGGTAAAGGAGCTTCCCTTATCAGGTTATGCTTAACAAAGAGAGCTATTAGCATAAAAGGCATTTGTATAATCATATAAATGAACTTTATGTAACTCAAGTAATTGAGAGAGATTTAAGGAGTTTTATTTAAAGAAAAATGTGTGACATTGTTGCTTTGCATGCAAGACATATAACATTAAATATCAAGCAATGGTATTTGGCAAAGCAAACATTAAATACCCTTTTATTATAAACAAGCAAGATATAGTGAAACTAATAATGCATGGTGTGTATAAAACTATTTGGGGGGGGGGGGGGGGGGGGGGGGGGGTGGGGATGAATAGATTTTAAACTATTATTACCAATTTTCTCGTTTAATCAATATTACAAAAATACACAACACTAGTTAAAGCAATAAATCAAGTGTAAGTTGCAGAATTTAAAAAACACTAGATTTTTACGTGGAAACCCAAACCGGGAAAAACCATGGGCTATTATGTGCGCCACACACGAACCTTGAATCCACTAATTGCAATGGTGTTTACAACCTAATCCCGATCTATAACCCACCACCATTACGCGTAAGCCTATAAAAGCGGACATAGTCCAATTTGCTTGAGGCCTAAGCAATCTTAGCCATAAGTCTTACTTCTCAATGAAGAGATAAAATAGCCTATGTGAATATGAATTATATCCAAAATGCAAAAAGAGCTAGGGAATCCTAAATGCTTATCTAGGATGATAAGATGACAATTAAATCAATCATAGATATCAAATGTTAAATGACATGTCATAAAGCTTAGCTAAACATAGATTAAGCAAACCTAGATAGCTATCACAATACAACATTCAGACAATACACCACATACAATCTCTATCTTGTATCTATAATTATATTATAAGAGCATACAAGTAATTAAAGAGATGACTTGTTAAGAAAGACACTAAAATTAGATGAAGTTAGTGAAAACCTTACCAAGCAAGACATGATGTTGCAAAACCATGCATGGATGCATCCTATATGATCATAGATGATGCTTGATGAACTTTGATGCACAAAGAAATGACTTTGAGTGTTTAAAGGTGAGTTTTTGTGAATTTTTTCTCTTGAAAAATGTTCTAAGGGAAAAATATGATTTTTTGAACTCTATCAAATGACCTAAAGACATAGAGGCATATATATAGGGTGTCAAAATGAAACTACCGTGTTGTGTGTAAAAAATAGTTGTTGCCCTTTTCTGTCGCCATTTCTCAGGGCGACACTTCATGGTGAACTCATGGTGACACCTGACGACACCATAAAATCTCTCTGTCGCCACAGTGATAAAACTGTCACAAAACCGTGGCAACACATTGACTTGTGTTCTTCAGAGCTTCAAGCCTTCTGTCGCCATAAGCTCAAGGCGACATCAATAAAGGGCAACAATGCCTTGTTTTCCACTTTGTGCACAATGTGCACAGTGGAGAATGCATCCCAATGCTAAAATGTCATGGCATTTATCAAACAAAATGCAATCAATTAAACATGCATGAAGAGATGTCAAGAATCATGAATGCACACATATAAAATACACAACATACAAAGAAGTATAGATATGTATGCATTGTGTGTGTGCCACTAAGTCTCTTCATTGCAAGTAAGCACAATTAACTTTACCTTTGATGTGCTTCTTCTTTTGAGGTCTTGAGCGGGCCTTTGTTATGCAAAACACCAACAATTATACGCCTAGAGCTACCCTTACATCAAACCCAAATGTGGTTTGTCATCGAAATAAGTCAATCAAACTTGAGGAACTTACAATCTCCCCCTTTGGCTATTTCGTGGCAAAACCACCACTTACATAGATCCTCACATAAAATTGAAGCCAAAGGACAACAAAGATATTCTACATTACAAAGAGATAAGCAAAAAATAAAACTTCAAGTCTTCAATCTCTTATAGAACTATCAATCCTTTAAAAAAAAATTACACTTTCCAAAGCAAGTGTATTGTGAGGTGATCATGTGAAGTTAAAACAACCATTTGCAATAAAGAAAACATGCAACATCGTGCAATGACTATGCAATGCAATGCTCCCCCTCAAAGGGTTACTCCCCCTCAATATGCAATCTCCCTAACATGCAAATTTGCTACTCTAATTAGCATTCTCCCTTACCATTACTACTCCCCTTTTTTGTCATGAGATAGGCAAAGGAGTATCCCACATACGGTCACTTGTAGCAAATAGAGATGGTAGCGTACAAGTCATTTGCATAATCATATAAGACATTTTATGCAACTCAATTAAAAAGAGAGATACAAGGAGATTTATTTTATTGAAAATGTGTGAAATAAAATGCTTTGCATGCAAGACATATTGCATTCAAGTCCAAAAAATCAATGGTATTTGGCAAAGCAAATGACAAAGGTTTCCTTTAGAAATTCAAACCAATTTCATCATTTGTCATGAATCAAGGCAAGGATATAGAAAATTTATTGAATTCAATTTTAGAGCAACTATATCCAACTTTATAAGCGAAACATGGCATGAGCGACTTTGCACCCTATTTGATTTTTTTGGGTATAAAACCCGTATGATAGTAACCATGTTCAACAAATAAAGAAAGAGACATTTGATTATAAAATCCTTAGAACGGATATAAGATCCTTTATTCATTTGAGTCTCATAAGCTTTTCACACATTGTTTTGCATTTAAGAATTGCAATAATCAATTCATGCATTTTCATTTGAGCATGTCATTTCGAATTTCATGTTTTTCACATTTTAACCATTTCATTTAAGAATCATCATGTCATGGAGATCATTATAGGTCATTCAAAGAGTACTTCCTAAGTGAATCTCTTAGTCCAAAAATGCATGTTTGAACATAAATATGACATGGATTGCAATCAAAGCATGGTTTACACTTATTGAAGAAAATAAAAACATATAAACTTATGTGCAACCAAGATACTCAAGCAATTAATAAAGAAGCATAAAATTTTTCAAATTTATGCATGCAACTAGTATACAATTGCTCTCTTTGCTTGAGTTCCCCATATGGGGTCAATCAACAGTCACATCAATCCACGAGACATATCCTAATAGATCTACTAAGTTTTTTAAACCTAGTTACATCTAAGGGTTTAGTAAATAAGTTTGCCAGTTGATCATTTGTGTCTACATGTTCAAGTACAATGCATTTGTTCTCACCTAGTTCTCTTATGAAATGATGACGGATGTCAATATGATTAGTCCTAAAGTATTGTATCAGATTCTTGGAAATATTAATGGCACTCATATTATCACAAAAGAGGGTTAGAGTACCTTGATTGAATCTGTAGTTGACTAGCATTTGCTTCATCCAAAGAAGTTGTGTGTATCCACTGCCCGTGGCTATGTACTCAACTTCGACCGTAGACAAGGAAATTGAATTTTGCTTCTTGCAAAACCAAGACACCAAGTTGTTCTCTAGGAAGAAGCAACCGCCAGATGTGCTCTTCCTATCATCGTAATTTTTTACCAAATCCATATTACTAAAGCCAACTAAACTAGCATTAGTGTTAAAAGAGTACCAAATCCCATAGTTGGATGTCCCATTCACAAGCATTACCTAGAGGGGTACCACTCCAATTGATACCCTGACCCGGCATAGCCAAAGGAGCAGAGG